>JAPMOQ010049656.1:6973334-6984822 GCA_026543055.1 Argiope trifasciata | reverse complement strand
GTGTGTGTGTGTGTGTGTGTGTGTGTGTGTGTGTGTGTGTGTGTGTGGCCTTGATTGTTTCAATAGTTAAAAAATACATCTTGTTCCTATTTCCTAATTTTGAAATTTTCCTTCGATAAATAGAGTATTATTACACAAAATATGAAAACGTGTCCCAAAATCAGTGTGAACCATAAATAATTCCAGTCCACAAACGTAATATTTAAGAATGATAAACCATAAAGCAAAAATGTTAAATATTCAATCAATTTTACTCATAACGTGAGAGTTTTCAGCAATTACGTCAATGATAAATAAGTCAGTGCTGAGAAAGGCATTGTCGTTTGTTAAAAAATTCAAGTACATTTCACGTAATCAAATTGTTTTCCTTCTGAAATAATTATATATATATATATATATATATATATAAATTGTAAGCAAGGGAAATCTGAATGCGTCAAAAATCTTAAATGGATTTATTGTAAAAGATAGGGAAGGTTTACGTCATCGGAAGGATTTTTATGCATTGAAACTCACATATGTAGCAACATAACATGAATATGTGGTAGCGAAATAAAAATTTTCTCTGAAAAGTTCAAAAATCAAAACCCAAATGGATTTCATTCGGAAAGAAAAAAAATGATAAAAAACAAGATTGCATATTAGGTTCATGTAAAATTTTTATTCGTTAAATGTATAAAAACCTCCATAAAATTTATGTGACATTTTGTAAATAACTTCTTACGCACATTTGATGAAATAATTACTTTAGATAGGATTTGGAAGCCATTCTATCTTGTCTTTAGTGATATTTTTACTTCATATTTGACACATTAGAGTTGTTCTGAATTTAGTGCATATCAGAATACGAGTGGTTATCAAGGCTGTATTCATTCAAATTAGCTTAAACTTCGCATAAGTATCGGAAGAAGTAATTGGAAAACATTATGAACCCATTTTTTGCTCATCTTTTGATATTTTATTAATAGAAATTATTCATAAAAATGATTTCTTTTTCAAAATCATTGACACCCTAGGCTCATTAGAATAGAAAGTAAAGTACTTCTTTGCCTGTCTTCATCTTCTTCGAAATAAATTTCCATGTATTGTTTTTTTTTCCTTCTAAATTTATAAACATTTTCAAGCAAAGATTTCTAAACGTTTTCAAGCAAATCCTGCTAACGTCCGTTCAAAGAAACAAAAAATACAATTTAATTTTTTTTTCTAGAAATCCATAGGACAGATATAATTCTGAAAGATAACAAATGAAAATATAAGTTAGAAAACAAATAGACACGTCAGATTAAATCATCCACGCCATCATTAATTCATTCACATATAAATATAAAAGTCAATTTTAATTTCATGCAAATTTTATGAGAAATCTAAATTTTTCAGCTTTAGTAATTTTACTTTTAAAAATTTACTTCATTATTAGATTTTTGATGAAGCAGTACTTTTAATTCTACTGTGTTTTAAAATATTGAGGGCCACTCCAAACGTATTCTTTCGTAGATTGGCATAAAGCCTTCGTCAACCTGCTGTCCAAAAATGTAATACCAAATTTCAATTTATTATATTTCGTTACCGACGAAATATAATTTATGTTAGAAAAGTTTACGTACAGATAGTTTAGATAGTTTAAAAATTTTTATGTTAGAATTTAGTTTTAAAAATTGGTTTTTCAATATGGAGCGATTATTATGCTTTTTAAAAATTTTATATTGCTTAACATTTCTTAAGATTTATATCAGTATTAAAAGACAATGCAATTCTTTCATGATTAATTTAGCAGAAAATGAAAATTGATAAAAAAAAAATTCCTAGAAAGTACGCGCCTCATATTTGGAATTTTCAAGTTCAAAATTAATGCTAAAAGTCAATCAGTTTTACGAATAAATGTTCTTTTACAATGTTTTTTTTATCTCCATCTCACACATTTCCCAATATTCTAATTATTCCTAAGTTAATAATTACGTCAAGAAGTCAATTAACTTTATGAATAATAATTTTTTGTCTGTCTTTTTATTTTATTTTGCAACTGACAAATTTAGTTTCATTTATTTTATTCCAAGAAATAGAACATTTGCATGAACATTTATTAACGATTTTTGGCGATAGTAAAAATATATTTTCAAAGTAATTATTAGTTTAAATATTACGGCATAAAATAAGAATCTTTAGAGTATTTCATTTTTAAAATATTTCTTTTTTTCCATAAATACTAAACATATTGAAATTATTGTTCTATAATTAAAGACAATTGAAACTGAAATTATTACCTTCAAAGAATTTCAGTGCTTTTGAGCAGACATAAAGAGAAATGTGTATTGAATTAACTTAATAAATTATAATATTCATTGAACCAATGTAATTAGATGTTTCAAATAAATGCATAACATTTAATAGAATAATTTTTTATCGCTATGTATACGGATAAAAGTTTATACTGGTGATTTTACTAATATTTCATAAAAGAATCTTCTAAATGGTTTTCAGGTATAGAAAAATAGGCTATGAAGCTATATTTACTATCCTGAGTTTACTATCTATTCATATATGTTCAAAATTCCGCCACTGAATGAAGCGTCATAATAAAATACTTCAGAGCAATTTATTACAGTAAGGAGCTAAAACATTTAGCAAAAATTAATGAATGAAAAATTTATTTTCTCAAAATTAGGTATTTCAAGTTTTTACAAAAGGATATTAATTCTTATTTTTCAAACATTTCTTCATTATTGAATTTTCTAATAATGTTTTGAAATTGGTAGATAATCTATCACATTGTATGATATTATATAGAATATTCTTCATGCTACTTTCTTTTTGTTTTTTACGCCAAATGAGTAGCCATATAAGCAATCAATGCACAATATTCAGTTAAAATTGCTTGATCAGAAACGACACGACAAACACACAGGGGGGAGGGGGCACTGAAAAAATATCTAATAGGATGGAAGTCGAGATTCAACGAAGGATTTCCGAAATTCGCTCAACCTCCGCATCTTACCCCTTAGATAAGTAGAATAGTTAAAAAAGAGTAATGTCTGGATACTGAAACGACCAGTAATATGTATGAATGCATGTAAACATTTATTTTTTCAAATTCATGTATCTGAGACTTTTGCTTTGTATGTTTTCCTCTTCAACATTTCTCTTGGTTTTTTAGTGTTTACTTTTGCAAACCTCGGTGTCGCACCAATAGCCTTTTTGTCAAGAGTTACAAAAAGCATAAATTGTATAAAAACTGTGTATTTGTTTTAACGTAAATGGGTGACAGAATCTGCATCCCCTATTCCTTAAAGTCACTTATTTGTATCTTCTGTGATTAAAAAACACCATCAAACATAGAATGAAACATAGTGTTTATACATTGGTTGACATGACACACAATTAAAAGCTATAAGAAAAATGGTTAGAGGATTGACGCATTCATTAATGAGGGTTATTTCCTATGACAAAGTGGAGTAAAACATGCATCAGTCCAAAAGTCAAAAGATTTACTCTTATGGTATATGGACTCAACATAAGGAAAAGATTAGTAAAAGTTTAGATCCTGTATGTTTCATTCTTTTTGATTTAGAATATTATATATGTCATATACTATTTAGTTATTGGGTACATGCCGCATGATGTAATATGATTTATAAGATTTAATCAGGCAAATGCGGATAATGTACCATAATTGAATTTTAGGAACAAATACAAGCGCGACATAATTGTTCTAGATTAATCAAATTCCGTAAAATCCAAGCTGAAATGAGGCCTTGAATTTTCTTTAAGCATAAGCAAAAACAAAACTGTTTTAACACATATATTGAACCAAAAACATTATCATATTTGGAAAATGATAAATAATAGCCTTTCTTACATAATTGTTTTACTTAATGTTCATTAAATTAATCAATTTATTTCTTCTATATACATTAACTAATATGTATCATATAAAATATTTTTTAAGCTATTTATTTCTTCTATATGCTTTAAGTGATATGTGTCAGATAAAACATAATTTTTTTTTTTAATATCAATTAAATTTTTACTATTTTAGCACGCTCTTTTACGATTATTCTCTAGTTAATAGGTATATAAATATGCCTTAATAAAAAAATAAATACTTTGTTTTTCTTCTGGTACCAATAAACACGAAAACACCACTATAAATGTCCCGTGAGCTTTGGAGAAGTCTTTTAAGATGTTGTAAAATACTCCAAGCTATGAATTTAAATCTGCAACGAAGTTTGAATAAAAAATTGCCAAACCTTCTTTGAACAGTGTATTTATAGAAGTATTCTGAGTGAATAGAATAAAGATTGAACTTTTTACCGAGGAAGCAATTTTCTTCTTGTGTTAGGTTGCTGACATACCTTGTAGAAAGAATATAGTGTGATGATGGATTGCTACTTTTCTCCACTGAAGTAAATACACATCAGACTACTTGAAGCATGAATTCTAAGCTATAAGCTGGCCACAGCTTTATCACAGCTGTTTTAGGTTCCAGATTCAGTACATTACCATGCATTTTTATATGCGAGAAAATTGCGTAGAAAGAATTGCTAATGGCGAAAGTTATCTTAAAAAAACTAAAAATAGAAATATTCTCATTCATTTCGAGCGAATATTTTATTATTATATAGAGAAAAGAATGGGATAGTTTTTAGCGAAAGATGTAGCAATGTTTATCTAAAAATATCTATCATTTATGAAAAACGTATAACTTATAAAGCAACATATCATGAATTTTGTCATTTAATCTAATATTTTTTTAATGAAAGGACTAATTTCAATACCTTTCTTCAATCTTTTCTTGTGAATTTCTTATCTGCTGTTACAGAAATTAAATTATTTAAACGAAGCAAGCTCTTAAATTTAAAAACTTCTTGACAACTAAATTCTTTTGCAAGCTTATGCAATTAATAATTTTTTTAAAGCGTTACTAAAGAATTCATTTATTAACGAAATTTCTAAATATAAGCATTTATATCAAAAGTTAATATGCAGTTGTTTTGAAAACTTTACTTATATATAGAATAAAACTATTATTCAGAGTCTTTAAATCAGATACAAAAATTTTTTAATGAATTTTAGCTGCTTTCTGTGTGGTAATATTTTTATTTGTGGTTATTGAAAAAAAATTCTGATTTAAATTCTGTCATGAATATCGAAAAATAAGCTCTGTCCAAATGAAAGTTCTAAAGTCTGATAAACTCGCTCAAAAATTGAGTTCCAATATGAAACCGAAAGTTGTTTTTTAATTAAAGATTATTTTGAAGAAACTCCGATTGTTCCTCTTACGCCGACGCATTGCTCTCCTTTCTACTTTATTTATTTCTCCCTCAGGGTAGAAAAAGACAAAGTGAACGAACTAATATAAAGAAAAGCTATTAAAATGAATTTCAGAGAGTGGAGTAGATTGCTTGAAGCTGAAGACACCTTAGAATTACCCGCAGTAATGAATATAACCCTGAAGGCACGGAACACTCTAGTTTTCCAAATTAATTGAGCGTATTGTGTTTATAAAAATTTCAACCCCGCCGACTTACTTTAATTAGGAGAAAACTGAAGTAAAGTGCTTTGAAGAAAATTCTGTGGTTCCTCCTTTGTTGCTTTACTGCTGTGATATTGATCGAAATTATTCGTATGATTTTTCCTGGATGAAATTTATTGTTGAATTAATAAACTCTTCTCCATATGCTATCTTGTGATAGAAAAGTTCCTGTATAAACAAATGTTTCTGTTTGAAAAAGAAACGGTTTCCTATCAACCTTGTGTGAATATCGAACATGTAAATATATTTCAGGAAGTCTATTAGAAACAATGTTTCTTTCATGCAGACCTTCAGTTTTTGTTTGTTTTTAATTTACTTTTAGATTGAATGGTTTTTTCATTGTTCGTATCGGTATTGTCAATGATAAAGTTAATCTAAAAGAATTAACTAGGTTTAAAATTTTTGAATTAAACAAAATTAATCTTATCTGTGTTCAAATTTTAAGAGTCCTACAGCTGTCTGTACTCACAAATTTAGTCCTACTTCAATTCCTCACACTCTCCCTACATAAATTTATTTATATATCTTGTTCAAATTTTCAATCGTTTATTAAATACTGTTTATCACTCCACTCGAGTTCAAATACATTTTTTTAAACTTGGAGTGGATGACGATGTTACTATACAGTTGTTTCAGTACAGTTTTTAATAAAGTTTTTTTAATATTAATTCATTAAATAAATGTAATTAATTTTTAATTCTTTAAATACAGTTTTAGCAGTTTGTAGTGAAAATTGAAGCTAACAGGAAATAGCTCAATCTGTAAAATGCCAGGATTTTAGTATTTTTCACGTGAGGTTAAAGAAAGAGAATTCAATTATTATGAAGATCAATAATTGCTTTGATAATTATTTAATTAAAAGTAATAAAAAAACTTGTTGACCTAAGTAGGGATTGTATTTTAATTTTTAAAAAATATTAATTGTTTCAGAGTAATTTCTCTAGGCATCTCAAAGTTTGAAGTTTTTAGAGAAAAATGCCCAAATTACACCTTAAAATCCTTTTTTTTTCTTTCATTGTTCTCGTGCTGTTGCTTCTTTTTAAATTCTTTTTCTAAGAAATCATTCGTTCTGAAATTCTTCAAAGCATGACATTTTCACAAAGTGATTTTCTTAAGTTTCATATGAAGAAAAACTGAGATCCTTTTGGTGCATAACAGTTTTGATATTGATAGATGTTTTATTAATAGAAGATCTTATTGTTTCCCCTGGATCAAATTGATTACTAAATTAATAAGCATTTTTTCTCTTATCACCTTATAGGAAGATATATTCAGAGATACTCAGTTCTTTCTACACATAAAAATAAAGATGACATTTTATTAAATTATTTTTGTTTGAATGTCGGATTATCAATTCCGAAAAAAAAAGAGTTTCTTTTTTGTTTTTGTTTTATGTTCCTTTTAATTTCTTAATGTTTTCAGGAAGAATTTTTTTTCAAAAATTATTTTTATATCAACAATACATAGCTTAATAGTTGCACTTTGGGGTTTTTTTCTCTCAAGATCTAATCATTGTGATATATTTCATGTAGTACTTTTCGATGAAATAAATATTTTTTGAAGAAAAACATTTGTTCAAAGTATTTTTGAACGAAATTTCTATTATTGTTTGGCAGTTTTTATTATGATCGGAGTGATTTATATTATTTGCAGCAGAAATCAGCTGCTCTTTTATTAAACTTCCCATCGAGTCTCGTCTTATGTTGAAAAGGGAAAGAGGCCTCAGAAATAAACAGCAATTTTTACAAAAAGCAAAGGTGTCTTTTAAACGCAGTTTTGTACAAATGTGAACTTTCAAATTTTAGAAAAAAATTCTAGGAATGTTCATGGTGACATTTATTTCTTTTTATATAGCTCTTGTGCAAGGGTTTTTCTGTTACATTTCTCTTTTTTTTTATTTTCAACTTCATTTATATTAGCATATAGTAGATGATGGGGTTAAAATATTTCTCACGATGTGAAGGCAATGAAACTGGGAACTTTTTAATTTCACAAATTAGGGATTTCTGTGCAGAAAAACCATTTTGTACAATCCTTATTAAGTGTCATAAAAAATCATTCAGCTTCGGAATTTATGTGTGTGTTTCCAACTCCTACTATTATTTCATACTCTCCCTGTATATATTAATTTATATATATTGTTCACATTTTCAGTCGTTAGTAAAATACTTTTTATTTATCCACTCAAGTTCAAATACACTTTTTTAAACTTGTAGTATATGGCACACGATGTTAATACAGTTTTTATGAAATATTAATTCAAAAAATAAATTTAATTAAATTTTAATACTTTAAACTGATTTTTAGCAGTTTGCAAGGAAAATTGAAATCAACAGGCGCAATCAGTAAAATGCAAGGATTTCAATATCTTTCACGTGAATACGAATTCAGTTTTTGCGAAAATAAGTAATTTTTTGGCTCTTAATAATTGTTTAGATAATTATTTTTAAAAAGTAACTGAAAAAAAATATCTTTGTTACTCTGAGTATGAATTAAATTTGACATATTTTTGATATTATTTATTTCGTAGAGCAAGATGTTTTAATTTGTTTGTACTTATTTATAAAAATTTATTCTTTATTAGAAAAATAAGCCACTTCAATATTTAATTCCGAAATAATACATATATATAGCATTACATCGAAGAAATTTCTGCACAACTGAATCAGAATTTAACATGAGTTCCTGTTTCTTTTTCCTTTATTTTTAAATTCTGGAAGAAAATAAAGCATTCCATACATTTCAAAGATAAGATGTTTCTTTATTTACGAGAGATGGAATTAATTCTAAAATACATAATATCCAACTATCTAAGCAACATGTGTCTTTAAATAGTTCTACTGATGCAGCTGGTTAATGGATATAATGATGATTTTAAGAATAGAAGCGGAAATCCATTTAGCATTTTTATTCAATTTGCGTAGAACAACTTAATCTTTTTTTATTGTTTCCGTAATTAATATTGTTCTTACTAAGAGAATTAATAGATATTATAAAGCAAATTATTGAACTTTTATTTAGAAAATAACTTCCTGTGATGAGAATATAGTTCATGCTGCAATGAAGGTCAGAAACATACCAAATCCAATTTTAAATAAAATTTCTTTTCCAAGTATAGTTAATTGATGTTTCATTTTCTTTCTCGTTTTACATTTCTAATCTAATGACAAAATTTGCTCGTAGATGAAAGATACAAATGGTAAAAAAAGATCTTAAGTTAGCTTAGCTCTATACTAATGTAAGAATATAACTTTTGGGGATCCTAAAATGATCAAAATTCGATAACTCTATCTTCTACCCGGTTTCAAATCTGGTGGAAGAATTTTTCAAAGGTCCCATTTCTGAAGAAAGAATCAGCAGAATTTGTCTGTACTTATCTTGGCCGAATATGAGACCTCTCTTGTACTAAAATTACGCTTATTCTCAGAAAATGACCCTAACGCAAATTAGGGTAACCCAGACCTCCACCCTAATTACTTTTCCATCAGACTTCGCTTTTGAGTTCCAAGGGTTATAAATGACACCAGGAGCGAAAAAAGGATAGTTTGGTCGCCAACCTTTCGCCAAGTATTTTTTTCCATGCCACCTCCTATGCCGAAACAAGAACAATGATAAAAGCACTTTATTTTGTTAATTAGGATTGCGATTTATGGATGTTAGGAAAGGCTAATCAACAAGTACTTTGTATGAATGAAAATTGTGTTTGGCACTGTTGGGATCACAGTTGTGAATTTTATTAACGGTGGCAGCGGTTGCGATCATTAATCTTTCATTACCGTAGGAAATTAGTATGACTGCGCCCCTAAATAATTCATAATAAAAAAATTAAAAACTGCAAAAAAAGTGTTTTATCGACAGGAATTTTCCCGGGAAGAAGAAAAAAGAATAGCATTAGCTTCACATTAATAAAAGTCGGTTAATCTTTTCACTCGAATCCATGGTATGAAAATATTTATTGAAACATATTTTTCCCTTGATTCGTATATTTAGCTTTAGTTTTTCTAATAGTATTTTAATTTTTATTTGGAAGGTTGGTTGTTTGGTTGCGTAGGTTTTAATGGCGCAAAAGCCATACCTGGCCATACTGCGCCTAGCGTATGGTATTTTTACTTGGATATAAAATATCTGAACAAGATTTTCAAAGTAATATCATTTTTGATGCGATTTCTTTTTCTTGAAATCCTTCGTAATTCTTTTACTAATTGCAACACTATATTAACCATGTGGATTTAAACTATTCATCTATTTTTGTTTTGTTCATCCAAAAATATTTAATTTAAAAAGTAATCAGAATCAACAATCCAATTGTTGAGATTTAGTATTAAGCTTGCTTATTTTCTATTTTCAATTTACTACAGGGTTATATTTTTGATGTAACTCGTAATTTTGAACCCAGATGAAGAGCTTATTCTTCGAATCGGCATAATAGCTTTGGAATTCTGTTCTACATCAAAGGTTTAGAATAATGTATGAAACTAATGCATAAATAATTCATAAATTAACTGAAATCAATACAGAATTTTGTGTCAAGAATCACAAGCGCGTGGCTTTTGATTTTTCTATTAATATGATGTGCCTATAGATGCACTATCAATTCCGTAAAACACAATGTCATTACGCCAAAAGTATAGATAGCAGATTTCAATCTGAATGGTCTCATGACTAACAAAACTGATGGTATTATTTGTGGAAGGTGTCTTGAGAAAAATATTTTACAGTTTAAACGATATTTTATTTACATGTAAAAACAACATGGGTAAATTTTCGTAAAAGATTTTCAACTAAGGTGTGCCAACTCTAAAAATACTCTGTCTTTTCTATATATATTATCACTAGTGAATAAGATTAACACTCAATCAAGATTTTTGTTGTTGTTTCATAAGGATAATTTTAATTAATTATATTCATCGATTATATAATTCAGTGTTGTTTTGTATGCTGGTTTAAAATCTCAGCAGAAATAATCAATCTTTATCGAAGATATAATGACGTGGCACAAACAATTAAAACCTTGCATAACTTAAAAAGGTTTTAGACACCAACGCATCAAAAAAGATTTTGTTGTCATGTTTCAGAGTTTTCGTTCATTTTATAATTTATTAATGTCAAAAACTCAGGTGCTTATTTTTGTCTGTTCGTGATGGCTAGTAAATAACCGGCTCAAGATAATCGGATATAAGGAATTATTAATTAATACAGAAAATTGGACATATTTTTCATTAAATAAAAATATTTGTTAGAAACTTTATTGTGATGGTGATTTACGTTTGAAGAATTTTCATTTTTTTTTTTTTTGCTGTTGTTGTAAAGAATATTTTTAATGGAAAGAAAGAAAATTCTTGGAAAGAAATGAGAAAATATCTTTGGATAGAAGTTCGATGATAATGTGTATCATTCAATTTACATTCGAATGTATAGTTCGAAGGTGTCACCAAGCACAAGTAAAAGAAATGAATAAATTGCATTTTTTTTATCAAAAAGGAGAAACGGAATGTAAATAAAAAGGTAAATATTCGAAAATACAGTCCAACTCTGTTGGTTTGCATGTTTAGAAAAGAAAATGCTTTCTTTCGTTGAGTCTGATCGGCAACTTTGACTTACAGGTCAATAAACTCGATATATTGGATTATTGAAATGATATTCTACGCTTGACTTTTATCTCGGCAGCAGTGAGAGGAAGAAATTGACTTTTCTTCACGTAATCGAAAGCAGTCGATGCTTGCATGCTTATGTCCCAATAAATATTTGATACTGACACGAAAAGAAAGAAAATCTTGGAGATTCAATACGAAACAGGTTAACAATCTGTATTTATTTTTTATGAAACATTCATATGTCCATGTAAGATACTTAAGAAATGATAACAAAAACAAATAAATAAAAAAATATCCAATATTTCTTATAATTTTTTATTTTTATATGAGTACAACCATGTAATTCTTAATTAATAAGATTAAA
>JAPMOQ010049656.1:6916408-6973324 GCA_026543055.1 Argiope trifasciata | reverse complement strand
GATAAATAGAAAAATATTCAATATATTCAATATTTTTAAACAAAAAAATCATGCTTCAATTTATGAATGTATGGAGATGTTTTCTGAATAAATGACGATAAATACAGGTAAATAAATTTTGAAAAATTTCGATAAATATAAACATATTCGAATAATAAGGATTTTCAAGCGATCCACCGTACGGGCTAATGGGGTTTTTTTATTATTATTTCCTTTCTTATGACCAATTGGGAATTATAAATTTCTTCCGTTTTTGCGTTCATCGCTGAAAATGTATAAAATGTTAATTTTTAATATTTAAAAAATGTTTTAAAGGTTTAAAAATTATTTTTAAAAGATTGCAACATTTTCTTCCATTTTTATGAGATGTTTGAACATACGTTATTACAAATAGGAAATTTTAATTTGTCATAGAACTCTAACCAAGCGATTCTTGTACATGTGCAGGGTGTTGCCGAATTCAACCGACAAGTCAGAGAGGTAATAGTCGACATCAGGAGGATAAAAAATCCCCATACAACATGGGGTCCCAAACGGCGTTTTAGTAGGGGGAAATCTTATCAGTATAGGGAGTCGGAGAGCTATCGAAAACTGTAAAAAATTAATAAAAAATAACAAATGGTATTTCGACGATGATTTTTTTTAAGTGAAAGCCCATTCTCAAAAGTTTTTTTCTCATGCGTCTTTGATGATCTAAAGGGGCGTAAATTACTGAAAACGAAAAAGTAATTTAAAACACATATCTTTAAAAATATTAAAACTTTAAGAAAAATAAAAACTTTAAAATATAAGGAATCTTATATTCGTTAATTTGATATAGATGTGAATTGTGAGAACTGGAGAGTTTTAAAGGTATTCAGGAAAAACTTCAATGGGAACCAGAAAACATCGCTGCAACATCAGTACCGATGTTCGCAGATAGTTATCGAATTCGAAAGACATTTAGAGCAAAGATAATAGGCATTAAGTAGATGAAAAATTATCGTAAATCATAGAGTCTCAGGTAACGTTTATTCAGTGAAAATCGTAAAAACAGACTATGAGTCTGGCGAAGAGAACGGCCCTATGAATGTGAGAATTAGGAACAAGATAATCGAGAAGAAACCTGCTCGTATGTAAATTTTTCATGCATTTAGAAAATAAAAAAAAATATCTTGCAAGTATTCATTAATGAACATTGCAGTATTGATTGTCTTTAAACTTCGTTAAATACAAGTCAGATTTCACGAATTTAATTAAAATGTCCTGGTGTTCCATAATGTATTAAACAAATGTTATGGCGTACAACTGTCGGTGTTCTTGTCGTAAATCTGGAGGAACGTGTTGGGAGAAAAGAAGGTACTTTTTGAAGCTGTGACGTTCGGGCAGATGTTACAGTCCAAATAGATGACTCTGTCCAGATGTTAATATTTAATTTGTGTTGTACGTTCGACGAGATAGTGATGTGGGGACTTTTGAATTGTCAAATAGTCGCATTCTGCGTGTTGAAGATATCTTCTGCCGTAAAACAGGCTTCTTCTGAGACCCTAGTAGAAAAGTGTGCATCTTCTTGAGTGGCATCAAGCATTCAGTATGCAAACTCTACCAGACTTGCGATTTTCATTGAAAAACGTTACCTGCGACCCTATGTTTTATGGTAACTTTTCATTTACTTAATGCCTATTATTTTTTATCTGAATTTGTCTTTCGAATTTGACAACCTTCTCTGCGAACATCGGCACTAATCTTGCAGCGATGTTTTCTTGTGCACATTTTAGCTTTTCTTGAATATCTTTGAAACTCTCCAAATCTCCCATTTCACATTTATGTCAAATTAAAGAATATAGAATTCCTTATGTTATAAAGCTTTTATTTTTCTTCAAGTTTCAATATCTTTAAAAATATGTGTTTTAAACTACGTTTCAGTTTTCAGTAATTTACAAACCCCTAGATCATTAAATCCGCATATTGCCAGGATGAAAAACACTTTTAATAATGTGCTTTTACTCTTTAAAAATGTCGTTGTCGAAATATCATTTTTTATTTTTTATTTTTTCATTAATTTTTTGCAGTTTTCGAATCGTTTCCGACTCTCTTCTGCGACCTCATTTGGAACCTCATGTTATATAGTAATACTTTTTCCTCCTGATGCCGATTTTCACCCTCTAAATTTGTCGGTCGAATTCGTCAACACCTTGTATAAATTTATTTATTTATTGTACCCCGGAAACAGCTCTAACGATTTGAATCAAATTTTATTTTGGGATAAAGTTTTGCTTTTTAAGTTTATTTATATAGGCGTCTTTACTGAAAAAATGCAATTTTAAACACAATCATTTTTAAAAACCAACTATTTGAGCTTTTTACTAAGTAAATGGTATGTCATATACCGTCATTTCAAAACTGATTTTGTCTTGGTAAAACTGAGTGTAAGCTCAAAATTAAAAGTAGTGAGAGACAAACTGAGATATAGCAGATTGTTTCTAATAACATGTTAAACTAAGTACATTCATTATTTTTTAAAATTTAAATGACCAATTCATGAGTAGTTAAGACGTATATATATTTATATGAAATCAGTATGCGATTAATATCTAAATATTTTCGCTGAAAAAGTACAGTTTTGCAAATTAAAACTACAACTCCAGAGCGAAGTTTGGTTTTCCAGATATTTGTATGTATTTAATACTGTTTTAAAGTACAGAAGACTTTTGAGTGGAGATTTATCTGTTTAGCATTTTATACTAACGAAGTCAGGATTAAGTAGGATATTTACAACAAAATAATAAGAAATAATTTCAATTCCTGAAAAAAAATCTCACTTCATGGATTTCACTAATACATTTATATATCCAAATATGTAAAAACAAATCTTCAGTAAATTAAAATGAAATAAAAGCCGCTTTGTTTAATCTCGGCTGGTAAAGAATATTGATATTTTTTGAATAATAGAGAGAGGACAATTTAGCGAACTCTTCCGAAGTTGAAGATGAAACAACCGTCATTTGAAATTGAAATCAGTGCATAAATGTCAATAGAATTAACTGCATAGAAATGCAAATCATTCTTTGCTATTTCGCGGAACTCTTCTGGCTGTTTTCATCGAAGATATCGAACAAATCGCATTTTTAATATAGGATATTAAAAGGAATTTCTTATTGTGAATATTAAACAGAAAGAACTACTCCTCCATAGAAAAGGGAATGTTTTTTTTTCTATTACTGCTAAGCGATGGGTATCATTTCATTTATAACTATTCAAAGAATAGAAATGATACAAAGAAATGTGCAGCTACTATAGAGAATTTAGTTTCAAGGTTTTTCATGTGATATTTGTTGAAATAAATTTTCCTTCTTCTAATGAAAATACATAAAACTTTTGAATAAGTTAAAGTAAGAAATAATTACAAAATTAATAAAATCAGAATTACTACATTCTAATTTTTATCAGAGATTCATTCAAAAATAAAGCAGTATAAAAGAGAGTTAAAAAATGAGGTAGTCAAAAAAAACTTGTGCCTCATATAATGAATTGGTTTTTTAAAAACATTTAAATACGTTTCATTAATTAGGCATTTTTATTTTTAGATACAAAGCATATTTTCTAATATGATAACTAGAATAAACTAAATAAATATAATCGGAATAAAGGTTGACAAAGAAGAAAATAAAAATTATTTTATAACTAATATTGTAGGCTTTTGTAGCCTATGATGCCTACCTTAGTTAAGTGATTATTTTTAAAACAAATTATCCTTATTTGTATGAAATACGTCATAGCAAGGTTTTATAAAATTTGAATTTTTTTTATCTCACGAGACTTTAAATGACAATTTTGGCATTACAAAAATTATATTTTTGTATTAAACTTTCTAATTAACTTTTATTTTGAGCAACTTTTTTAAAAAGCGTCTGTATTTAGCTAACTTTTGATTTACTTTTAAATAAACCGTAATTAGTGAATTCATTTTCTAGTATTATTTCTCTGGATAATGAATAGATAAATGGTATCGTTATAGAAAATATTTATTCAATGCGCATTTTTATGACAGTTAATCCTAATGTATATTTGTATTTGGAATAGAAAAATATTTTTTGTTGTTAGAAGAGTGATTCAATTCAAGAATATTTTTTGAAATTAAATTATGCTCGAAAAAAAAATGCAAAATGCCTTAAACAGTGTAAGATGAAATACATTTTATTTGATTTGTATTTCATATCTTGCTCAAATTTACAAAACTTTATTTTTATAGTTCATATTTATTGTACAATTTGCCACTTTTTTTGTTATATTTGTACTTTATATACACAGCACAGTTTAGTGAGCTATATTTCCTGTGCAATATAGCTTACTTTATTCTCCTATCTCATAAAGAATGCAATATTTTTCTCTGCATATTTGTAATTCCTATCTAGTATATTGTTTTCTTTCCCTTTTGGGCTTCTTTTGTTATATAATCTCATAATTTATCCTCTTTTTAATCATATTTCCATTTTATTTGTTGTATAAAATATTCTTTTTTTCCTTCTTAAGAAAATATAACTTTATATTACACCGGATATGTCTTACAACCTCCACGTACGGAGGTATCATGTAATATTCTGTCTTAAAATAAAAATATTTTGCACTAAATTGTTTCTTAAGAATAATATTTTTAATGCCTATTCTATATCTAGGTAATATTATAGCAAGGAATTTCGTAAAAATAAATGTAGCTGTATGTAAATATTTTGCTACAACAAATATATAAAGAAATATTTATAATTAAAACTACTTCTATATTATTTTAATAAAGCCTGTTTATTGTCTAGAATAACTAAAAATATATTAGAAGTAAAACGATGAATAGAATATAAATAATGTAGATTTTGTAAGAAATGCAATAGATGGAATTCGTAAAATGGGTTTTGTTTACCATTAATATTGCTTACAATTTATTTCCAATTGGAAATGTAGATTTAACTTGATAAAGACATTCTAAAACTTATATGATCAACTGAGAAAAAGTAAAAAAAAAGATTTTCGTATTATTTGTTGTTGTTTCGCAGTATTTAGCTATTACATACGTAATTGGGAAAAATATTTCAATTGTTTACTATGTATTATTTATTTAAACTTTAGAGACGACATTAGAAAAATATTGTAGGGATTTCCAAAACAACTGACAAGGAATATTTTAAATAAGCAGTTTAATGCACAATGAAGATGAATTTCACAATTCAATTTCTAATTTCACCTCATCTTCTTATCTTGTATATGTTTTGATGCATTTTTTGATGAAGAAAGATAAAAGACGAACGCTTCATCATTGTCTAAAACTGGCACACTCAGAGCAATGACGGTAAACTTGAATAAAAAGAAATACTGATGTTAGGGACAAAAACAAGCAAGGGAAAAATTATTTTTAATCCTATCCTATATTATACCTAAGAAGAAATATCAGGAAAGAATAAAGCTAAATTGAATACAAAATGAAACATTAACCGTTTTCTTATGGAAAGTTGAGACACTGAGTGAAAAAAAAAATTTCGTGAGTGGAAATAGAAAAACCATAGAAACTGTTCAACAAAGTCATTAAATTTTTATTTAAAAATTTGTAAATATTATTTTTCTTATGACCTTAAATAGTTTTGTTCCGCCATCCCAATGACGGTCTCCATACTTCGTAAATTTATTACTTATCGTGTAAGACAAAACCTAGCTATAGTTGAAAAGGTTCATAGAACTCTTTCCCGTATTACATAAAAATGATTAAATGCACTTTCATGTATCGCACTTCATTTTTAAATTTCATCCACAAGCAATGAATAGATAAATGGTTTCGTTTATAGAAAAGATTTATTCAATGTGCATTTTTATGACATTTAATCCTATTGCATATTTTTGTCTTTAAAATATTCCGTAAATTAAACCACATTTCTGTTAGTCTTTTGCTGTATCTTATCTTGATAAAGCCAGTGAAGCTGTTCAGTATAATCCAGCCTCACGAGGCCGCCATAACCAAGGGTACTAAATAGTTATTTCATTCCACTTTTCCTTCACGCTCCACAATCTCACTATTTTACAAGTCATTTACTGCAGCCTATGAGGTAGCGACAAAGATGTTGTTACTCTTGACGACTCTCCTAGGAAATCGACACTTACCAAGAAATAGAAAGAATGTTCGTAGCTTTATCGAAAGTCAAATACTCAACTTCCGATTAAAGGATCGATTTTCCTCGATCCTTTAAGCATTCCTTTGCGTTATTATTGTCGCAAATGGGAAGTGTTATGACATTCTAAAAGCGTTACACTTCGATGAGGTTTATCAGTCTTAATATCTTGGAGTCGTTCATTCCCTCTTTTAATTTACGGCTCACTTTTGCCGCACTCAAGTAGAAATACTACTTTCATAAATTTTCGACGTAAACTGAGAGTGAAACTCTTTTCCAAGAGTTTGAGTTGTCAGGAATTTCTATCAGCTTTACTCGGATATTCATTAAAACTCTTAAATCTATGATTTTCTTTTGAGAAAATGTGCCAAATCTTACCCTTTGTTACTTGGCATTGAAATAAGTTGAATTCTCAATTAAATTGTCGGAGAATCGATTCTATTCGAGTAATAAATTTATTAAAGTGGTTTATTTATGGTTTCATTTTGTTTTTATTAACATGGCAGAACAGTTTAGACTTAAAGAGTCGGTAGATCACAACTTTCAGGCCAGATTCAAATGGAGATCCAATCTTTGTTTGGATCTTAAATGTTCTCACACTAAGGTGGTAGTAATACGAATGGAGTGGAATGAGTTACGGATACGTCTTTCTTATCTGCTCCTGGTTCAAAATGAAAAAAATTCTACAAAAATATCTTGTCTAGGTATAAAATATGCCAATAATCAAATTAAAATAAATAGTACTTATAAATAAAATACTACGTTTAATTAACTTATAAAAATTTGACCCAATTAGAATCATAAATTTTTAAAGCTATTTTGTTTATGGTTTGATTCAGTGAAATGAGTTCAAATGTGATACTTTTTACTAGATGCAATCTAATTCTTTTTACTAGATTAAGTGAAAGATTTTGAAAAAAATCTCTTCAGAGTTTCAAACATATACATTTCTATTACCTGCATAGTTTTAGAAAATGTAAAATAAGAAAATTTTATAAATTTTAACTAGAAAATTTTCTACTTATTTGTACTTAAAAAATTATCTTCTTTAATATCACTGTATATCGCTGCACCAGTATCGTTACAATTCTCATATATTAGAGATGGGCAAATATGGAAGGAAGAAAGTAAGTCGTGCACGTTTATTTAATACATTAGAAACAAAATCTACAAAAGAATTACCTGACTGAAAGACAAGCATGACAAAAATATGAATATGACTTAAGGGCTGATCTTGATTACAGAGCGAATTAAAATACAACACAGCTATCAGAATGATGATAAAAAATTAAAAATCACAGAGCATAAAATTAAAAATTAGTAGAGCAAATAATAAAAGAAATCAGACATAGAAACAAAACAACTACAAAAAATACATCAGCTGAGTGAGGCGTTAATATGATAAATGGCAACTTTTTACGAATTTTTTGTTCAGAAAAATGGAAATGTCTCCAGGGTAATTCTGAGAAAAAATAAGAGCATTACTTCATAAAAGAAACATTCCCTGGGGAGTGTAATTAAATCTCAAGTGACATAATGAGATGGAATTTTAACATTTACAATTGGGGAAGGCAGACTTTGAGCGGAGAACATAACATCAGATATTAAAGTCGTTGAGAGCGATCTTCTTGTGTTTACAATTAAATATGTCAATTAATGATAATAAAAATCAATGTCATATTGCAAATGTTGATGGCGATTGCAAAGGCTTCCCAGTTCGATTACTTTCTCTCTCACTTGTTGTATTCAGGTTAAATGCCTAAGATAGGTAGGACAAAGATCCTTTTGTGGACTGGATCTCACGCCTCTGCCATTGAGCTAACACTAAACAAAATTTTAGAAAAGGGAATGAATTTGTTTTCTTTTTCAATAATAACCAATTCATCTTATCATTAATTGATGGAAAATTACATTAATTCCTTCTTAAAGTGATTGCATTTGGCCAGGTTATGGATTCACCTGCTTAATATAACAGACTGTCTAGATAATGTCAGCACTTTAATTCTATGATTTTCATGATGGGCCTCAATCTATGCACAAATATACTTTCTCCTTTTAAATAAAATTTAATTGATTGAGCTATTGGGATAGAAGTTTCCAATGGACATGCGATATTGTTTTTCTTTCCCCTTTATTTTTTCATCAGATTTGCCAGATAGCTTACATTCCTATTATTCAAGCATATAAAGCTTAAATTATCGAGTTCTTGTAGCTGTGCTTATTATTATCTACTAAAATGTTATTGTCATAACTTTTGGCGGAAGCTGAAAATGAAACATTTGTCTAAGAATTTCAATGTCGGATGTTTGTTTCAACTTGTTTGCTATATTTAATAAATTATTTTGCTTACTTTTTTAAATAAACATGAACATTTTACATAAACTAACAATTAAAATCCCTTTTAGGTGTTTCGGAATTTTAAGAATCAGCCAATATCTAGAAATAAATTCTTTAAGCACCATTTTTCATACGTTAATGAGGGGAAATTATATTTTATTTGTTCTATCATTACTAGAAAAATAAATGGGATTTTTTATAACTCTTCAAAGATACCAGTGAATGTATTACATTTGCAACTCTTTCGGAATTTTAAATTATATTTGGTATTTCTATAAAACAAAATTATTTGATCAGCCACATTTGGATTATCCTGTTTGAGCTGCTATAACGAGATTTTAGTAATAAATCTTAAATTTGTAGTTAAAATTGCTTATATTTTTATAAAAATAAAAAATTTGGGTTTCTCATATCAGAAAAAGATCATAGAAATTGATAATGCATTTAGACTTGAATTTATGATTAATAATATCTGAATATCTTTTTTCCTCCATCTTATAAATGCACTTTACATCACTTTTTCCTGCTAGTTCCTGTTCTGCTCTTCCTGTTCTTTTTCTTGTAGCTTAGTACGAAATGCCTTCAAAGGAAATATGATTTTATGCTGCTTTAGGTTTAGATAACTTTTATTTTTGAGATAATGAAGAGGAAATTTCACATCACAAGTTCAAGTAAATATATAGATCTAGGATTTTGAATAAATTTCAGTATTATAAAATGAGAAATCAATAAATGTATCACTATTTATCAACTTGGAGTGAGAGTTGTTTTTTTCTTCTTCTGAATTCTCAGTTCAAATGACAGCTGAAAATTAATTATTTTTGCTCTACTCATTCATCTTTTAAAAAGTAACAAAGAAATTTTTAAAGTGTAAAATATTTTATTTTTATTTTTCAAAGCTCATATTTTCAGAAAATGGGAAGTTTGGATTTCAGAATACTGAAGAAAATTCAAATGAATTGTTTTAGTAAAGCCATATCTTATTCTTAAAACATCTTATCTTTAAAAAATTCTTACTGTTAGTTCCGTAAAATATAATTCTTACAAACTTTTACCATTGCAAAAGAGAGAAAGATGCATAAACACGGAAACTTTGTATATTTCTATTAAATGTTTTTTTTTTCCTTTATAAAATGACATCAACTTTTTCTGATATCATTTTATAAACTGAATAGTTTTACTGATTAGGAAAACCAATTTCAAATAGTTTTTATTTCTGATATCATTTCTTAAAATGAATAGACTTACTGATTAAGGAAATTAGGACCAAATTTGTTCCTCTGTTCTGGAAATAATTATTGCATTAAAAATGTTCACGTAAATAAGTTTAAAACATATTTAAAAAAACGAACACATTTTTATTTTTATTATTACTAGTACTGATTTTTATATAGAATTTAATTTAGAAAAAAATTTATGTTTAATTTTATCCAAACATTTTATTTACTTCATTCCATTTGCTTATAAATAAAAAAAACGTAAAAGTGGATGCTTTTATGGCATAATGCAACACTCTGAAAGCTTATATTGGAAATGCAGTGATATTGGAATACTTATTTAAAATTAATGTTGCTGTTTATTGTAGATTATGTAACGAAGTTAATGACACCTTATGACGAATCAGAACTTACTGACAAATTGTATCTCACAAATATATGATATAAAGAGTATCCCAAAATTAACACAACATTTGAATTTGTCACCATTCGAGCAGTAAAGTGTAGGCGATCTTACAAAAGATTTGACCGCTGATAGTTGAGGATTAATAAAAATGAAGAGCTACACGATAGAACAACGGGTTACCGCAAGCTTTGAATTAAATTTTTAAAAAAGCTTTTTTTCTTTGCGATTCAATAAAATATAACAATTTAAAGTACACAGATAAAGGTTATATATGAAATAACACGGAGGAAAGTCTCTTCCATTGCTTTACTGGGGCATACATACTCTTTTGTTGAAATTTTTCATGATCATTTTGCTTAAATGTGACTGTATTTCATTGATGCAGCGTAGAATTTCCTCCTTCAATGCATACATTGGTATTGTTGGCATAGACCTTTGACTTCAATAACCCCATAAAAAGAAATCCAACTGTGTTAAATCGCACGATGTAAGGGGTCAATTCTAAATTTTTGAACTGTGGCCGCCAGACTTTCCTTATTTTTGAAAAAACTTTTAACAATCAAAACAATATGTTTTATCGTGTAATGCTCCTGTTTTTGTAATCTTAAACTATCAGAGTCAAATGGATTTTTTCTAGGGTTGCCAACACTTAAATGCTTGAATGGTAGCAAATTCAAATCTTGCATTGATTTTGGAACACTCTTTAGAAGAAAATTTTAAACAAATATTTTAATCCAAATTAAAAGAAGAGTCACCATTGCAAAGCTTTACAAGTCCTTTTGAAGGAAATTGAAAACAATGCAGCCTGTTTGGGATGAGGAATACTTGATAGACTAACACCACATTTCAACGCAACACTACAGCAGCTTTGGAGTGAACCTCGGCATTTTGAACCCTCGTTCCAAAGAGTGTCACATTATATGCGGCACTCCACTTATCAAACCTTCAAAGTCGAAATAAGATCGTCAATTCCCAATCAAGGTGCATCACCCCTACATACAAGAAAAAAAAAATGATGTAGTCGGATCTTGAATACGCGATATTTCATTCTCAAGGCCAAGATAAAGGATCTTGGATTTAATATAGAATTACATCTGTCCCTCCCTCAAGTCGCAACTGTTTCCATTGTTTCAAAGAGTTCAGTGTTTTTGCTATACAGAGAGGACCAAACTCAATGCCACAAAAAAGTGAGTTAAGATCTTAAAACTAGGGAAAGCAAATCCTTAATTATTATAGTGAGACTTTTGTTCAATTCTATATATTTCATAGAATTTGTTAAATATCTTACATATATACTTCTAGTTTTTCATCATATTCACTAAAATGGTAGCTATTCTGCGATTTATTGATGATAGGTACCAAGTTCAAAAGTCACGGACTCATGATAAAGGGACGGATTAGCATTTTCGTTTCTCAAAGCAAATTTGGAGCACGTAGAGAATAACTAATGAAAATAGACTCCGATAGGGTAAAATTGTTCTCCAAAAAGATTTTCAAGGAAAAATGGCTTACTTTCGTGTTTCTCGTGGAGTCCAATTTCCAGCAGATAACCCAACTAAAGGGATCAGTTTTCTACAGAGCGTATATCTATTTACCCGATTTTAAATATTTAAGTGCAGCTAGAAATGATTAAATGACTTTGAATGTTTAAACACAGTCGGTTAAGAGTATAGCTAGAGCACAAAAGATGTTTCTGTAAAGGAGACACAATTAAGCATGATGAATGAAGCTTTTAATATTTTCTGCCTTTTATGATAAATCATACATCTTCTTAAAACTCTAATCATATATGATAGCTCAGTTTATTTAAAGAAATTATTATAAGATTGCGTATCCATTGCGTACATAGCAGTAAGAAAAACACGTGACATCGCAGCACAACTTAAAATATGTGCAGTTAACTTCATGTCCAGTTTTCTTGTTGTTGAAGGATTTCGCTTTATTGAGATTTTTATAAAATAAGATTAATATTGCAACACAATTATGTAAATTTATCATATGAAGTGCATAAATACTTTAAAAAACATCTGATAATTGCTTTCAAGAACAAAAATGAAATCTAATTATAATCAAACCAGCAACACACTCAGATAAGATATAACTAACAAATCAATTTAAATATTTTTATTAATTTTAAACAGCGATGATAGTTTCCCGACTCTTTCTCACTTACTTCCTTAATAAAAGCGATCTCTTCCTTCTGCCTCGAATAAAAATTGAACCATTGGACATGACCACGAACATCCAAAGTGCTCAGATTTTTGTTTCCAAAACTCCGCATATAATCGTTTTATTTTTCATAGTATAAGAAAGAAAACCAGATATCCCTTTTAAAGTTTTGATACATTTTAAACACAAATTTAACAAAGAAATTAAATAACAAAGTCGTATTGAAAATTTCGTTTATTTAAGTCGTTACGTTTTTAATTATCGCATTTGCATGTACACAAAGAGACAGACTGTTAGCCTGTGGACATATTCGGTTCAAAATTTAATATGAATTTAAACCTTACATTATGAATTGTGTTCGAAATTTCATTTCTCTTTTCATTTTTTTACGTATCTTAATCGCTTGCACTCAATCAACCGGGAAAATAAATTTCCTCAGAATGAATTTCGATCAAATTTTAATAGAAGGCCACAAATTTGGCCCAAAATCGTGTTCACACAGATAGATAATACCATAAATGGGTTTTTATCGCACTCGGGGTGGTCTGAAACTTGAAGATATATCAAAATCAAACATTTTTTACGATTACAAACTTCGCGTCTTAAAAATGTGTACGAGAAAGTAAAAAATATGTTGTAGTTATTTTTCAAATTGAACATTGAGCAGCTAGGAAATGTATTCCAATTCAAATTTTAGAAAATAATATCTCCCTAGTTCATTACGAAGTATTTATGATTATATAAAGAATTATGGAGAAAATTAAAATGCAGTTTAACTTAATTGCAGTTAACACCTGGTTTATATTTTTTCTAGTAACCAGTTTGGCTTTCCTATTAATTTTGAAAAGAACTTTTTAAATAACAACTGAAAACTTGGTTCGAATAGCAGCTTGTTTAAGTAAAACTTTCACGCCAGATAAGTTTTAAAAAAGATTTGCAGGGTTTGAGTAATTTTCATGAAAGAATTTATTTATAAACTGAAAACAAAATATACATATTTATGAGAAGGGACGGATTTGAAAAAAATGTATACATATTTATGGGATACATGTTTAAGAGTTGGGGGGAAAGAGGCTCAAGAAAAAACTAATCTAAAATCTACTGATATGAAAAATATGATTCTGTACAACGGGAAATCCTCTGAAAAAGCCAAGAGAAAAAAATAACTCCTAGAATTGAAGCTAAACCAAAAGAAAAGTAATAGTTTTATGACTTTCTTATTAGAAAATTATAAAAATTTTCACGAAAATTTATTTCTCAAATTCAATGTTGCCATTTCAATAAATAAAAAAGAACCTTTTTTATATATATTTGAGCTTTTTTATGAGAATATGCATTTCAATTTTTCCCCTTGAAAAAAGTAAGCGCAAACGGTATGAGCAGGTCAATATGCTTGTGATATGATTTATTTGTCTTGCTGGATCAAATATACTTTTGATGTTTCAGCATTTCTAGTGAATCTATTATGTCTCCTCGACGAATTATTTGAAGATTTATCTTTCGTAAATAGATGCGGTTGAGATCTGAATATTTATTTTTTATTTTAGATAACTGTACTATGCCTGAAACCATCCCTTAAGTGTAAACAATAAGCTGACCAAGTTTCATATCAATCGGATGAATGGTTTAGGAAGGTATAAGAGACATACAGACAAACATTCATTTTTATTTATATAGCTAGATTATTTCTACCAAAGAACTACGACATTATATGCATAAAAATGTTTATTTATAAAGGCGAGAGATAAAGCGATATGATGATGTTTGTTTTGAATATTGATTTTATAGAAAGTTCTTTGTGATTCAATTCATAATTAATTAAAGGTTTAAAAATTTATAAAATTGAAATAATATTTAAAATCTCTAAAAATGCAAAAAAAAGTATATGAATACCTCGCCATTGATATATAACGTGACCAATAATTAAACGACCTTATTTTAAAGTTGTTTGCAAATGAAATTATTGTTCAGAAAGATATGAAATTTTTTTTTGTTGGACATGATGAAGGACTGGGAATTCATAAGAGTGAATAAAAGCATTAATTCAAAATTTAAGAGCGAAAGAGTGCAAATATCCAAATTTAAAATTTAAATTATTAATAAATGGTTTTCACATCAAAAAATCCTAAAGTTTTGTACTAGCCAAAAAGACTCATTCTTAGAAAATGTCCATCGCTAGATTTCTGTATCTAAAAAACTAATAAAAATAAAATGCATATAAATAATAATAAAATGCGAATAAAATGCATGATAATCAATCCAAAATTATTCATTTGCTTTATTTCAGCACTTTCTAAATTCATATGAAAAGTCCATATAGATCAAAAGAAGCGACTTAATTTCTTCTCGTTAAATATATCTTCTCGTCTCTGGCTAGAAGTATTGATTCTCAGTAGGCGGCAAATCCCGGATTTGTCTCCAAGTTTATTTTACCCCAAAGATAAGTTCATTTAGATTAGATAAGAATGGTGTTGGGCTATCTACACGAAGAGAATTTATCCTTCATAATTGAAGGATCGAACATTTCAGCGACAGGTTCAGCATCAATCCTCTGATCGATCATTCTATGCGTCATGACTTGACGTATCATGCACAGGGGATAGCGAGACACTGAAAATTAGATCTCCTGCGCTATTATACAGTTATGAATAGAATAATTTATCGCTATTTCCTGAAATTCTGACACTTTCCTTTTTTACTTGATTCACAAGTTTTTTTTTAATTTGAAGCATTTTTTTGCATCGTTTACATTTTAATGAAATATTTTCTTTTAATTCGCTCATATTAAATTTATTATAATCATAAGGAATCGAGATATTGTAAAATTTTACAGATATATGTATTTTGAAACTGCAAGTGTGAGAAACATTAAATCGTAAATGCGCTAAAAGTTATGAAATTCGCACGTCGTTTTGAAAAAAATAAAAGATCTAATATATCGACAAAAAATACTCTTAACTACAATACTTAAATCACTATACTATGAAATAAGCATGCGAACACAAATAGTTATAATGGTGTTTTTAATAGATAATTGTCATTCACGCAGTAAGAAAATATTTCATGGATGTACTTCACTTAATAAATACATACTTTTATTATGTTTAATGACACTTGTTCGTATTAATTTGCTTGCCAGTTATGATGGTTAAGCTAAAATTAGAAGCATGTTGTGAACAGGAGAAATTAAATAGTTTCATAATCGAATTGAAATACTTTAAAAATTATTATTGTAACATCACATTTTTTTTAAATTAATACTACCGCCGGAAAGAATAAAAAATGCAAAATCAAAAAACAACAAACTTTCAATTAAAAGGTTATGTTAAACTAAATAGTTTATACATTCAAATCTAGAAAGTCTGGTTATGCAACATGCAGCCATAATCATTAACCACACATTATAAAGGAATTTTTATACGTAAGATAAAATGGAAACGTCAAGGAACAATCATTCCCTATTTTATTCAAAGATTTTTTTCAAATATGAACAAAGTAAAGCAAATTTTATATACTTCCTTCATAATATGCTTCAAAAGTTTATCCACAGTTTATGAAAAAACAAAACAAGAACGCATGATGTCTTTTGGATTTTACCGAGGAGCAGATGTTCTAAAATCTTGCTTATAATGTTTTGCTGTATAAACACACCTGCTTCCAGAGTTGTCAAACAATAAACAACTGCCAAATAACAAGCGTTTTTTGAAGTTGCTGTTATTTGCATTCTAAAACAATCATGATAGAAAAAGATTGTTACGCCATTTGAGAGCATGTAAGTTTTTCGCTATTATTTTAGTTTCATGACAAGTTAAAACATGAGAAAATATTTATTATCTTTCGTGAATTAAGCTTGTTTCTAATAGGAGTTAAATTTTCATTTTCGTTTCCTTATTTCATGCAACTTCAATAGTTTATGAGATATGAGATATAAAAAGATAACAACGTAGAAGATATCAAAACATAATGCATTATTGAAATGAGGAAGTGGTACGAAATAAAAGGAATCGCTATGCAGTTATAGAAATATATATATATATATATCTATTATCATTTTATTTCTAATTTTCTTTATGCACCTCCATTGTCCTCGTTTATCTCATTATATTATTCTTATTGCATTATCTTTATTAGTTTATATAAAAAGATTCCAATTAACCATATTAAGTATTTTTTTTATTTTATTATAATGATGATTTAACTTTAATCATATTTGCTTTAGAGTATCCATCTATTCATGAAATATTTATTTTCTCAGCAAGATGTACTACCCATTTCTATTTTATTCCTATTTTCGTTACAAACGTAAATTTTAAATGATTAAAAATATACATTTTTTTCTTTCTTTAAAAATATTTATTTTTTCATCTATCTGCTATTTTTAATTTTCAGATCGAAACGCAAGAATTTAGTATAAAAAATTGTATGAACTAAATCGACTCATCTTATATGTTGTCTTAATCTATTTATTTCTATAGTCAATAAAAACTACATGATTAGGAAATACATAGAAGTTTGGTGCATTATACCTTTAACTTTGTTTAATTAATCATATCATAGTTTATTAATATTATTCCTTAAAAAAATAATTTATTATTATATTATACTCAAATAGGTCACCTGGATTAGTATGTTTCTAATAGACTATTTAGTTAGTAAGTGTGCAGAAGAATTGTTCCTCAGATAGAAAAATGAGTTGTAGGTGAGAAGTCAATAACGGTTCGTAGTGTTGACTCAAAATGGAGACTTTTATCATGGTGTTTTTAATGCGTGTGAAATGTATAATGTTTTGTTTGTGTGATACCTAGTGACTGTCTGTAGTTAACTGCAATTATTCAAAACTAACTGCTTTAGTAAAACACAGAACACTCTCAGACTGCGGACTTGGATCAGTAAGTTTCGGAACGACAGTTCGTTTAAAAATTCTTCCGAAACCCTGTTATTTAGATATAAAGTAGAGATTGTAACATCCAGGATATTAAGAGTTTGTACGAAAGAATACTTCTAAAAAGTTTTTTTTACTTCTAAAAAGTTTCAGATAATGGCGAAGTAGGACAGAAGATATCCACTAGATTGGCTTTCATATCACATAAAGGGTAAATTTTTATGTGTGCTTGCTATCTGAATTCTATGATTTTCTGCTTTCTAAGTCATTATAATGTATATTGCATTTATTTCATCTTTTGATAATTGCTTCACAAACAATGTTAAACTTCTAATCATATTAATTTAGGAAACATTTCAATTATTTCTAATTATTTTTGTTTGTTTTTACGAGCATGAACAAGTTTTCTATTTATTCAAATGAAAGTTATATTAAAAAAAGTTAAGCCTAGAGATTACTGAATTTAAAATTCATCTATTAAATGAACATATATACTTAAAATGAATCCGCTAGCATTAGTAATCATGTTCAGTACCCAGGTAGCACAGTCTGTTGCACTAAATTGTACAATAATGTGCGATATTATATGATATTAAACGATATTACGAATATTGATCAATGTCATACAATATTGTACAATATTTGTGTGCTACTTTGGTATAATTAGCTATCAATATTTAAATCCTTTAATTTTAATTTCTAAATCCTTTAATTTTAATTTCTTTCATATCTTAAATAAAATAATGTTAAAACATTTGAGAAAAGCTTTCAATATACTTTCCAATTAATAAAATGAAAAAAAGGAATTTTTTATATTAATTATTTTTATCTAAAATAATCTATAAAAATGTGAATTTTTAAATTTAAGAGTTTAATAATTAGATAATTCTTTCATTTTTATAACTTCAAGCAGCTTAATTATAATACTTTCGCGAGAACATTAATACATTTTCAAATCAAACCGGAATTTTGTTTTTAAGGGTGAACATGTAGTCATAATTTAAATTTTTCTTTAAAAAAATGTACAAATTTTTGTAATTACAGATATATTGTTCACTTATAGGATTTACAGAATAAATATAAGGAGCATTTTAAATCTCAATTTCTTCTTTAAAAAGTGACAATTCCTTTAGATATAATTCCTCATCTTATGACCTTTGAACTTAGTCGCTGTTTGTCAAGAATTATTTATTAAATTCATAAGGAAACAGGTCATTAAAATTGTTTTGGGTTTCTACCAATTTACTAACATTTCTAAAAGCGTGAAAACAATTTAATGCAGAGTTTTAAAGCAAACTTATTATTACATCCGTTTGTTGCAATTTTAATCTTATTGAATGCATATAAGTTGTTTTTTATTCACATATAGTCATAACATGTCTGTTTTACAAAATAATTGATCATTCAGTTAAACTGAAAACATCCACAGTAATAAAGATCTAAAAGGCAAATTCAGCTTATATTATTATTTAACAACCGTTAAAAATAAGTCAGTAATATATTCTGCAAAAATAAAATATTTATTATAAGTTAAATAAGTAAATATTTTAAAAGAAAGGAATATAAGCAGAAAATAAATGTTTAAGTTAATCCTATTTGTAAAATTTCATTTGCCTTTTTAAGTAGATTACTACAATATTCTGAATAAAATAAACAAAGTTATACAAATATATCTTCCTTACTAAATATTTTATCATGTATACATTTTATATTTAACTAGACATAAGTAAAGAAAAATGATTCGATGCTCGTAATTTCGAACTTTCTATAATTTGTCATATTTCATTAAATATTACTTATATTTAACTCTCAATAAAACATATCATTTAGAATTCAAAGTTAAAAATACTACAATATAGTATAATATGCCCACGTAATAATAAGGCTCTATTATTGAAAATTCAACTCATTTGATAAATTCATTTCAAATAATTTTACATTTCATGTAGAATTACATAACCCATAATTTTTTTTCTCGCTTTCTTCTCAGAATTCAAAGATATTTTTAATTACTGTGAATTTACATGCATTGTCCGATTGAATAATTACTATATACTCATTGTTTCCGAATATAATTATAATGTACAGCTATTATAAGATAAGTATTATAAGATTAGCAAATTACGAATACAATTCTGTTATACTTACTTCTATACTACTGTATTTCTAATTATGCAATTAATGTCATAAAACTATTCATTATCATCTGTAATGAGAGTATAGAGAGATTATGTTTTCTCTGTACATATTGCTTTTGTTGATTTACTTTTGAAGCTCGATAACAACAGAATATATGATATTTTTTAACAATAAAAAAATCATCATGGTAGCCAACGAAATACATTGACCCTAGGATAGCCATTCAATAATACTGCTTCAAATAGCTTAAGCAAGTTAGCTACAGAAGTGGTGTTGAGGAATATCGTTCCGAAACAAAACTGTAAATAGGCAGTGCATACCTTTAACACTTCGGATTCTCAAAGATGAACTGACTATGCTAGGTCCATATCTAGTCCTCCAGGCTCTTTGCATCGGAACTAATTATATTTCTTATACTGATGATATTTGAAACAACTGTTACACGAATTATGTATAGATTCCAATGAATATCTCCTAAAGAGAATCTCTTTTGATATGCGCAAGATAAATGCAATATAGATGTTTTTCAGAATTAACGACAGTCTTCTTTTCATCAGTAAATAAGGCATGGAGGTCTTCTTTTAAGTTTGTTGTTGCATTTGGCATTCTTCCACGCATCTGTTACTGCAGTCACTCTCTTATCTCTTTTTCTTAGTAAAAAAACAATGAAAGAACAGCTTTTTATTTTTGTAAATGTATGAGTGTTTTAGAGATTTAGATGCCATGGTAAAAATTGTTTCCTTTTTGGGTACAGTCTTCCTTCAGTTTTTGTTGTTCTTTAGTTATGAAGAAAACAGTCGCTTTTGATTAGGTGCAATAGTTTATTCTAAATATATAGCGAAAATTTTCGGTAAGAAGACCCACCCGCTATCTTCTGTTCTTTCAAACAAAAAGGTGTCTAAAAATAAAGGTTTTTAGATAAACTATTCTTAAATCTATTCATTATGAGTTAGAAAGAGTTATGGAGGCTCTCGAGTTTTGTAGAATCCGTTCAGAAGAAAAATGACTCCATTATTACTGAGTATCGAAAAATTAGGAGACTGAATTAGCGTCAACGAGAATTAATTTTCTGAGCCTGATAAGCTCTATGGAAATTTATTTACTTTTGTTGTCTGTTTGCAGCCTTAGTGTAGGTTGTATAGACTAAGAAACAGAGATGACCACCTTCAACTTGTCTCTTGTAAATAGATTTAAAGATTTAACTAGATATAAATTTAAAGGTTTAAGATCTTAGATAACTAGGTCTTCTTAAACAGTAACCGATCATTCGGTTGTATGACTTTTGTATACTATGTGTACAAGTCACAAAACTGTCAATCAATGGTCTCGTTTACAATGTGGTTGTGTGAATGCAAAGGATGAATTTTAGAAGAGGCTGCAACAATTTAGTTGCTTGAAAGTATCAGATTTGACGAGAGTTGACATGATGTTTAACACAATTTAGATTACTTAAAGTCTTGTTGTTTAATACAATTTCAAGCGTTTTGATGCTATCTAAATAGTTTACATTTTATTTTTTTATGAAGCATGAATTGCTTTTCAATGAGTTTATTCAAAAATGTGCGATAAAAATCAATGACAAAGGATATTTCTTTCCGTATAAATACTGTATCCACTTGGAAACACTAATCTAGATTTTAGTGAATGCATTACTTTGCATAAATACAACGATTTGCATTAAACAAAAAAGTTTTGGTTTCATCATTTTTTGTTTTATTTCTTTTTGATTCGTTTGTTTAATTCATTAAGTTCGAACATTGAAACTGTTATTTAAACTTAGGAACTTTAAATAAAAGTTTCTTAAGTATGAAGTACAATTAAATGATGTTAAAAATATTGAAACGTCAAAATTAACATCCAACTATGGATGTTAATTTTCCATGCTTTATCAGTTTTTAAAAAATTCCAGAGTAGAACGCCTTTACAAATCTAAACTTTTCTATTTATCATCGTAGATTTAATATCTATGCTGTTGCATTTTTTAAAACCTGTGGTCTGATAAAGATAAATTATTTTTTCATTATATGACTTGGTACTTAGTATATGAAATGTTGTAAGTACACAGTGCGTTTAGTAAGCAGCATTAATATTTTGTTAACTGATCATTTTTATCTGTGAAAATTTGTAGCTGATATTAGCCGAATTCAAATTTAATTTTCTTCTAGTTGCACTGCTGAATAAACTATAATGCAAATCTACTGATAAAATATAAAACATAATTAAAAAATTATTTACATTTATATATGTAATAATAAATTTACATTAATATACGTAGTATATGGTCTTCAGAAACTTTAATCTTTTTATAGATCGCTGTTATATATAAAATAAGTCATTAACAGTAGTATTGAAAGAAGTTTTGATAATACTCTCTTCAACAATATACACCTGCACCTTTATTGAAATTTTTACAGATTAGCTATGCGTTTTCTTACCATATTTTAAACAATGTAATTCTTTCTAATTTAAGAATTTCTGGCCATTTTAAATCTTCCAGGAGCCCTGAGATAATGCAAATCACGAAATATCCTTTTCCCTCCAAATTTTTAATTGATTTTAATTTAATTTTATTCATAAATTTTAAGTTGTAAATTTCGAAGACTGAAGTCGCAAGTCCCTTTCTAAAAAATCTATTTCAATACTGTGCATATAAAAAAGTGCATAGTCAAAATATAAAATTCATTTTAAGCATAATATTGAAAAAAAAAACTTTTTATATCACTCTAAACAATATTGTAAAAGAATATATATATAATATAAACATCAAAGATCCAAATATTTTAGAATTATAAAATAACATAATGAATATCTTGTAAATGGTAATTAGAAATATTACTAGATTAAAGTTTGAACATTAGCTTTGTTAATATTTGATTATGATTGAATAAATTTGACTACATGGCTCTCTATCATTAAATGAAAGTATAAAAATAAATACCTTTCTACAACTACTGAAAATTAGCAAGAGCTGAAGAGCTCCTTGACAATTGCCAACGTTACTTATTTAAAAATCGTGTACTTTCTCGACCCCTGGTTAGAATTATTTAAATAATCTCTTTGACTATTGACATTACAGCTCCTGTATAGTAGATTCAAATCTCTTGGGAATTTAATTACATTTATGAGAAATGGCTTTAAAGGGCAAGATTGGACATGCCCATTGATTCGGTGTTTCTTAAGGATTTTTTTCCCTGAAAACAATATACAAGTTGCAGATATTTTGCTATGGGCAAAGTCTGGTTATCTCACAATGAACCCATAGTTTACAAAACTCCAGTGGAGATCAGTATAAGATTTCAAGAGCAAACGAATTTAGAACATTAGTTTCTTAATTAAAAGAAATAAAGTCGGACTTATGTTATTGCATTGCAGGAGAAACTTTTGCTGTAACATTAAAGAAGTTTTTAAAGCGATGTTTATTCCTTCATAAGCGTATAAGTGATTCACGTCTATTTCTGTAATTTACTTTCAATCATAATACATGAAACTATGATTAAATGTTCAGTATATTTCCGTTATAAATATTTGTAACCATTTTAATAAAATTAAATGAATCATTTCCTATTAATATATTGTTAAATAAAAAATTGCATTATAATACTTAAGTAACAGCCATAATTTTTTCTCAATAACGGTTAAAAGTTTGGTGATTTCGTATTGGATTTGAAGGAATATTTATCAGAGCATTAATTCTTTAATGCTATTATGTACAAAAAATAATTTAAATTATTTCTTAGATCACATTTATATTTTAAAATAACTAACAAAAAGCCTCTTACAATAAATGTTCTAAATACTTAAAGTGTAAAAATATTCTTACCATTATTTAGCATTCATTTATTATGAAATTCATGTATTAGTAATATTAAATATCATTAACTCAAAGAAATGCCTCCTCTTTTCTTCTAATGCAAATAACAAAACAAATTACAATTTGAAGATAAGGGTAATAAAATGAAGGAAAGCAAAATAAACCCAGTTTGTATCTCACGTAATAGCAATTACGTGTAAAGTATTCATGGTGTTTCTTTTAGCATAGAATAACCTATTAATTAATGTTGATAGTTCATGAAACATATGTTATATCAGATAGTTTTAATTTTTTAAATATATATTAGAGAAATAATTTTAATTTGTATATAAATGTATCTTATTTTCACATATATTTAAGACTTTTAAAAGTTTGTTATCAAAATCGCATTAAAATATATTAGAAAAAAGGCTTAATTAATTCTGATTTTACAATGTTTCACAGAAACTTCAGGGCTTTTCATTCATTTTATAAGCTTTCTGCTGTGCAAAGAAAATTTTCTTGCATACAGAATACACACGTATAGTTGATACATTAAATATACGCTAGAAAATTACATGAATCCAATTTTCTTGTTTGGAAGAGTTTACAAATAAAATTTCACATGGAGGTGTCAACCACCCAAATATCTTTTTTTAGAGAATAATCTTTTTTTACGATCTCTACTTATATATATATATCATGATATTTGAGCTGTGTTTACTAATGAGGTTAAATTGAAAAAAGAGTGAAAGAATTAAATGGAATTACCCTTATAAGTTTAAAAATTCATTAATTTTACTGGCTTATCAGTCTTTAAGTTACGTATTTTTATTCTGTAAAAAGAATGCAGATATTAGATAGCATGTATATTTTATACTCAAGATCTTCCGTTTATGTTTTCAAATGTGAAGATAAAGTTTTCATATAAACAAGAATATTAGATTTTTAAATATAAGATAAGATTTTTATAAACTATATCAGGCTTATTAAGTAAATTTCATCTGTATATGAATAATTTATTTGATTTCCAGAAATTCAAAAGCTTTCAATAGATTTAATTTTAAATAGTAGGAAATTTATCAACTGTTAAATTCTCTTATTGACTTATGTGCTATTAATTAGCTGAAATGTATATTTAAATGATCCACTTGTCCAAAAACAATTAGAATCGTTTCTGATGGTAATAGGTAATTTTAGCTGTAATTTTTTAGAATGGAATTTCTATTTTAGATTTTCTTTTAATTGATTTTCATTCGAGAACTATATTTAGCGTAATAATTTAGCGTTTAGCGTAATTCAAGCGTAATAATGCAAGTGTTCTTGATTTATTTAGACATATATTTTAAATTAACCACGTTTGGTGATCAGTTAGTAAGATATAATCAATTATTGATGAAAATTTCAATTATTTTCACAACAAATCGTTCTTAAAACTTTAAATTCTTTATATATACATATAGCTTTATTTCAAAACTTTTACGGTGTTTTTTAACTTCATTGTGCTCTTCACACGCCCTATTTTCTGTTTCAATTTTATGCAAAAAAAAAAAGAATGTTTTTTCAATTACGTCACAGCACATAATTAATCATAGCACACAGTTAATAATTTCGTTAGCAATATTTTAAAATGGAAGCATTTAAAAAAACCTCCAATATTGTTTCATTCTTAAATTAAATCTTATTCATAAATATAAAAAATATCGTAAAATTTATAACGAGCATGTCTAATGTTGAAATCTACTCATCATGAAAAATAAATCTAATCTTCATATTCTGGTCACAACGATAAAGGGGGTGGGGGAAGAAAGAAAGAAAGAAATATTCTTAGCATTAAGACAAAAAAACAAGACGTAATATTCCTACGTACGTTTTTTTATATGTATTTTTTGAATTTTAAGATACAGAAAAAAACTATTTTTTACAGTAAAGTTTTAGAAATTTATCACGAAGAAAAAGTCAATATTTCTTTTATTTTTTGATTAATCAAAGTTCTAATTAAAAATTCCAAAAATTCCTTTTCAACCATCCAATATATACATTTGCCAAATTTGAAAGGCAGACGGTCTGGTGTGTACAGAGCCAGCATATACACAAAGCGACAAAAGTTTTTTCCTTATGTTTACGCATCAAAACTTAAATACCAATACATCTTCCCTCCGAATACACTTTCCAACATGCTTTTAGCAAACCTAGACTAATCGCTCCCTACCAACTCTTTTTCAAAGAGCTACGCATGATTTATTGGCCTATTATGACACGTACGCAAATGGCAGCACGCATTTGTCCTACTACCTATCATTCGTTAATGGTTGAACCAGAAAGCATTGTAAAAAAGTCAATGATTACAATATTCAATTTTAAATATAGCCATGATTAAAAAAACACGTGATACCTATTGCCCTTTTCTACTGCTCAAAGTTGAGTGAATCTCACTCGAAAACTATGGCTATCGTAATTAAATTAAAATTTCTAATAATTTTCAGTTAGATTTGAAATCCCAAACGCGATAAATCTTATTTCCGAGTTGTGTAATATGGCAACATACTAATAATTTGGGTAAAGAATTCTACTAATTAAATAACGATTTATAAGACTGTGAGTTAGTTTAGACAAAAAAGAAATAATTTAGAATAAGTACAGAAACTCGAACTATACAAATTTAAGAGGTAATTTACTATAATTAATAACTATACCTGTCACAACCAGAGCATTTCTGATTATTTTCGAAATAATGGTTTGCCATTAAGGTACACAAACTCGTTCTTTGTCATTCTTAAATAAGCATTTATTTCTTATCTTCATTTCAAGATAGTATGTATATAAATAGCACCTGTCCTGTTGCCTGAACTCAGTTGATTACAAATTTCGGAGTATATAATATTTTTTTTTATCTAGGGAGCTGGAAATTCAATGGAGAGAGGTTTAAATAGTGGGGTATTTCCACACGTACCACAATTGCTTTCTGCTCTAAATTTATAATACATTTCCATGAGTAGTTCGTTAATGCAATGTATGTACATTGATGCAGTACCCGCGTTGTCTTTAAATAAGTCTTTTTCAACGTTTTTTTGAGGCTTTAACTTGTTATTTAATCCCATAACGTCTGCTGTAACATCAGTATTATTTTTGCGTATGGCTGTTTTTTAGACGCAAAAAGGGACTCTGATATGTTAAATGTTTCAGCCACGATTGCCGATTATACAATAGAGAAGGAAACATATTTAATAAAATAAAATTACACAAAGAATTAAATAACACCCCTACATTGTTGCTAGTGGTGTTATTTGTAACTGCAAGATCTGATGGTGAATGTTTTACAGAATTCAACAATAACTGGTGACTGCTGATTTCATATGCATCATTTCTTCAGATTTGAATAAAACATACTTTACACTTTAAGTTGATTTAGGAAAATGAAAAGTTGTCTTCAATCTTAGTTTGTCTATAAAAAGGTATGTATTAATTAATTTCAATTTTTAAATGAACTTCCTTATACACTGATGGGAAAAAAATCCCAACAACAAAAAAAAATTAATGTACAGTAATGAAATTTTAGAAATACATTTGTCTAGGTAACATATTTAATTGATTGAAGTTTCAAGATCACAGGTAGAGCCATTGACGAGAAGAGCCATTTCAAATGTGAAATGCTGATACTTTAGTAACCGGTGTAACCGCCAGAATTTTGAATGCAAGCATGCAAACGTGCATGCATTGTGCCGTACAGGTGTCGGATATCAGTTTGTGAGATGGATTTCCATGCCTGTTGCCCTTGGGCGGTCAATGCAGGGACGGTTAATGCTGGTTGTGGATGACGCTGAAGTTGTCGTCCAATGATGTCCCATACGTGCTCGATTGGAGAAAGATCTGGTGATCTAGCAGGCCAAGGCAACATGTCGACACTCTGTAGAGCATCTTGGGTTACAGCAGCGGTATGAGGGCGAGCGTTATCCTGTTGGAAAACACCTCCTTGAATGCTGTTCATGAATGGCAGCACAACAGGTTGTATCACTAGACTGAAGTACAAATTTGCAGTCAAGGTGCGTGGGATAACCACGAGAGTGCTCCTGCTGTCATACAAAATTGCTCCCCAAACCATAACTCAAAGAGTAGGTCCTGTGTGTCTAGGCCGCAGACAGGTCACTAGCAGGCGTTCACCTGGTCTCTTTCTAACCAACAAACGACTATCACTGCGACCAAGGCAGAGCCGGCTTTCATCAGAAAACACAACAAATCTCCATTCCGTCCTCCAATGAGCTCTAGCTTGACACCATTCACGTCGCAAACGGCAGTGGTTTGGAGACAGTGGAATGCACTGTACAGGGCGTCTGGATCGGAGCTGTCCTTGAAGTAACCGATTTGTAACAGTTCGTTGTGTCACTGTGGTGCCAACTGCTGCTCGAATTTCAGCTGCAGACGCAGTACGATTAGCTACAATCATACGCCGAATACGACGGTCTTCCCTCTCAGTAGTACCACGTGGCCGCCCAGAACCTGGTCTTCTTGAAGCAGTACCTTCCCATGACCACTGCCGCCAATACTCATGCACAGTGGATACATTCCTGCCAAGTCTTTCAGAAATATCGCGGAAAGAAAACCCACCTTCTCGTAGCCCTACAGCACGACCTCGTTCAAACTCAGTGAGCTGTTGATAATGGCTTCTTCGTCTTCTCAGAGGCATCCTTGACTAACATTAACCCACTACGCCAAATCTCAACTATAAATAACGATCACGAACCTTACAGCGCTTATTTAAAGCAAACCTCATTTGCATGTTCATAGTGTCGTCACTAGCGCCACACTTACGCGCGTAGCTCGAAATTTGAATCGACGTCATCTTTCAGATGTATGAACAAGCCTACCAAATTTCATTTATCTAGCACAGCTCCTTCCTAGTATTGGGATTTTTTTTCCATCAGTATACTTTCTTATATAAAGGAACTTCAGACATATAATACTATTTGTGCTTGCAGTTCTTAAATTTGAAACTGCAAATGATTGAATGCATAATGATAAAAAGTGGTTAAAAATTACTTTCTCTTATCGAAGACATCTGCATTAAGACGAAACACTGATGGTGCAGGCTGTGGAAAATATAGAAGATGAGTTCCGCAAAGAAAGTTAGTTATAATATTCACCAATAAAAAAGATTTTGAGCTGTCTGAACGAAAAGAGATCAAAAATTACAGTGAATCCTAGGAAAATGGATTATGCAAAATTTCATTAATGTTTGAATGATAAAAAATGCGCATACATAAATGAATAAAGTACAGTCTGAACTCACAGAAAATAATCTTATTTATCAGCATTAGAGTCCCCTGACCCATGTGCAACTTTTTCATTTTTACGACTTTCTCTGTGTACAAGCGAATGTGGTGTGTAATTTTTTTTACGAAATTAATATCTTCGTGTCTATTAACCTACTTGGTCTGCATACGAAATTTTGTTTAATTCTATTCCTTAGTTTTAGGTGCAAAAATCGCCAAGCTGGGAAAGTTATTTTATGTCCCCCTGTATAAAATATGAAATAGGGATTTTTCTGTCTGTTTTATAAAATATTTCTTAATTAAACCCGAAATAATTAAAAGAAAGTGGTCTGAAAAAATCAAATGCTGAGCTTTTTATGGAGAGAACAAATTGATGATTTGTTCATAACACATAAAATGTTTAAAGCAGGGATAATTCATACCGAAAATTTTCATTGAAGACGCTGAATTGAAAAAATATTGTATATTGATTCTAATTTTCTCAAAACTAAGATTTCATTGTGTTCTAGAAGTAATTTCATACAACAATATTTTTAAGATTTTGTCACTATAAAAATAAGAATGAATATATCTAGGGTGTACATTTCATAAAATGTATTTACTCAAGAATATACATTTATCTTTTCAATGCATGAATAATTCCATTTAAGCTCTACATTAAGGGTTTTATTAAATATCTTTAAAAATTAGTCAGAATTCTTGAAAATAAGTTGTTCTTAAAACTAGTTTTAATGTTAGAAAATATCCCGTTAAATCATTTTTATCCCTGTACTACTATCTATCTGATGTTATTCTGAAAAATTAGTGAAATGAATACACGAAAAGAACTTTTTTAATTAATTTTAAGCTTACATTTATATTTTTGAAAGAACACGCTTGATCCTTTTATGAAACTAAGAATCTAGAAAGTGAAAAATACTTTTTATAAATAAGCCTTGTGCTTTTACAAATATAATACTGTAAGTTGAGAATTGTTTTTTAAGCATTTCACTGACTTTCTTTTCAACACCATTAAATATTTCACTACATTCCACGTTTTGCTTTGATTAAAAAAAAACACAAGAATTAACTAAAATAAAATGTTTATTAAAATTACTCATTTTCTTTCTCAAGAAATTCGAAAGTTGAAGATAAATGGATTATATATAAATTGAAACTCAATTTTTATACTAAGAATGAGTAAAATTTCAATTAAAGAGGGGTTTTTATAATAGTTAATTATTATTACTGATTTTAGTAATAATTTTGGGGTTGATTATTATATAGTTATTGAGATTGTAAATCGGGGATGTGGGCATCACTTATGAATCTGTAGTTAATTAACTAATTAGAATTGTGTATAGTTCTTTATTTTCTAATTAAACATTAATTATTATTGATTACTTTACCTGTTTTAGTAAAATGTACATTTAATAACTATAAATCACGAAACAAGTCATATGAGATTTATTTGATGCAATGGCTTTATAGAATACGATCAATTCCGTAAGATGAACTTCTCTTCCAGGAGACCTGCGTTACAAAGCGACTGAAGCTTGCCGTCACAGTTTCATGCTTCCGTCGCTTAATGTAGGGATTGGACAGACAGTAATTGCCTCGAGAGATTGAAACCCTTAGAGTTATAAGGGAGCAAATTATTTATGCCTCTAAGGTATATTCCACCTAGAACTGCTCTGCAAATTATCGATGATTAAGTCCTGAAAACGATTACTTGAAATGAATATAATTTTGTACTTTAATCGATTTATGTGCCTTATTTGATATAACTATGCTGTTTACTACTAAGAAAGCTGGATTTGTTAGGTTTGTTAAGAGTAAGTAAGTTTGTTAAGTCACTTATTTGAAGTGATCTGAATAATACTGTGGAAGAAACCTTGTGATTTTACATCATTGTCAAATTATAAGGCCATCATATGAATTAGTATCTCACTTTCTAAACATCCATGCCATTCCAACTTCAAGTTTACCACAAGACAATTCATTTGATGTGCATGCATATTAGTTTTTTGATCTAATCTTTCTCGAAATCAATTTCTTTGCACAAAATCCTAGATTTTGACACCAAATATTAGTTAGATGGAGCAGTTAGACGTATTAAACCTTAATTGCAATTGCTTCTATTTTCTCTCCAATAAGTGATCTGTATTTTCTTAATTGCATTCTGTGTTAACCTTTTAGAAAAAATTTACTTTTTTGCTTATTCTCCGTAATCTCAAATAATTGACCATTCATGTTAAAAAAAAAAGAAGCACTGTAATAGCGAAATATATGTTAAGCTAATTATATCACATTATTAGAGCGAAAATTACGAAGGAGCCTCCCCTTTTTAAATGCATTTTTTGACAGGTTAATACTGTTTAGTCTCAACAACTGATACATATTTTCAGTTTAATAGAACAGACTCCTTCTAAGTTGAATTTTTTTCTGCTCAGACAATATACTTATCTGTAAGATGTCTAACATTTTAGAATCATTTTGTAAACATTTTAAGAGTACATGCCAAAACTAAGTTCAGTTTCAGTAATTATTGTGATGATGTATTCAACATTTTCTGTATTCTTCCTTATATTTGGAACAAAATCTAAATTAGTATCCTCATTTACATAATAAAACTAAGAAGTTCTTTTTCGTTTATTACTCTTCTGTGGATCTGTGGAAAATAAAAATTCTTGAAAAATAATATTTTCTGTAATATCTTGCGACTTTTGAAGCAACAAAATGATTTAAAGCCAGTAACGTACTTCAACAGAAACGGTGAGATAATTTTACAAATAAAACGAGTTACTTACTCCCTTACCATAAAATCTAAAAAAATTAATGAATAAATTAAATGAAACCAAATTTTTTATTTTTTATTACTGATGCATCAATTATTCCATGTGATTTATTACATATTTTATAAGGAACAATTTATCCCTCTTGAAAGATTTTAACAAACTAGAACATCAATCACTTTTAGGCAACTTTCACTGTCAACTGTAAGAATTATTTTATTGTTTAATTATAATAATTTGATTAATTACTATAAAGATTGATGGAAAAAGGAAAAATAATTCATATCGGAGGTGTTAAGTGTCTTCTGATTTGAAAAGGAAAAAAAACTGATTTGATTCATAAGCCATGACACATTTCATCGTTATAAGGTTTGTGTGTGTGTATTTTGCAATTTTTTTAATGAAAATTTTGTCTTTTAATAAGTAAATATAGACGTCTTTTTTTAAAAAAATTACATTATTATATTACTAAAATTTAATTTTGGTAGTGATATATATTTATCTATAATAAATTTGTCCATTTTTTTAAATTCATATTTGTCTGTTTCTCAGAGTATATTATTTCACCATTAGCAGATAACACTGGCATGTTTGTTTCAAATCAACATATTCCTCTAGCCATTTATAATATTTTACTCTTCCCCAAACAAGAATGTAGCACTAATAATAATTCATTATGGACGTCATCAATTATGCACATCATAAATCATCAACTTAATATGTACAATTCATTATTTCTCTCACTATTAAAGAGTATAACATTTCAGCATTGGTAAATGACAGCTAATGATTTATTTGACTGTCATTTATTTAAAGTCAGTAGGTATTTTTAACGAATCCAGATGTTATACACTTCAAACAAAAAATAGTATATTTTAGAAAAAGACAAATTTTGCATTATAATTTTAAAGACCAAAAGAAAATACAATTTGTACAGATATATCTTTAGATAATAAAACAAATAAGTATTTATATTAGTCCAGATGTTGTAATTCATGTTAACACAGCAAGAAAAACTTAGAGTAGTATTACTAAAATAAAGAATGGAGTCTTGTTCAGGTAAGACATGTTCAACGTGGCATGAAGCCATCATGCAAGAGAAAGAAGTGCGGGATGTTAATCATTGCTCTAAAAAAGTTTTGACATATGTATTACTTAAAATTAACGGGAATTGACAATACACTTTAAAATATACAATATATTATCTCATATACTTATTTTCAATATTTGTAGGAGGTAATCAATAAATAAAGAAATAAAAAAGTTTCGATTTTTAAAGAAGGCATGAACTGTATTACAATGAATGAAGCAACTGTCACAACTAAATGCTTTATATAGGATGAAACATAGTATAATTAATACACATATAAGGAGTATTTGTTAAATATTTCTGAATATAAAAACAATTGCGTGTTGGTGTGTGAGCACGTGTTTTGTTCTCTACAATGTATACCATCCGACCAAAAGCTATCAAATTTGTCAAGAATATAATCTGCGTTAAAGAAATGTGCAACCTGAGTGATTTAATTCATTTTAAAAGGAATTTCTTTTAATTACAAATTTTTTTAAAATACTTTTCCACTATAGTTTTAGAAAATATTTCTGCATAAGATTACTTCAGAAACGTCATGAAATGTGAAAAAAAATTATCAATTCAATAAATTCTATTAAACTGCCGCACATTTTTTATTCCACTGTTTTCACAATTTTAAAATATTTTTATGCATACAAATTCTTTAGTGGAATAAAATTTAAACTATTTCGTCATTTGTACAAATATTCATTGCGTATTTTTCTCTCATTGTTAAAATCTAAGAGATAAAAATCATGTTTTATGTCCAAATCCTTTTGCCATTTTTTTTTTGTTTTCTTACATTATTTCCTTAAAAAATTTGTGAAATATTAGTTTACTTGGAGCAATAATACGAAAACTCACGTCATATGCAATATTTAACAGGAGCACATATTAGCTATTAAAACACACCTAGTTCTTTGTGACGGAATTGCAACTTTAAAACGGACTTTTCAAGTAAAGTGACACTGAAGAATCTAGTTTGTAGGATTAGCAAATCGAATGAAAAAAAACAAGTATAGATTTACTGAACTTTGATTTTATAACTGGGAAATCCTGTATTTCAGATTAAATAAGAAAGGAAAATGGTTTCAGTTTTAATTAATTGTGGGCAGGTAAAATGCAGAAGAAAGAAAAAATATTAAACAGATAACTAACTAACTAAGGAAGTTAAAACTAGTCGTATTCGAGTTTGTGCAATACTCTGGAAATTGAAAATGAATTTAAGTTGTTTGGCAGAAGCTATTTGGCTATCTATCTCTCGGATTACCAACTTTAATGCAGATAATTTTTTGTGTTAGACAATTATTAGACTAAGAACCATTTTAAAGATAGAAGTCAAAATAAAAGAGATTTTTGATCATAGAGTTTCTGCACGTAAAATTTATAAGCAATTAAAATGCATCGGTCATAACAAAGCAATTACCTAAAGATTATTTTCCCATGAAGAGGATATTTCTTTTACACTAAGTGATGCTAAACATGATGTATATTCAGTAAACTTCCAGTATATACCTTAAAACTTTCGAACTGTTAAACGCTGACAGTTCAGTTATCGTTTGACCTAAAATGTCAAAAAATGGATAATTGTCTCCATAATTGATCTATAAATCGATGAAAACCGACTCAGAATGTTACAAACAAAACTTATTGGCCACACATTTAATAATCATGCTTGATGCAAAATATCACAAAAGGATTGGATATTTCAATAAGATTTTGCACCATCACACCGAGATGAATCAACATATGTTTGCTTCCATGTCGGATCAAAATCATTCTGACTCTTTCACTAGGAGAATTTATAGGATAAAGTAAATGAGTTACAACACAGAAAACTCTCTCGAAGCTTCCATAAGGAGTGTCTGGGATAGATTACCTCTTAAAATGATACATCTCAAAAATTGACAACAGTGTAAGATATTTTTATTGGTCAGAGTTAGTGCTAGCTGTCAATTCTAATAACATTATTTCTATTTAATTCTTCAAATATGGAATTCATCATACTAGTATGTTTATCAGTTTCTCTTTGTGAAATGAAAGGATTTAACATTTGTAACAATATTTAATAGAACCATGTAGAATTACATGATGAGCTTCAACAAGAAACAATGGTATTTACATATACTGAATCTTTTAGTCTTTAAAAAGAAAATAATCTTAAATTGTTGTTTGATCTGAATAAAAAAGTAATCCAAAAATTGTGAAAAAGTCTAATTATAAATGAAAAAAGAAAAAAGAGTAACAGCTCGATTGTTAACGAGACAAAGGCATCCATCTATGTATCATTATTATTATGTATTATTATTTTAATAATAATATTCGAATAAAATAATAAAAAAGATATTGTTAAATGGCTTTTCGATTTCCATTTGGAATCATTTAGTACAAAAAGAATGAGCAAAGAGCTCAAAATAAAGCATTGAATTTATTGAACTAATAGGAATATTATGGATTTTCCAAAACAGTAGTATAATGCATTTTTTCAAAATAAATGGCCACATCCCCATGAAATATTCTTCCACGACATAGACTCTTCATATCTTTCGGTTTCTGCATGTAAATTACTTCATTTATTAAATTTTTAATAGATTTATTTCCTCGATGTATTCTTACAATTTTTAAAGCATGTAATTTTATTTTTATTTTCAAACTTTTATTATCGATCCTTTATTGTAGCAATAACTATACTGTAACTCTGGCAAGCAATAATTCAGGAATTTTATGTGAACTTTAAATTTTTTTTGTTTGACTTGCATTTACTACATTAAAAATAAGTCTGAAATTTTTTTTTTATTTCATTCAATATTTCATGTATTTACATATGTTTACACTTCCTCCAGACCCTTTTTTTATCAGTTAGATAATATTGGTTTCTTTATATTCACAGTATGGAAAACTGTGCAAAGAAAGAATATAAATCAATATGCTAGAAACATTCAACGAACTATTCGATTTTAAAAGAAAAAAGAACTTAGCTTATTTCTCAAACTTCGTCGTGATTTCAAGAAATGTGTGACCCAAATAACTTTGAAAAGCAGATAAAGTAACATTTGTAAGGACAACTTTTTTCATCTAGTCTTGTATATTTTGATAGTTTAAATAAGAAATATCGTAAGGAATTTTGAATGTTCAATACTATTTATATACTGAGTTATTTTCTGCTTCTGTTTATACGCTAGTAAAATTAATCGTCATTAAGCTGCTATTCGAAGAAAAGACTCTAACCAAGATTAGTTGTTTCTTTTTTAATAGAACCAAAATACACATATTTCATATATAAATTAATTTAATCTAAATATGAAAGAATATTTTTCAGATAAATATCTTAATTAAGTTAATGCCACTAATAAAAATGATAGATATCTAGACTGATTTTAATTACAGAATAATATTTTCCAAATTTCCAAAGAAACAACATAATAAAAAAAATTATCTTCCTGAAATAAGCTTAAAATTTTTACAAATAAGTTTCATTTGAAACTTGTTAAAATATCCGAATTTGGTTTTCGCTCATTTAGTGTTATGAGCGTGAGTGTTTTAGTGTTATGTTTTTTTAACGAAACAATGTTTGACTTGGTTATTGATTAGTATTGATGCTGATCACCACAAATAAAAAGCACTAAATGGCTTTTGTCTCTTATTTTAAAGTATTCAAATACTCCAACTTAGATAATTTTTTTCTCAAAATATCGATTTTTTATCTTTTATTTTAGATTTAGTACACACTTTTTTTCTAACAAGTATGAAAATGTCGTTGCAAATATGGTATCGTCAAAATCAGCAATTAATATTCCCTTATAATTTACTATGAATGTTTCAATTCAGTTCAAGGAGGTTGAACACAGTGTTTTTTGAATAAAACAGATGCTATTTTAAGAAATAGTATAAATAAAATATGAAGTTAAATTTGATCGTTAAAGAATGACAAATGTTTTGTTTTTTATAAAATGCATAAAAATTATACTAATATATATAATCTTGGGAAAAATTTTGTACACAAATTTAAATAGATTCTTCAAATACCAAACAGCCTTCAAGCATTTCCTTTTGCAATTTTTACTTGACCTTTGGGAATCATTTTACTGTATTTACCTTCGTTTCACTCCAAATCCCCATGATGTAACAAAATAAAAAATTGTTTTGAATTCATTGAGAAAACCATCGGTTTAGCCAAAGACTCTAAGTAGATGGAAGGAAGTTTCATCAAAATTTTATTCTTTTTTTTGCATAGCCAAAGGCTAAATACAGTTTTTCATTTTCTTTTTTGAATTTTTAGTAAACTTATAAGCTTTTTTATCAGTTTTTTTCCGAATTTAAATAAACCTAAAAGAATAAATATGCTTTATTTTTTACTGATTTTTAAACATATCTTAACAAGAACTCGTTAAAAAATTAAAAAGAATTTTTATTTTGCTATTCATTTAGAAACAAAAAATAGACTGTGTGGTTGTATGAAAATAATGAAAATAAATATTAAAAGAATATTTTTAATACTGTTAGCTTCGCCATTGTTCACTTCAAATTTAAAAGAAACTCATTTAATAAGTTATTCAGGGTATTTTATATTATTTAAAGAATAATTCTATCTGAAAAATTAGTGCCAAGTTAAATACTTTTCTGTAATTTAATATAGTCAATTGGAAGTTTCAATGAAATTAGGCTTTATCCAGTATTTACCATTTATACTTCATAATACACAAAAACTGCCCCAATAAGATGATAAAATATCTTATACTTTTAAAAAACATCAAATTATTCAAGTTCCTTATACATACGAAGGGATGCTGCAAGGAAGTTTTTAATAAAATGGAAAAAAAATTTATTGCGCATTTGGATTGAGGGGATTTTTTTTATCATCAATTATATAATGTACCCGCCAAAATATCTTACCACAGTTAAGACCTCGAATAGATGTTTTTTAGAGGCAGATGTTTTTCAAATTGTAAAAGGCTAAAGGCTAAGTCTAAAGTTTATTTCTTTTCACGTTGCCTATGCTTGATTCAAAACAGACCAAACAAAATCTTTATAAAGCTTTTTCATTTCTTTTGATATTCCTTAAAAGAAAAATAGGAAATTCAAGGAAAATTTTCATATCATCAATTACAAAAGTATATTACTTTTAATGTTACTAATGTTGATTTCAAGATATATAAAATAAAAGCTGTTTAAAGGAAGTAGTTTTATACTGATTTAAGGTAAAGAGGAATAAAAACATCTGATCTTTACATATTCATTTTGAATGGAGAGTTTAAATGAAGTGATAATTTTCATTCTTTATTGCAATTATTTCTTGACACTTTAAGGGTTATCCACCATCGCAATAATTTTTCTTACTCTAGAACGTGGTACATAAACAGATGTCTCAAACTTTTCATCTATGTTTCAAAGATAAGTATTAATTTTTGAGTCATAAATAATCTTATCTATCTATCCAGCAATACACATTTACATAAATATTATATCGCAAGCATCATTCTGAGTCAATCTTTGGAAAATAATCCTAGAAAATAAACGGTATCGAGTGTAAAAGATTCTCTGTAAAACATCTTATCTAAAACATATCTATGTTTTATATCTTAAAACATATCTATATCATAGGTTTTAAGAGTCGTATTTGAAGTACAAAGATGATATTGGTAAGATCGTTAGCTGCATACACAAACCATACATTTCTTTAAAAGTAGGTTATAAATTTAAAATTCTGAACATTATATTCGGTTGTGTTCCTTTATGTTCGTATGCAAAATAATATAATTTATGAAATAAATCATGTGATTTAATATAAAAATATGAAGTAAAAAAATTATAATTTATTTTATAAATAATGTATGGAATAAAAATAAAAAAACAAAATCATCCAACTGATATCTAAATTCAATCACCTGTCATCTATGATTAACTATAAGTATAAACCATTCTAGAAAGATATTTTTTTAAATAAAGCTTTCCTCTTGAAATTAAAAATGTATTAAATCGATCTTTTAAAAAATTGTGTGTTCCAACTTTAAGTAGAGTCACGAAAATACTCTGAAAACAGACTTTTTCCAGATTTATATCATTTATATTACTCTAATCAAGCAGAATATAGTGGAGCAGTTTTCAAAAATATTGGATAAACTATAATGTCATTTTTCATCATCAATTGTATTGATGATATTCTTTGAATTATTAATGATTTTATTTTGCGTTTTTAACTATAGATTAATATAAAAAATTTCAATAAGATTTAACTTAAAGTTCGATAATCTATTTAGATCTATCTTTCAATAATTTAATAAACAATTTTTAAATAAATATTCATCACATTCACTAATTAATTAAACCATGTATGATACATCAATCACTATATTTTAATTGTTAATTGGTTTTTTTACTTACTTCAATTTTTTAGTTTTAATGATAGATATTTTCAGAATTAATATTTCATATATTTTACATAAATTTAAATTATAATTTAGATTTAAAATTGTATACTTTTTCAAATATAGCTTTCAATCAATCAGCTTCATTCACATGAAACCTCATTGATATAAAACATAATGACATTTTTTTATTTCAGAGATATTGGGTAAATATGTATATATTATTATCTATATATGTATATAATTATTGCAAAAATATTTAAAATATTAATTTATAATTTAAATATTTCAACTAAATCAATTTAATGGAATATATAAACTATTCAATCAGAATATTTTTAATACAACTTTTCGCTTCATATGAAGAATGCAATAAATAAGTTTTTTTAACTGTAGACCCCATCTATAAGTAAAATAAGTCAACTTTCTCAAAAGCCTTCTCTTTCTAAAGTTCTCAATATTTTAAAACAAAAGTTACTGCTAATAGATTAAACGACTTTATACATGCATTACATTTTCTTAATAATTAGTTCAAAATTAATGTCTTTTCATTTTTCATCCCTTATTTATTTTATAATTTTGTCGTCTCGGCAAATTTATCCATTAGTAGCAATTTTTCCCCATTTTGAAAAAGGGTGCCGAATCGAGATATGTTTTCAAATAAAAAATTCATTTAATAAGCAATCATTAAATTATCCAATATTAAATTTAAAATGCAAAACGAAACTTTTATAAGTAAACAATGTAGTTTACATTAGAGTTATTGGGATAACTATTCCTTTTATTTAAAGGCATAAAATCTACCTCATATAATTGTTTATATGCCATTATTATTTATGCCTTTGCACTTTTTTCTTAACAAAAACTTTCTAGATCAAGAGGGAATATTTTAAGAAGTTCTGAATATAACGAAAGTAATTTTAACTTTCATTTCGTATTCCAAGAAAATATTTTTTTATATCGCCAATTACAGTACTAAGCCGCCAAAACTGCTCTCCATGGTGAGAAAGAACTCGATTCCTGTCATCTAAAGGAAGATGTTCTTCAAATGATTAATGTCTGAAGTCGACAAATGGCGAGGGAGGGATTTCAGCAGACGGGGGATCACTTCATTCTGCACTCTTCTCTCTTTCCTCATACTTCTTTCCATTTCACAATTCTGCTGTTGAAAAGACTAGAATAATGATTCGGACGAATAGGTTAGCTGACTAAAAGCGTCAAGTCAAAACCTTTAGATGCTGTCATGTTGAATTGACCCTGTAATTCTTTACATGACTGTAAGTGGTTTTATCAATTGAAAACCTTTATTGCCAGTGAAGAACTATCTAACGCGTTCGGATTCTGATTACATTACTAAGATATTGATTGTTGGGTAACTTCCTTTATAAACGACGGAAAAGATAAGCCTTTTCCATAATATATCAAATATTTTTCTGTATTTATTACATTGTCTCTCTTTATGCAACTAAGAAGTTTCTATGTTTCAATTCATATTGAAATCCCCAAAGAAAACTTAATTTTAGAATAAATGTCGAATTCATATATATCCCGTCAAAAGGCTGTACAATGTAATCCAAAATGTAGCATAACGATCGTGGGAGATTGAAAGCAGAAATATTTGTAATGTTTATACTGAAATATATGATCAGAAAGGCACCTAAATAAGCTATAGGATACTCAAGGATGCAGAAAAAATAAGTCATTAATGAGTGAAAGCTCCTTTATTTGTGATACTATTTTCTCGGACAATAAATGTACATTTGCACACTCTACAGAATGTGCAGTATTCACAAAGATTACGGTGTAAATTCATAAGCATTTAATGATATATTATATAGCTGCTCAGATATAAATCATCGTCACAGGACCCTGCCCTTCCTTTGCTATTAATTATTTCGCATAGAAGATATATACCTGTCATCGTATTATACGTAGACTATTGCATGCTCTTAATCGGAATTAGAACTTTAAAGGACTATTGCTGAAACTCCACATATAATAGAATCCTTCTTAAAATGCGGCGATTTATTTTTTTGTATTTACTACTTTTTCTAATGTTTGCACTCTGAATTTTAAATAATTTATATATTTACTCCCACAGTAAAATTGTCTTATAAAATTTTATATTTTCCTAAATGATATAAAAAGATTTTTTTGAATAATCTGCTGCAATTGTTTTATAAAATTATCTTTCATTTTAAATGGCATTATTACAAAATAATCTGTTAATTATGCATCAGGAAATTCTGTTATTAATCATAGCTTTATTGTGGAGTTTATTTCCAGCAATATGCGTATATAAATGTATATTATTCGTTTTCTTAAAAAAAATTGGGATATTTTAAAATTAATTCCTAAGAAAAATATATTTTGCAAATATTAAACCTGTCTCGGTCTGCATTAACAATGCACAATAATAATAAGCCACTTAGTGACATTATTGCAATTTATGAAATTAAGAGACTTCTTTTGACTGATATTTTGATGAATTTACTGATGATTTATGAAATAAATACATAATGTACAAGGTGGTTTTAATTGCTGCAACATTTTTAGAAATTTTTCTAAACAAGTAAGATCAAGTAAGAGATTTATTTATCTGTTATTTGCTGTTTACAAGTTGTATAAAAATTGATATAATCATTTACGAAGACAAAATGTACTATTTTATGTAAGGGTCGAGAATTTTTCTCCAAATTAAAAAAAGGAATATGATTTACCTGATGACGTAAAAATTCTTAGGGATATATTGATCGAAAATTGCAGAAAAAAAATGGAATTCTAAGAAAGGAAGATGCGAACAAAAATTATAAAAAATAAAAAGTGAAATTCAAGAAAAAAAATTCAATTTCCTTGGATTATTTTTATCAAGCTTCCTTCCTTTTTTGATTTTAAAAAGCATTACATTTGGAGATTCTAACATTAATTATTTCGAAAATAGATATTTAACTTTATTTAATCTTAATATTTTGACATTTATAATTTAAGGAACAAATAAGTATAGTTTTTATTAATTAACTTTGATTAGTTAAAATATTCTGTATCAATTTATGCTACAAAGTATTCCAATTTTATACTAAAAAAAATTGTTAAAGCTGTGTCTATAAACTAGAAATTCATTTGAAAACCATTTTAATCAATCTTATTCTTTTAGAATTTTTTTAAGATTCAGTATTTGTGTATTGACAAAAGTATTTTAATTTATTAAGCCTGCCCATTTTTTTAAAGTTTTTTTTCAAAGTTCGTAGGTATTATGCATTGTTCAAAGTATACAAGTAGAGATAATATTCTATAATTTTTTTCATAATTTCTTAATGAAGAGATGAATTGAAATGCTAAAAATATTATTAAAGAAATATTTAACTTTTTTAATGTTTTAAAATTCTAAGAAATTGATTAAAATATTCGATTTGTTGGTAATATGAAATTGAGGAGCATTTAAAATCAAATGAATTATCCAAGAAATAGATTTATCCAGGATTTGAGCAAAACTTGAGATGCTTAAAATGTGAATTTAAAATATATTTTGAAAATTTTGTATTATTTTACAATTGCATTGCAATTTTTAAAACAGTAGTTACGTGATTATACTGAAACTTTCAATGTGTTCTTAACTTTATAAAAACATACATAAAGGAAGACAAAGAAAATAAAACTTCAGGTTTTGGAAATATGATGTTTAAAATAAACAAAAATGCTTTAAAATCTTAAGTTAAGAGCAAGTCATTTGGAAATTAGCCCTTTTAGAAGATCTATGACATCTACTATTTATTTACTTATAAGCATAATAATTTCAAAAATGATAATCGAATAATATATTATTTTAGTATCGGTATTGTTTATTGAAGCTAAGCTGCCTTAATAAGATCAGGGACAAATCAGGAAATAGATTATCGGTGCAGAACTCGATTTCACCAAAATATTGACCATAACATCTGGTAATTTAAATCGGTTGGTGTCCATAGTTTCTAGTTGGTATTGTCCAGAAGTTTGGAAAGAGAGGTATAGACTCAGGAGTACAGCTTATTATTCGACAAAAATGTAAATTTACGAAAATTGTGTCAAAATAACCCCTATGCAGCCTTAAAATGGCACGTCATTACAAATGATATTCTTAAATATATAATTTAAAATTTCGTATTAAGAAGACAGTAAAAAGCATCCTTTGAATATTGAAAACTCATTGTGTTGAATAAAATGAAAAAAAAATCTGCAATTGATCTTCCGAAATTAAATAGACTGAATGAAGTTTTCAGTATAGTTTAAGCGCCAAAAGTAGACTTAACCTTTCCTCTAAGACTTAGAAATAACCTTTTTTCTCTGTTACGAAGTATATTTAGAGACAAAAACCTTCACTTCACTAGAAGTTCAATATACTGGAAGCCGCCGTTCAATCGTCTTTCTTTAGACCTTTTTCAGAAAATTCATTTCTTTCAGAAGCACTTATTCCTCGAATCACGCACAGCGAAAGGTCGTCGGAACTTAAGATCCCAGCAAAAAAATCTATATAAATGATATCCAATCCTTCTTCTCTAATAAATACAAGTTTTCATTGACCATATAGCAGACGAATTATGAAGTAAAGGTTGGCAGTGAATAGCTGAATTTACCAGAATATAAAACATGGTGACGAAAAACATAGTAACAATAAAAATAAGGAAAATAGACTAAATAAAAGACAAGTGAGGCATCAAAAGCGAGAGAAACCCCAGGGACTTACTTACCTCTGGGATTCTTTTAGCTTTAACAATGAAGGATTCAATCGGAAGGCAGAGTTTTTGCGTCATCTGTAAGGGAATGCAGTATTAAAGTGAGTACGGCCAGCTAAATGAGGAAGCTTTATAGGAGCCATCTTTCAAGTTGACTATTCCAAAAGATTTTAGTGCAGTTGTTTATAAACAAATAAAGAAAATAGCAGCAATGAGGCTGCATATGGCATTTATGTTCAGAAGTGCCCATAAAAGGTGAAGTATGAGAAAAATACTGGTTCAAAATGTTTCCAACGAGATATCTTTCCTTCTTGATTTTGATTAAAGTTATTTTCAAAGACATTAATCATTTATATTGAGATCACGCAAGAGATTTTCGGAGCTGGGTTTTGCGTAGATGGCGAATTTAAAAGAAACCCCGCTTCTGGAAGGTTTTATGTAATCTGTTCGCATGTTTTATAAGTATTGTGGTAGGTATATACGTTTTATTGTTTGAATAAAATTTTGAAATGTTTTATTGTTTTTGTTACACCAGCAACGTGGCTTTTCTTTTTTAAAAAAAAATTGAGATTCAGAATCTGTTGTAGGGGTCGAATAAAGTGACCTCAAAGTGACGGGAGTAATTGATCTTTCTTCTTCGGTGTGAAAATAATTGATAGACATTTAGCTCATAACATTTTATAACATGACAGAATGCTATTTCCCAAGCATTTTCCATGCTAAACTTAACAAAGTTTTGTTTTGTATTTAAAGCTAGCCGTCTTTGAAAATCAACTGGTTCGCGTGAATTATTGTCTGCGTTTGCTTTTCGATTAACTATCTTGAGTACGATTAAATGTTCATGATTTCCATAAGGAAATAGTTTTAAGTTTCCAGCGGAGGCAGGCATCAAAGCGATAAGATTTAAACAGCTTTACATATTTTCTGCTCATTGTATATTTTAGTATTAATGTCCATTCAGCAAATCCCATGCTTTCACAATGCTATTAAAAGTATAACTGTCCAGATAACATATCGTCCAAATTTCTCAGTACGGTTATTTCACTTTCTTTCCCCTCTTATTAACTGCATAGATATTAAACGGAATCTTTCATCCTTACCTTTCAACAATAGGCGGAGATAGGCTGAAGCAATTAAATATTTGATGAAATGTTGAAAACGAATTTAATTTCATTACAATAATGATTCTGTTGTGAATTATGTAATATATATAATATTTATGATTGCATAAATTTAGGAAAAGTTTGCAAGGCAAATAAATTGATATAACTAAAAATCAATTAAATTTTTTATGTTAATTAAATTAATTTTTGTCATAAATTTTTGAGATTTATTGCCAGAAAATGTCAGAATCTCTCAATTTTTATTTAAAGAAATTTTTAAACTATCCCTCCAAGATACACATCCTACTCTTCAATATATATTTGTACAAATTAGGTAGATCCAAGTTCAGAAATTTGTACTTTCGAGCGCCCACACACAGAGAGACAGATAGGTACACAGATACTCTCTCTGTCTCTCTTTAATTATTATTAGAGATAATTGTTGAGATCGAGCAGAGTAAAATAGCTTCAGTTTTACTAATCTAGAGAAGGTTTTACAAATCATGTTTCCTAATATATACTTCTTAGATTTTTAATTAACAAAAAGTTTTTAATAGCAATGTATGTATAATATTGACGTTTGAAGCTTTATTTTGAAAGCATTATTTTATCAAGACGTCTGAAGAACAGAATTAAACTTATTACGAACATCCATGATTATAAAAGAGAGAAGAAAGTACAACTCAACTTACGATAGAATAGAATAGAAGTGCAGAAGAAGAATAGAATAGAAGTATCTAATAGAAGTGCAGTAGCTGAGAGCTTCACGCCTCATCCACGACAAATTTCATTTACAACATGCTTTTAGTCGTACTCTCTGATTCTTCGGGAGTTAGGAGATTTTTTTTGAAATTAGATAAAGTAAGTTTTTTTGAATGGATCATTTTTTCAATGCCTTTCGCTCTTCCTTATTTATTCAATTTTAGAATCAACATTAAATATTTCTGATGAAAGAGATGTCATTATAAATATTTCTACTTTCCTCCGTGATTGAAAAGGATTAAAAAAATTTGATTTATAATTTTTTTTAGTCTCGAAAAGCAATGAAGTTGAATTTTCTGATTCTAGACTCTGATTCCTGCTTCGAAAATTTATCTGCCGAAAATAACGACTAATAATAGATCGAAATATTACTACCTCATCTTTCACATTTAATGAATGTCTTTAACTTTGTACATGTATCTGTACTTCACACTTACGTTGCAATTAATGTTACTAGAATTACATCAAAATAACGTAATCCTGGGCCAATGGCTTAAAGTCTAAATGGCCATAATCACGTACATCAAGAAAGTGAATAGATCGCTGCGAAAAGTTTTAGATGTAAGCGCAGCTCCTTTGCAATCAATTCTCTAGTTTCTTTAAAATTAAACTTGTAGTATTATGCAAGAGCTTTCCAGTTTATAATCAAATGAAATATTAATTCTCATGCTTGTATTACAACTTAAAAGCTATTTATATATTGGAATAAGAGTATTTCCAAAGTCAAATAATATTAGGATTGAAGATAAATTTAGTATTTTATATCTTTTGTTTCTTTCTATCTATAAAAATTTAAATATTTTAAAACTTTTCTTTATTATGTAATAATTCAGCATAAGAATCAAACATTCTAGAATCAATTTAAGATGGAAAAAATAATATTTAAACTCTTTCTTTATTGAATTTTACTACATTTTACTCATGGTAGACACAAGGATATGTGTTTCAATCAAAGAAAATTTCGATGAATTTAGTTTGTTAAAATTAAATATTTCGCTTTCATATTATTATAGAATACTTAAGAATCCATATATATGATATTAAATCTTCTATATCTATACTTATAATAAAGCTCAATGTGTGTGTGTGTGTGTGTGCGTGTGTGTGTGTGTGTGTGTTGGCGCTCTACAGGCCAGACCGTTGGACCTACAGCTACCAAATTTGATACATGTATACCTTGGATTTCCGGAAAGTGCACCTCGGAGCCCTTTTTTCGAATTTTTAATTAGAATTTGAATTAATTAAAATTTAAGCGAAATTTCGACGTTTTTCCGCTATAACTTCCGAAAATATTATTGCACAAACATGATTTTTATATCAATTTAAAGATAAAAAAATTAGCTTTCTAATGGTATCAGTGTTTTTCAATTTATAAAGTAAACTTCTATTTTTAATGAATTTTTAAAGAAATATTTTAACCATGTTTTTATCACGTGACTGGATAAAATAAAAGAATGCCGGAAGTTCAAATAAAAAAAATATCATCGCAAAATAAATCTACAGAAATGCAACTTTCAGCACGTGACTGGATAAAATAAAAGAAATATAAAATGTGATATTTTCTTTGAAAAATAAATGCAAAGCAAAGGTTTCTACAATCGTTTGCAATATGTATACCATTAACTCAATAAATCTTCTTCATTTACGGTAAACTTGATTGAATTTTGACAGGATATGCATTGAAATCCCGATTTAATGGCATATTTATGTTATCGTTTGCAATATCTGTATCATTAATTTAATACTTTTTTTCCCTTTCTCGCTTTCTTTAAAAAAACATATTTAATATTTTGGCAACATCATCGAAATTTTTTTTAATATTTCGGAAGCATAACCGATGGTTAAAACTGACGGATTTATAAAATTAAAGAATATTACTAGGAAAAGGTGTACTTTTAGAACTTTCCGTCCATCATCTTAAAGAAAATACTAATTTCAGGTCAATCAATGCCCGGAATTACTTCAAGGCTAATGAATATGTGATTTAATTGAAAATTTTAGAACGCTTTACTCATGGCGAACCAGCTGGTCGCCAAAGGCGGCTAGTATTTAATAAGAGAGGGGCTATACTAGAAATATTTTATGACACATTGCTTGATTTTAAACAATAAAATATTCAAACTATATTTTAGTCTATGGCAAGTTAAGAGCATACCGAAATCTATGAATGATCAAATTACGGATGAATGTCGTCCCTACACGTCTGAAAGCTATAAAAACAGTCTAATGATTTTTATAAAAACGAAAATTTTAAACGCAGCTCGGTTATAGAGAATTTTATAAACTAATATTTAAAACAAAATTCAGTTTAAATATTTCAATTATTTTTGAACATCTTATGATTATATTTCAGACCAATTGAAATGAATATGATATGACATGCCTGGTCGTATTCTAGAAACGGTCACTTTGAATTGTCATGGACAGTATTTATTTAAACAGTGAAAGCTTTAATTGTTTAATTTCACTTCAAAAAGATGTCACTGATAAGCAAAATGTTAGTGTTTCATTATTGCTCCTTAAATTCTATATTTTTTCCCTGGTAATTATTTTCTTTAATATCAGAAGTTTAAATTATTTTATATATTTTTGATGTCAATCTATAGAAAACCAAGTGTTGAGTCTAAATAATTCTTAGTATTTTGAGTTCCTGACCACTGAATTCCGAACAATAAAAATGTATAAATTTATTTCATTTAGTGGTTTTTCTAAAATTTTTTCGAGTTAGAAAAATTAGACTAATTCCTTTCATTTTGATCACTTAATTATTCTATTAAGTTATAGATGCTGCACCAAATGATCTTTTCCCTCCAGATATAGTTTATTAATAATATACCACTAAATTAAGACAGCACGTGCTTAACTTCCCGAAAATCAATCTTTTTTGTTTTCTTTGTAAATAAAATACTCCTTGTGTTATAATTTCCCTGTAAGTAATATACTCACTTCTGTTATTGTACTATACCATATGTGATGAATAAGTATATTTCTAATGAATGAAAGAAAGAAAAAATTTGTATTCCCACGAGAGGTGTAAAAATTCCATTGGTACTACCTGCAATGACTTGAAAGTCTCGAAATATGCAGCTTTTTCTTCAATTAGAAATAAAATCAGACTTATTTTTTAGAACTAATTTTTGAAAGTAATTGTGAGAATTACTTTTAAAAATACTGAAAGCATTTAAACTCTGATTAAAACAACCCATACGGTTACTAAAGCTTTAGTATTTCAATTTCTTGGTGTAGTTAATATACGGAGAGCATTAAACTGCAGATGGTAGTAGCCTCAAAGTAGTCTAGTTATGCTGCAAATGGGGGGGGGGGAGAAGAAGTAACATCAATTCTAAATGAGCCAGATAAATTATTTCTAAATGACATAAAAAGAGGATGAGAGAAAAATATCTTATTCTTCAAATTAAATCTCATTTCAAAAGAGCATTTTGACATTTTATCTTTTTGTAAGTTATATCATACACTAGGCTATCATACACTAAATCTTTAACTTTGAGATTCTGCAATATCATCTATTTTCAAACGCGCAATTTTTATATTCTGAAACCCAAACTTATTCCCTTATGATAAAATTTGTGATTTGACCTTTATAAGGTTGAAATAAAACGCAGTAATTATTTCTTTTGTCATGGTATTATTAATAAATCCCTGCATGAAAAATTGAGGTCTAAAAATAAGCAAATATGTTTGAACATCAGAAAAGCGATTTTTCTATGAAGATAAATTTCCGGAACAGAAAATTTATTCAAACAGATTATAACTTTAATACGAATGAATTAATAATATTAAAGAACAAGCAATATAAAAAAGTTTTTAATAAATATCTTTAAACTATTTTTCACGTATTAATAGATACTGATATTCATTTATAACTCTGAAAAAAACCAAGTAATTTTCTCTTTTTTTATTTTTTGTTACATTTTTGAATTCGGGAAGAAAAAAAATTTATAAAATAAAACATGCCTGAATACTCTTTTTCTTCTATCATCCTAAGTCCTTCTTGTTTGTTTACATACCAGGAAAAAGTAATTAACTAACAAAGGAGAAGCTATGTTTTTATCTTATATGTCTGAAAATAACATATTCATATACATTAAAATAGAATCGATTGATAATAATTAATTTTCTATATATTCGCAAACTTTAAATTCAAAATATGTTTTGAAGGGAAAAGATAACCTGAATTAATTAGTTTCAGATAATAGTTTACCCTGGGTCCTAATAAATATTTAAGAATGCATTTTTTTCCTTGTCATTTTAAGAAAATTACTAATAAGAAATAGTTGTTGATAATTTCCCTGTTCAAAGAAAATGATAAAGTTGTTATTTATTCATAAAATATAATGCATTTAGAGCTAGAAAAATATTCGAAGTTATTCAACTTTAAAAAAAAAATATTCGAGTCAATGCAACATGATGCACATATTAGCTGTGAGCCAAAAAGACACCGTTTTAATTTTTTTTTATCAATCATAGACAATAAAACCTTATGCTAAAGAATACAGATAGTTCAAGCTTGAGTTATTTCCGAATCAAATTTTCAATTGATGTCCTATTATAGAAGTTCGTGAGAAGCCAGTCAAAATAAATCTTGCCGTCTCGTGTGTTTTTCTGCGACGTGAACTTAGTTCAGAATCTTCCTAAGAGTAGATTGTATTAGCAGCTATCTCTCTCTCTCAGCACTTTAAATTTACAAGATTGCAGCCCTAATACCATGTACTTCTCAAAACTAAACAAAATACCGTTTTTTCATAATATCGTACATGCTATGTAAGAATGTAAATTTTGTTTGAAAATATCGTGCATACTACATTTCATGCATAATTTATAGATTTTAAAAAACAGTAAAATGTGAAAATCGGTTAATATTAAGAATTAAACTTATTGTGGCAATTCTTTGTTATTAATAATATTCACTTAAGAGGATAAATGTATTTAACACATTTAGTGGTTATTATTATTAATTACCAATTGTTATTAATACTAATTTCAATTATAATTAAAAACCGATTAATCACATTGACAATAACATATACTCAATTCACCCATATTACACAAACTGCTTGCAAATACTTTGCTTATTTTATCACTTTTGGTTTTCCTTGTTCAGCTTAACATCTAACTTTCTCAGCTTGGTGCCGAGTCACTTTTAAGTAAAGTTAAATAAAATTTCCAAATCATCTTTTGAATTCACTAACAAATATTAAACAACTTAAATGTGGTTGTTTTCACAAAAAATAAACTATCTTTTAAAAATTTTCCAATAGACATGTAATATTGTGTATGAACAGTCAAAATCAAAAGATATAATCAGAAATAAATAATCTTCCTAGATGATAGTTTCTACTGAAATATTTTCAATTATTCACTGTTTGTAAGAAATGCTGCTGCTTTACTGGATTATAAATGCAAAGTAGAATCCAGCCGGTTGAAATATGCTTTTTTTAAACAACGCTTATTTTCCTACGCTTGATTATATTTCAAATAAGAAAGATTTATACTTAATGTAGCCTGAGATTTATTAATGGAACCATCTAAATTGCACAAGAGGAATATTCTTTTTTCGGTTGATGAAAAATATTAAATCACAATCACTGGTTGTACCATGAATCGATATAGTTCAATTCTTACTACACTCTAACTCAAAAGGGTCGAATAACAATACTGAAGGAAAAAACATCGCGTATATCATTCCTTTGTTCTTCTCAACAGTCAATATCGCCTGGTATGTAGTTACAAAGTAGGGTGATTGGTTACAGAGTCTTACATTTTCTCCTTTTGTGCCTCAGATGTTAAAGAAAGTGTTATCAGCTTGAACTGAGAGTGAGCTCGTGTTATGCCTGTCAATACACCTTGGAACATTTTAAAGGTGGCCATTTGTCTGACTAGAGATCGTGTTTATCTTGCTAAATCACCTGCTTCAACCTGGAACGGCAGCTGAATTTTCAGGAAAATGTGAACATAGTTTTTTTTCTTTTTACAGCTTTTGCCACAGTTTAAAAATAATTTCTACTTGAATATGTTTGTGCTTTGGAATAATTTTGTGTTTCAAATAATATTAGTAAAGAGCTGAATGAAAATAAATTAAAATCATATCTAAAATATCAAAAACTTAATATTTATATAAAAAGAACATTTTTTGTTTATCTTTCCTAAAATATAAACTAAAAAATAGGAAGATATTTTAGAAGGTTGGAAATTCTGAAAGCTGAAGGAACAAATAGTCTGATTTTATAAAAGATATTTTGCAGGTATTGAGATCAGTGGTGGCTCGTTGGCTCAAAAATTAATAATATTGCAAAAATACCAATTAAGGCATTGAAATTTAAAACAAAATTTTTTTACTCAAAGTGGCCTTTAAGTTTTAATTTCAAATCCTGAAAAGAAGTTTACTATGTTTCAAAAACATTATATAATCAGGATATAATATAAATTACTTGCGACTTTGTCAATAGAGAATTATATGAATATTGAAGTGAGAATTCATCAAATCAGTGTCTCCCATATTCCCATACACTTTTATCTTCTTCCATTCAGCTTAATAATGTTCGCCCAAGAATTAAATTGATGGTAGAATTGATTATTTTTCATATATTATAATTAATAATTACACCTCCTTATAAAATTTTTTATCACAGTAGCATTTTAGAGAAATATACACGAACCTTGTTTTGGTAAATGATTTCTAAGGAAAGGAAAAGCTTCCAGGCAACAGGAATCGTGGCCACAATTTGCAAACTGCTAATGAAAAAAGCTGAGAAAACAGTCAAGAACTTTGAATATAAGGACAGAAAGGAAGAATCAGTTTGCAAAGCTCCAAGATGGGTATGGTCTGAATGCAGTTCTAATACTTTCAAAATTCAAAGAAAGGAAGACTTACCTTTGAACTCCAAATCATTTAATTAAATATACATGCAGCAGGCCTTCATTGGCTGTTCACCGATAGGGCAGAGAGTTTCATTTGCTTGTTGCTTCAATATCTATTTTCTTTTACGCATTTATTGATTTCTTTCATTTTCCTTGATCATGAAACTCTTAAAATAAATAAGTAAACGCAAAGAGTGTAATTCTTAAGGTTTTGATATCACAAATAAGATTTTTTTAAATGTAAAATGCAATTTAAAAAAATAATTTAAGGAATGTATGGCAGCTTTACGGCCTAAATCGAGTTGGCAATTGTCTTAGTTTATTATCTCAATGACAAATATAAACAAAAAAATTATATACACTTGTGCATGAAAGAGCGTTTTTCATGATTTGTACAATCTGCACTCTGATTATACTCTCTAAACAAATACCGACTTTTTAAAATTTTATAAAAATGATTTTTTTATGCTAAATTCATAATTTGTCCTATACAATTACAAACTTATATTGATCTGTACACAGTTAGCTAGATAATGGCCAAACAATTATATGGTATCATGTGCCTCTATAACTAAACAAAATATTTTCCTTGCTTTGGAGTTCGCCAACAGGAAAAATTTAATCTTTAAAACTAATTATACACTATTTTAATGAAGGATTTTGAATTTCTGAATAACACATTTGACATTTTACCTCTGCAAAGGCTATGGTGCATTAAATGGTCTCTATTGTATCAACTGAATTGCTATATTCTCTACTGTTCAGTTAAATAATAGATTAACTATTGGATTTTTTATTGAATTTAGCGAAAGTCTTGGAATATGATGCTAATTAAATCCCAGCATACCATATTACACAAATGTTTCCAGCCTCAATCACCAAATTATCTTCAAATTTTGATTCATCGATCTTTTATCATCATAATGACAAATATCCTATAAGCGTCATCAAATCAAAGGGCTTTAAACTCTAAAGAACTCAATTTGAAAGGCAAGAGAGTTGGTTTATATATTTAATAAAATCTTGATTATTACTACAATCTTTTGATAGATAAGAATAAAAAATGACGAAGCATAAAAAATGCATATAACCTAAACGTATTTTTATAATAAAATTGTTCATTAAATTATTAAATATTTAACTAGAAAAATAAAAATTACAACTTCACATGTTGGTTACAAATTAATGGTATAATCGTTCACAGTAAGTGACAAATCTTTAATATATTCACAAAATAAAGAAAAATGAACGTATATGATGAAAATTAAAAATGACAGATTGTTAAGTTCATTTTTCTTTTTGTCATCATCATTGGAAATAAAATCTGTTAAACGGCCTGTCACTTGCTTTAAATGTCATAAAACATCAAAATAATGCGAAAGGAAAAATTACGAAACAAAATACAAGCACATACATTAAAAATAATCTTGACTTTCTTTGAACATTTGTTTTATCGGAAATATTTCACTCCTGCAGCTGACTGGTTTTTGGATCAGATCCAAAATATAAACAGTTTACCGCAAAATTGTTTCTGAGAAACCAACTATTTATTATTTAGGCTTTCGTATTATGTATTGTTCAACTGAGATTTTCATTCAACAGTATGTGAAATACTCGAGAAAATAAAGCATGTTTAAAGAATTCTTGGTAATATTCTTAAGTGCCTATACCTATATGTGTGTATATGTTTATTTCGCTATTGTTCAAATATTTTTAGTCAGTGTATGTGCATGAATAGAAGTACCGGAATTGTTCGTTGAAACCATCTTTAATTTTCATTGGTATAGTACTGCAATAGTTTTAATTTTTGAAACGGTTTTTAAGAGTTATATGAAACCGTGACAAGGAACTTGCGGGCCTCTTCTTAGTTGAAGGCAGGAGAGAGGCCGTGGGTACAGGTTTTAACCTTTTATGCATGAGGCATTAACTTTTTAAGATTTGTTAAAAGGTAGACTAGTAATAACTATAATTATTTTATTATGATGCATTTATTTTGTCTTTTACAGATACGCTTGCTTAAATATGCAATCCTTTTAAATGTATAATAATGTCCATTGTTCGATAGAAATGTTATTTAAACTTACCTTTTTTTGGCATACTTATAAATAAAAGATTTGAATTAATAAAAAAATGCATACTATAAAATAACATTTCATCTAATGATTGACTGAAATAAACTAAAAATATTTCAATCTTTTAAGTGGTTTCTCACAATCAATGCCAACAAATGGTCTGATATAATTTTAGTAGGTAAAGATGGTGTTATAGATGAAATGCAATTAAGCATCATTGGAACCAAAAGGAACTAGAAGATTTCATTTGTTAAGACATTATTCGCAGAATTTTGAGAAGGATAAGTTACTTTAGAACGGATAACAACTTCAAGATCATATAAGAATAAGAATCAAGAATAAAGCTTCTGTGCTTTGGGTGATTTCAGAATTTCGATGAAAATTTTCCGGTCTGGCGTAAAAATTAAGTAGGAAAGGGAGCATCTCAGATAGAAGAAAAGGTAACGAGGATCTAGTTTCTGTATGTTATTTTCAGGTTAACAACGCAACTTTCTGTAACTAGTGACTAACTTTTATAACGAGAGGTCGTGACATTTCGCCATTTCTCTCATTTTCCATAGACACACATATGGCGACATTCCGAAAAGATGTTTAAATGTTTGTTTGGTTCTGGTAAGATACCCAAAATGTTATTGAACAGGAGAAGGTAACTATTTACGATTACTATTTCGTCAGCTGCGAAGAGCTAAACTGAGATCTTTCCTTTCTATCTTATATCGATTACAAATTCATTTGATTGTTTATACATAGCTCTCAGCCAAGCCCTTCTGCTTAATATAATAAGGATTAATATAATATTCTAGTCTCCTGCAAACTGAGAGAAAACCTGAGATCGAAATAGTACATCATATCTAATATTCCATGGGTGGCAAAACTGTCTTTAATTGTTAAATATAGCACTGGAGCGCTATTTAAAGTCAAAATATCCAGAATAGTTATCAACTATAAAATAATAGCTATTATCATCAAATTAAAAAAAGCTGTAGCAAATTTTTTCAGGGGAAAAAAAGAAGCTTGTTACTTTTATAAAGATTCTGCATTCGGAAAATTGTAAGTTCATGGCACACTAAATCTTATATATTATTACCTCTCTTATCTGCAAACAGTATTTGAACAACATTTTCAGCCAATTTTTCAATCTCTTATCGGGAACTTTCCCAAATAAAGATTTAATTCATTGAAAAATCAATATTTTTAAACCTTTCAGAATTATTTTATTATTTGCTATAATATTTCTGCAAACGATACTTGAAGTAAGGGGAAGCTTTAAAAAGAAGAACGATCCTAGGGTATATCCAGATAATCAGATACTCTTTTAGAAACGCGAAGTTTGCAAAATTCTAGTTTAACATCAAGTAGCTGTTATAACATGTTTGGCAGTATTCTCGACTTTTTAAAGAGGATAATGATGTCTCCTAAGAAATTTATTTGTTGTAGATATACAAACAAAGTCTAAAGATTGTAGATACTAAACTAAATTTTTAAAATAATCACCATGGGGTTTACATCAATGGTACATATATATATATATATATATATATATATATATATATATATATATATATATATATATATATATATATACACTGATGGAAAAAAAATTCCAACACTAGGAAGGAGCTGTGCTAGATAAACGAAATTTGGTAGGCGTGTTTATACATCTGAAAAATGACGTCGATTCAAATTTCGAGAGCTATTCGCGTAAGTGTGACGCTAGTAGCGACACTATGAACATGCAAATGAGGTTTGCTTTAAATAAGCGCTGTAAGGTTCGTGATCGTTATTTACAGTTGAGATTTGACGTAGTGGGTTAATGTTAGTCAAGGATACCTCTGAAAAGACGAAGAAGCCATTATCAACAGCTCACTGAGTTTGAACGAGGTCGTGTTGTAGGGCTACGAGAAGGTGAGTTTTCTTTCCACGATATTGCTGGAAGATTTGGCAGGAATGTATCTACTGTGCATGAGTATTGGCGGCAGTGGTCAAGGGAAGGTACTGCCTAGAGAAGACCAGGTTCCGGGCGGCCACGTGGTACTACTGAGAGGGAAGACCGTCGTATTCGGCGTATGGCTGTGGCTAATCGTACTGCGTCTGCAGCTGAAATTCGAGCTGCAGTTGGCACCACAGTGACACAACGAACTGTTACAAATCGGTTACTTCAAGGACAGCTCCGAGCCAGACGCCCTGTACAGTGCATTCCACTGTCACCAAACCACTTCCGTTTGCGACGTGAGTGGTGTCAAGCTAGAGCTCATTGGAGGACGAAAGTGGAGATCTGTTGTGTTTTCTTATGAAAGTCGGCTCTGCCTTGGTCGCAGTGATAGCCGTTTGTTGGTTAGAAGGAGGCCAGGTGAACGCCTGCTAGTGACCTGTCTGCGGCCTAGACACACATTGCCTACTCCTGGAGTTATGGTTTGGGGAGCAATTTCGTATGACAGCAGCAGCACTCTCGTGGTTATCCCACGCACCCTGACTGCAAATTTGTACGTCGGTCTGGTGATACAACCTGTTGTGCTGCCATTCATGAGCAGCATTCAAGGGGGTGTTTTCCAACAGGATAACTCTCGCCCTCATACCGCTGTTGTAACCCAACATGCTGTACAGAGTGTCGACATGTTGCCTTGGCCTGCTAGATCACCAGATCTTTCTCCAATCGAGCACGTATGGGACATCATTGGACGACAACTCCAGCGTCATCCACAACCAGCATTAACCGTCCGTGCATTGACAGCCTAAGTGCAACAGGCATGGAACTCTATCCCACAAACTGATATCCGACACCTGTACGGCACAATGCATGCACGTTTGCATGCTTGCATTCAAAATTCTGGCGGTTACA
>JAPMOQ010049656.1:6895542-6906408 GCA_026543055.1 Argiope trifasciata | reverse complement strand
ATATATCAATGAATAATATGAAATGAATGTACTATTAACTAGCAATTCACTTTTAAAATAGAACATTTACTTTGAAGTAATGGCATTTTAGGAAAAAATTCTTCCTTGGAATACAAAAATTCTTTGGATTTCATTTTTTCTTTTTGATTTTATACAGTTTTCTGTCTAGTGGTTTGAGATGTAAATTGATGTCCAAAATATAAAACGTCCTGTACTTAGAATAATAATTTGTTTATCGCAAAGAATTTTTCTTATACATATCCAATGCTCTGATATCACTAATAATTGAAAAGAGCAATTCTTTTAAGTATTTAAAAAATCCTTAAAAATTACCAAACTAGGACGCCTAATATTTAAAAAATAATCCAACTAATTTAGAAAACATCCTTGCTTAAAATAAACGTTGTTGAACGAAGCAAATCCCATTCTTCTTACATCGAGGATTTTATATTCTGGAAGGTACTTTAGGGTGTCTAGTGGCTCTTCCTACAACATTCCGATTAAACTTTATGTGATTGCAACCCCATAATTTGTCTGGCCATACCTTTCAACGAGCACCCATTTTTCTCCAGAAAATCATGCACAAAAATCAGTGTTGTCTTATCCTTGCCAATAAAAAATAATTCGCTTTTTAAATAGTATTTATATTTCTTGATGATGTGTATAATTTTTAAATTCTTTCAAGAATAATTATCAGATTTTTTGTGCATTCAGTATTTGAAAGGCAGAAGAACAATCAAGAAATGAAATAGATTATTTAAAAAGAGATTGCTGAATATAATCGTAATATAATATATATACATATATCTTTTAAGAAGTTATGCCTAAAATTTTTTTAATACCTTAGTAATGGGGCCAGTATTGATTGCTCTTGAATCTACACGTCATTCTAAGCTATGTAATGATTTAACATTTTTTTTCCTGAAAGACGAGCAACAGATTTCGAAAATCAATCTTTATGACGATCTTGTCCAATATTTCACAACCTACTAGATTCCTTAGAGGTCTTGTTGGAATTAAAATCAAAATTTGAAAAATTATAAATATTTTAAAATGTTGCTTCATATCAGTTCACAACACTTTACAGATTTAAGAGCCAATACTCCTTTGTTTTTCTTTTCGATCTATTTAAGTATTACGATGTGTATAATTTTTCAATTCATTCAAGAATTCTTATCAAATTTCGTGCACATTCAGTATTTAAAAGGCAGAAGAACAATCAAGAAATAAAATAGATTATTTAAAACGAGATTGCTTCATATAATCGTAATATAATATATATACATATGTCTTCTAAGAAATTGTTCCTAACATTTTTTTGGATACCTCAGTATGGGGACCAGAATTGATTTCTCTTGAATATACACGTCATTCTAAGCTATGTAATAATGCAACATTTTTTTTCCTGAAAGACGTGCAACAGATTTCGAAAATCAATCTTTATGACGATCTTGTCCAATGTTTCACAACCTACTAGATTCCATAGAAGTATTGTTGGAATTAAAATCAAAATTTGAAAAATTATAAATATTTTAAAATTTTGCTTTATATCAATTCATATCACTTTACAGATTTAAGAGCCGATACTCCTTTGTTTTTATTTTCGATCTATTTAAGTATTATGATCTTGTTAGAGCTTAGATACATCTCCTATTCAATTAACCTTCATTTAATCACAATCATTTTCATCCTAAAATTGTTGCAATACATCTAATTGATATAAAAGTATTATATGATTGATCATTTCGTTTTTATAATTTTTTCTCTTTATTTATAATAATTAATCCTTATGAGAATGATGAGAATGTAGATAAGTATTTTGATAAATTATAATGCATTGAAAGTCGTTAATATATGCATATTGAAATAAATAATGAATATAAATGATTAATGTATGCTATATATCAGATATTAAGATCAACAAATATTCGCCATTTCTTTTTTAATGCCTTATGCACTGAAAAGAATTAAATTAAAGAAAAAGTGTTTGTCAAGAATTTAAATTTCTTTAAGGAAATAGCAATTCCAAAGTGCCTTCTTAAAATATAAGTGACTAAGATTTCAAGATTTTAATATCATCGAAGGGCTCCAATTTAATTTAATCACTCTGGATGACTTTTGAAGTATTATTGAATTGCTTAAAACCATAATATGTGGAACTGTTTTACTTCCAAGTAGAAATGAATGCATTTGATTGTACAAAAAAACTATTCATTTCTATTATTTTTTTTAATATTGGCTAACTTAAAGGATTCCTGTATTAATTTTCAAAGAGAAACTGAATTTTGAAATGGAATCTATCATGCAGTGAATTTAAAATATATGAGTAACTTTGCTTTATTTGCAATTTTTAATGAATGCAATGAAGATAAAAAAATAATCCATGGTTTAAATGTTCAAAGCTATCTCAAACCTTAAGAGCTTCTGCTGTTCTATTTATATATATATTGGATATATTTGGATATACCAAATTAAAGTATTTTGAAAATCGATAATTTAGCAGCAACAAAAAACATTGACATCCTCCTCATTAAGAAAATAACCAATTCACTAATTTACGGATTTTTATTTAATTAAATAAAAAATATTGTAAATATACCTTATAAATATTCTATTTCCATTCTAAATTGGCTTTTATATATTTTGATACAGAGTCATTTATTGCAGTTTATAAATTTTAAATGCATTTTTCCATTTACAGATTTTTATCATTTTATCTTTTCTAATTATAACGTCACACGAATTGATTCATTTCTTTGAACCCTTCTTGCATGTTCCCATAAAGTTAAAAAACGAAACAATCATGCCAACTTAATAGCTGTTTTCTAAGAAATATTTATGTATATAGTTTGAATTTGTTGAAAATTTTCATGAAATTTTATAAATTTTGAATTCTGACCTTCATGAAGCAATCGAACAAGACAAAAGTTTATGTAGCAAAATTTTCAATCAATTCTAAATTAAAATCGAAAAACTACAGTTATTAATAATGAATATTTTTATTCATTATTATTTCTGATACTTTTTTTATGTTTCAGAGACCAAATATTGAAAACAAATTCATTTTGTTGGTATTCAAATTCCTTAATAATAGTTCCTTTACTTTTCACAGGAATTATTCAACAAATATTGGTGAAGAAGACTTTTTTTATGAACCAATACAAGAAACAGGTAGCACAAAAACCGAATGAAATCAATCTAGCAGTGTATAGTAAGTGTAAATTTTACTTTTATATCTAAAACATATAAATATGTACAATCTTAAATTATACATATTTACGGTAATTATTTTAAGATAAAAGTAGGAAGCTATTCAATTTCCTTTATTTATTTCCGAAATTTGGTCATTTTTCCATACATAATCCAAAGTTCTTTTAAAACAAAATCGGAAAATTTTTATATAATTTACTGACAGAATTCTGTTTACAATATTTAAGTAACAATGATTAAAAGAAAGGTAAAAGAAATCCAAGAAAACATCAGAAATTGAGATAAATTAAATCGTATTTTAAAATATTACAATTTTTCCAAGCGATCTCGTGTTTCCTTTAATATTTTTCTTACCAGTACGTGAAGCTTTTCTAAACAGTTTAAATGGTAATTCCTAATTATCATTGCATTTAAATTAAAATTTCCGACTTTTATGCAACATTCAACTGACGGAAAGACAAATATTTGATGGCTTATTTACAGGAGATATTAAAAGATAGCCGTGGAGTTTCAATTACAGTAATAATTAGTCAAATAGTTATTAAATGTTAATTCGAAAATTAAATGGCAGGTATGAATGAAATGAATAATACAGACCATTTCACTCGGTAATTTTTACAATTGTCTACAATTTATTATTTTATGCATAGTTTTTCTATGAGACTGCTTTATTAACGCTAAAAAATAAGCATGTCCATGATATAAGCCCAAGATTTTAAATAATGATTAATAAAAAAGATTGAACAATTGAAAATAATCATTTCACAAAACAAAAAAAGGTGAACAAACCCGTTTTTTATTACAACTAAAACATTTGTTAATGAAAACTTAACAACTGTTTTCAGTTTCCAGGACAAAAAAAGGTCTTTTTTCAACCAATGAATATTCGCGTCATTTAATTTGCAATAAATATTACGTATCAGACATTGTACACTTTTATTTCGACCGCCGAAGAATAAAAAGTTTCGGAAATAGACGTTATCTAAACTTTTTTACTTCGCCTGCTCCATTTACTTTTACTATACAAACATTTTTTTAACTTTTCCAAGCAGTTTTTTTATTGAATTTGTACATATTAAAATTTAGAAACTATATTGAAATGTTTATCTTCTTATCGATGGAAAAATCCAAAATAAAACATTTTCAAAAAGTATGTAAGTAAAATGAAATGCATGAAAATTAAAAGAATCGTTATTGAAAAATAACAGAGAAAATGCATTGTTGAATTCCATGATTTAGCTGTTTTATTTGTTCAAAGTTTATTATTTGCTAATTTTTAATAACTAATTGTTATGTGCTTTTATAAGTAAACCGAAACGGTCATCGTTAATCTCAAATTGCCTTATTTTTTCTCATGAAATTCCAAAATGTTTTAAAATAAAAGGGATAGAGCCTATAGTATTTATGTTTTTGTTATAGATTTAGCACAACATCAAATGTGATAACATTAATATAAATATAAAATCGGATTGAAACTGACATTTGAACTTAGTATATTGAGTGAACGAAATCAATTCAACTTCATATGAAGATATTCGTGAAATAAATGTTTCTGGAAATAAAATTTAAGATAATAATGAAGAGAGTAATACTCTCAAGAAATCAATTTGTTCAAATTTCTATATAAAAAAAATATTATAATCTAAGTCATTAGTAAATTGATATATTCTATTTCTTAAATAATCGAACATTTTATTTAAATTATTTATTCAAAAAATTTCATACTTAATGAAAAAGATGTATCCCAAAGGAAATCATTTTTATCAACGAAAATGAAGTTTTAACAAAATCTTTGTTTAACTCCACAACCAAAATGTATTTACCTTTATAGCAATTCTTTTTAATGTTCCAAATCGAAAAGATATTAAATTCACATTTTGAAGCTTAGAATAACTAATGAAGTACCCTTGCTAGTTAATCACTATCTCAAGCGAAATAAGAAATTTTACAGGGTAAAAATTTTCATGAAGTAGTATTTTGAACAGCAATCAATATTTTACTTAAATGAAAAGCATTGTGATTGGTCTAAAAGAAATTGCATATTGATGAAATATTAAATAAAAACATTTAAGGCATAAATACAAATTTTATTGAAAAAAATTTTTGTTTCTGACTTAAAGAGGAGAAAAATTTCTAAAAATTTTCTCAAAACAGAGCAGCATCAACTTAATCGGCAAAAAAATTAATGTAAGAAATAATGTAGGGATTATTCTTAGTACAGAAGCAAAAATTTTAATTATTAAGAAATGAGTATCAAGAATATGTCAGCATGATCGGAACAGCAAGGTATAAAACAACTTGCTCACAAATATTTAAGTAATAATTTAAACATTATTCTCTGTATAGCGGCAAAAATGTGAATTATTAAAAAATAAGTTACTCGGATATTTCAGAATGATCAGAGTAGTGAGATATGAAGCAAATTGCACATAAATATTTAAATAATATATTTATATTAATAAATATTTAAATAATATTTATATAATAACATTATTTTGAGTACAGCAGCAAAATTTTCGATTATTAAGAAATAACTATCACGGATATTTCAGAATGATCTGAATGGCAAGTTATAATGCAACTTGCACACAAATATTTACGTATTTATAGTATTTTCTTCTAAAAAGAAACGAAAGGGGTTTCATTATGCAAACTCAAAATACATTTCTTCGGTGCAGGAAAACATTCACTTCACTTCGTTTTAAAAGAAAAATCACGAAACACCTTCTTTCAAATGATGGCAAACATCACAGACAGTTCTAACTGCGAAGTGCGTTTTAAAAAAAATAGAAAGTCCGATATTACGTTAGAAAGTGCTTCATCCACAAAATGTCTCAAAAATATTTCTGGTCTACTGAACTTCCTTGGAATAACCAAGACCCTTGAAATCGATTTTTTGACTTTACAATGTGTGGAACTAAGCAAAAATTCTAGTCGAACTCGGATATTTTTCAGACGCGTTATACATATGATGGCTAAACTTTCACTTTTCTTAACAGTTAAAGGCACACGAGTTATAGATTTTCGGTAGAAAGAGATGGTATATATATTTTCAACAGTGTTTTCGAATTGGGTGTCTAAACATGAGCAGAATTTTCAGTTCTTTTATTCCGAGGTGAGCAATAATTCAGTTTGTTTGTGTGTTTTTCCCGTCCGTGCATGCAATACAATTCCTATTCTGAGGCAACAATGAAACTGTCGACAAAAGGTTCTCCATCAAAACACTAAGCAATAAAAAATTATTTAGTGCATTAAAGTATGTGATTATTGAATACAATTTAAATAAAAATATATAAATCTTATTGTCATTAACAAATAATAAAGCAGGCACTAAAACGAAATAGAAATTAAGTATGCAATACTTGAATACACTTAATCGGAGGATTATGTGATAATAAATGTATGTATTTTATTCTTTATAAACTATTCATAGATTTGTCATTCTTTCCTAGAGTCCGTTGTGATAACATTCTTATCTTCCTTCGTTAGAAGGGAATTTCTCCACCACACATGCTATAATACAATAGAGCAGGAATGTATAGCTATTTGGTAATTATAAATAAGAAGATTAGTTCTTCAAGGGGAGTGAAATCTTAATCATTTAATGATACATAATTTGTATCTAAACACTAACAGAGAAAGGTGTTTGTTAGAACAGTGTTCATATCGCTTGCTAGGAGAAGATTAATTTTATTTTTAGCTTTATTTATATACTTAAGCATTAAGAAATAGGAAAGGCACCGAAAATGCTTATCGAGCATACTAAATTAAAGCCATATAAAGTCATAAATCCAATATAACAGAATATTAAAGCCTAACGAATTTCCTTTCTTAATTTATAAAACTTGCAATTAAAATGATTATTAATTAGTTGTAATCAAATCAAAATTAACTTTACATCAAAAATATTTTTTAAAAAACTAATTATTTAAACTGGATTTCAAGCATGTTTTCCATTCTTTAAATATTTATCTTTGGATTTTGGATACAACAAATCTGTTTTATTTTCTTCGATTACACAGGAAATATTTAGAGTCAACATCCAATCATACTTGAAAGATATTAATGCGTCTTAGGGTTCTAAATTATACAAATATTTGCCATTTTTTTGGAAAATATTCACAAAAATATATATGGTTTTTAATTCTATATTTGGAAATATTTGTCGCTTTAAAAAATGGTTTATTTACATGTATTTCTTTAAAGATTTTTGGGGGAGATTTACTTTCAATCCTCTCAGATCACTATAAATGTTCTCCTGGAAAATAGGAATGATGGCACGTGTCCACGTGTCAAGGAATTTCAAGGACGCCACATGTCAAGAAAAGGAAAAAAAGGGGGATCTTTTTTCTTTTTCTTAAACAGGCCGTAGAAATTTTAACTTTCTTTTTTTAGTCCATATTAGCTTTCCATTCGATATATTTGGTCTATATGCCTTTTGAGGCTAATGATGTATTTATTATTTGGCTTCAGTCTCTGGAAAATTAAGTTGGTGGTATCTAGAATGCTACGATCGATTGCATTAACTGAATGTGTCTTACTTCTTCCCAAAGTATTAGGGCTATACAAACAACTCTAGCGAATAAAAAAGTTTCCACTTTAAATGCACAGATATAATGAACTATTGCTTGAAATAAAATGCTTTACTAATTACTTAATGTGAAAATTGCTCATACTCCATGATTTTTATTGGATTTAATGAAGCAATTGGCGCATTTTCCGATCTCTCTGCTGTCCTTGTCTCTGGTTGGGGATTAAATGGTGAACTATGGTTAAAATATGAAGGAACATGAGTTTTGAAATTCATTAATGCAATGACAGAAATATTTAAAATAAAAAGAATTAGATGTTACATATATTAATTATAAATAACTGTTTTGTTGTTTATAGTGATTTCCTTTCATTTTTAGATATTCATTGAAAGGGAGGAAATGGATAAATTAAAGTTACAGTGCTTTACGTCATAAATAATTTTTACTCAGCAGAAAATATTTTTGACTTTGCAATTTTTCATAGAATTTCTAAACAAAACAATAGATTTTGGAGAAAGTATTCAAGATCCGTCATACACCTTTAAGATCAATGACGAAGGATTATGTTATTTACGAATGTTATAAGTTAACTTTCATTAATTACAATTACATTAAAGACTACATTATTAATTAATGAATTACATAATTACTTTCAAATACAAAAATCATATAGCAATGAATATTGTTAGTAAATTGGTTATTTAAACTTTTAAGTCAACATTATTTCAAAAGCTTCATTATATTATAATATGTGGTTTCTACTAGTAGCCTCAAAATACTGTTGCAATTCAGAACGGAGGCTATTATATAGTGGTACATTTGTTCCCTGTTTTAAAGCAATATTTTGAACCTATACATTATATTATAAAAAAGTTTACAAAGTAAAACCAGTTAGGGTAAACCAGAACACAAAATTAGAGAAACTTTTATTCTAACATCTCTTTGTTAAATAACTTCTTAAATTGTGGGTCACAACCAAATCTGGGCGATGACAGAATTTCATCATCGCGATACATCGTCCAATTCATATCGATATTTTCCGATATATCGTGATACCTTTATCTATTTATAGTTATTATAAGTTATAAATAACATCTTTTAACTTATTGACGGATTATGACTCCGAACAGAAAGAATTTACAATTTGTATAATAAAAATGCTTGTCTTTTTTTAATAAAAATATTGAAAATTAATTTTATTAAAACCCTCTTTAATAAAGTGTACCAATATCAGACCATTGTCTACATGTTAAAATTTATAACACTGCGTTTAAAACAAGCATTTTATGTATTAGAATAAGATAGAATTTATATGAATATTAACAAAAATAAATTTAAGTACGATAGGAATGATGGGCAAAAAATTAACACTAACCGGTAAAAAAACGAAATCAAAAATGCAAATAAATTGTGTATGTCGATTTATTGTATCGCTATTTAATATAAGCCGCTAGGCGAAAGCGGATATATAAGGGGATTTCTATTTCTAATCCGAGTATGCTTAAGTTATGCTTATGAAAATGTGAGCTGTGAATAGAACTGTAAATTCAATCTGAATTAATCCTTTTTGCTTTTATTTCTGATGAGGAATATTTAGTGGTTAAACAAAGGACAACCAACAACCTTCTGATAACCACAATTATTTTTCTTTATAGTATCATTCAATTAAAAAACAAAAAATTATTTATTCCAAAATGGCCTACTAAAAAAATATTTATGTATATTAAAATATGAAAATATATATGGAAATGTTATCAAAAGTTCTGAATAAAGATCAAAAGTGATGAAGAGGAACAAAAAAAAAAAACTCAAACCAATAGCCAAAATAAAATCAAAAACTCAAATTAATTGTGAATATCGATTTATTGTATCGCGATTTACAGTGATCTATCACGTTTGGATAGATCAACATTTTTGAAAAACTGGAATTGAAAAATGAAATTTTCAAAAATTGCGATTTTTTTCTATAAATCGAAAATCGACATAGCATTAGTCACGATTCCCCCCCCCTAAAAAACGATCAAACCAAACATTGAAGTTTCAGAAACTCACACATCATCTTTTTCTATTCTGCTTCGTATAATCTTAGATTCTTCTCTTAGAATCTCTAATATTTTCAACAAAAATAATCACTAAAATCACCTTGACAGTGAAGTTTTGATTCAAGTTTCCTAAACAAAATTTTTTGATTGACTGTCTTGTAGTTATCCTAAATTTTAGCATACTTTTTTTTATTATTTATTCTTTAACTTCTTTTAAAAATTTATGTGGAGGAGAAATATTCTCCTTACGTAAAGATATCGGAAGCTAAAATTATTTAAGAATCATGATTGATCAGTGGGTACCGTTTATTGCCTATTGTTTTTTAATGAAATCATTCTCATAGAAGTCTGTAAGATATTCTAAAAACTTTACAAACCAACACAAAATCATGAAATTGAAGTTGGAGCTCATAAAAATTGCCTGTAAATTTCCTTTATCGAAACTGGATTAATATACTTAAGCTTTAAACCATTTTAAAAAGACTTACTTCCAGTTTATTTACACTACTATCCCTTTTTATTTTTCCATTGCACCCGATGTCTAACAAGACTAATAAAATAAAATATAATTGCTCATTTGATAATGATTATTCATAATCATATAAATTAGTTTTGATTATATTGTTTAAATTGAAATAGAATTAGCTGCTTTTGCCTAACACGTGCTTATGTATTATGGTATTTATATTAATTTTATCTTTTCAATGATTTTAATGAACTAGTTTTTATCAAATAAAAGAAAATACTATTTTATATTACACTTGAATAATAAGCATTGATTATCCATGCATGAAAGGCGTCGAAATCATATCAATTGCTGAGGCTGGGGGCTTTGTCAAAGTTTTATTTTACGATATATTTCGTAATAGGAGGGTGATGGCAGGCAGGTGACTATCGATAATTTATTGATGGGTCACGAGGTTTCAAATAAAATAAAAATCAAAGAAATTGGTTTTGGAAAGGGGAGGGAAGATTTTCTTCATAAAGAATGTTCTGTGAAGTAGGGCTTTTTAGATTACTTTCAAAGTTGAAGGATAATGGTGGGCAGGAGAACATTGATGACTTGTCAATAACTTTATATA
>JAPMOQ010049656.1:6787067-6895142 GCA_026543055.1 Argiope trifasciata | reverse complement strand
TGTAACCGCCAGAATTTTGAATGCAAGCATGCAAACGTGCATGCATTATGTCCTACAGGTGTCGGATATCAGTTTGTGGGATGGAGCTCCATGCCTGTTGTACTTGGGCGGTCAATGCACGGACGGTTAATGCTGGTTGTGGATGACGCTGGAGTTGTCGTCCAATGATGTCCCATACGTGCTCGATTGGAGAAAGATCTGATGATCTAGCAGGCCAAGGCAACATGTCGACACTCTGTAGAGCACATTGGGTTACAACAGCGGTATGAGGGCGAGCGTTATCCTGTTGGAAAACACCCCCTTGAATGCTGCTCATGAAGGGCAGCACAGCAGGTTGTATCACTAGACTGACGTACAAATTTGCAGTCAGGGTACGTGGGATAACCACGAGAGTGCTCCTGCTGTCATACGAAATTGCTCCCCAAACCATAACTCCAGGAGTAGGCAATGTGTGTCTAGGCCGCAGACCGGTCACTAGCAGGCGTTCACCTGGCCTCCTTCTAACCAACAAACGGCTATCACTGCGACCAAGGCAGAACCGGCTTTCACCAGAAAACACAACAATCTCCACTCCGTCCTCCAATGAGCTCTAACTTGACACCACTCCCGTCGCAAACGGCAGTGGTTTGGAGTCAGTGGAATGCACTGTACAGGGCTTCTGGCTCGGAGCTGTCCTTGAAGTAACCGATTTGTAACAGTTCGTTGTGTCACTGTGGTGCCAACTGCAGCTCGAATTTCAGCTGCAGACGCAGTACGATTAGCCACAGCCATTCGCCGAATACGACTGTCTTCGCTCTCAGTAGTACCACGTGGCCGCCCGGAACCTGGTCTTCTTGAGGCAGTACCTTACTTTAACCACTGCCGCCAATACCCTGCTAACATTAACCCACTACGTCAAATCTCAACTGTAAATAACGATCATGAACCTTACAGCGCTTATTTAAAGCAAACCTCATTTGCATGTTCATAGTGTCGCTACTAGAGCCACACTTACGCGCGTAGCTCGAAATTTGAATCGACGTCATCTTTCAGATGTATAAACACACCTACCAAATTTCGTTTATCTAGCACATCTCCTTCCTAGTGTTGGTATTTTTTTTTCCTTCAGTGTATAAAAATTGGTATAATGACAATAGATGAAAGACTGGCTCTTTGGTTTTGTTAATTATTCTAAACATAAAGATAACAAATTATAAATTCGAAACAGTTTTCTACCATCATTTAATTCTAGATTACTAGCGGATAAAAACTCAGAATATTCTTCTCAAACAGGAAGGGATTGGCATGAAATTGCCTAAGACGAGGACTTGGGAATCGGCTAGGGCTGCACGATTTGGTGATGTCTGCTGAAGCATATAAGAAACGGAGAGCGGACGCAGAGTAATCCCCACTTGAGACAAAAAGGATGGTCTGTCACCATCTTTTCTTTTTCTGAAATCTGGGATGAAAAAGACTTACAGGTAATTGAGTCTTGGATTCAAAAGGGAGAAAACAGGACGTCGAAAATGGATGCATCGCACGGCGCCGAAATCGGATGTATAAAAGTGGTTATCAGGCACTGAGGCCTACAACGGATAGAAAGTGAATTCTATGAGATTAGAATTTCTACAGCGCTGAGGATGGAGTGGAAATTTTTGTGTTTGAAGATTAGGATACTATCACGGACCGAGATAGAGGTAGACTTAGTTCTAAACTATAACACGATTTTTATCGTCACTCATGTTATTGTAATTGCATAGAAAATAATTTTTCGAACTATATTTTAATCATATGCAAAATAAAGGATAAAGAGTAATTTATGACAATATGTCTTAATCACTATAACGTTGATGAAAAGAATCTATTTTGTTAAAAAGATACAACAGGTCTTTTCGCAGAGAAACAAGAATATATTCTTCCTCGAGAAAAGGGATAGTAAAAAATTTGTTGGAAATCCGGTGATCCATGAAGTAACTCTTCTTTTTTTTTTTTTCTTCCTCAAAATTAATTAATCTTACAAATCAAACGTACAATTATACAGAAAGAAAAATCATTTTTCAGCAATATGATTTGAAGACAGACTTAATCCTTCTGACTATTGTCTAAGCACAGAAAAGATATTCGATTTATATATAGCATCAGTATCGCTAGTGAAAAAAGGTTATAGTTTTTTTCAGCTGTCACAAATGGATTCCAAAATTTAAAACAACACTAACTGCACACAATTTCTCGCATACTTTTGCGCCCCTTTTCAACAGTTCTCATATCAAAGATTTTTTGGAAGAAGTTATATAAAAAGAAAACGCAAGGGAATATATTTTTTCTCTGATCTGGTATTTGTTGTTTCAAACTTCCGCAATGTGAATCCAAATACTTCAGAAATATTTCAGAAAACGTGAGAAATGCAATAAGTAGTGCATCACAATGTCGATTAAATACAAATGCAGCGAAATGATTTGAATCATTAGCGCATTTACTGAACATGATATAAGTGCACTATTCGGTCGTTGAGAAAAAATTATTGCTGCCTTTTAGAAATAAAAAAACAGAAGAAAAATGACATCTTGAAGGAAAAAAATGCACAGATTTTTAAAATTCCAGACAGGAAACCAAAAAATTATCTGAGAAGGCGCTGCACTTTTATTACTAATCTTGTATTGTTCTCTCAATAAAAACTTCAAATTTTAGATATCTTTTAAAAGAGCGACGTTTTATTACTAAACGTAAAGAAATGCATCTTTCCTTCATACTAAATTCCAAAAAATAAGCTACAGTTTTACATTAATAAAATTTTACTTTTAAGAGTTATAAGCAAGAACATTTATAACTGAATCGAAACATTTATGAAAAATGAATTAAAATTTACTAACATAGCAATAAAGTTTTTAAAAAGAAATGTATTTTAACTTTCTAGCATTTCTATTAAACACTTTTTATGTTTAATTAATGAAAGATTATGTAGTGCTAACATAATAATATCTTCCTAATTAATTCAAAGATTAAAAAAAAAAAAAGCCAAATCCAGTATTATGTATTTTTCATCACAGTTTTTCTAAATAAAATCAAAATTTCACATTAGAATTTTATATTAAAATAATATTATATTTGACAATAAATTTTTAATTACAATTTAAACTATTTTTGATGTATTTTTTTTTATTTAAAATGTAAACATGGCTACAAATTGTGAACTGGAAACATTCACAAACAACATTAAAATTCACGCCTAAAGCTGAAAATTTGTAACAACTTTATCACTTGAATTATATCTTCCTTTTCTCGCCATTCTCTGAAGAGAGAATGTTGAGAGCAGAAATTACATCAAAAACTAATCTAAAAAAGTAGAGATCATGTCTCTTTACTCGAAAAAAATGAACTGGATTACTTCTTTTTTCAAAAGCATTACAGAAGGATGAAACCAATATATGCCTTCCTCTTGGGCTTAGGGAACACAAAAAATTATTAAAATGACATCCATCAAAGACATGCCTGGCAGATTTTACTCCGTTACGGGATTTCAGGAAATGTTGACCTAAGGGATTTGGTACAGATTCCTGTGATATGAAAAGGCGTTTCCATGTCACCTCTTTATTAGCGACGCCTTTGCCTGAGTTAACTCCTCCCGAGACTCCAGGAACGAAAATCTGTTTTTTTAAGAGTCTGATGAATTCAGGCTCCTGCTATCAAAGAATAAAATTGAATAGAAGAAGGATTTTTTTGTTGTTATATTGGTCTTGACTCAAATAATACAAAGGTCTGTGGCATTTTTATTTTGAATGATTTGCCATTCATAGCAGCTTTTTATAAGATCTATCCAACCAAATCTGTTTTAAGAGTATATGGGTTTCAAATCTTTGTAGCTGAATGTCATGTATATGGGAGGAAATATATTTATATTCCAAATTTTTATATCAACGTATATGAAAACATGCATTTAATTAATATTATTTCTCTGAAAAATGAAATAGAAATATGCGCGTTAGAAAGCAATTTTTTGCTATTATCTATTTTTATCGTGCAATGTTTCCTTACTTTATCATAACGATATGTGTAGTTTATACATACTAAATATCTAACATATAAATACTATATCTAACACATTAAATATCTAACATATCTATCATATAACTCCGTCATTTTAAATACTTACAGTAATTCACGCAGAAAAATTTGATAATTCCATTTGTTTTATTTAGGGAACTTACCATTTATTTCATTTGTCATAGTTTCCGATAATTGTGACAAACACTGCTTATGATGTTTGTCGCGTTTAACATTTGTAATATACAGGGTGTCCCAAAAAGATTGAAACGCGCTTTAATTCTTTAACCGTTAGAGATAAGTAGGTGATGTAATTTGAAAAAATGTTCAAAATAAGATAGGAGAGAAGATTACAATAAGAAAAAAAATCCATCTATGAATTTTAAAAAGTTACACTTTTTACATTTTTATACAGCCCCTCTATGCAAATTTGGTCAATTAGAAAGTTTTTCCTTTCCATCCCAGAAGACCATTAAAAAAAACTGCATAACTTTATCTATAAAATTGAGTGATTTATGCGTAATTGAAAATTGAACGCTGTTTTTAGTGACCATATACCAAAATGGAAATGGAAATTTGCAACAAATTATAAACACATAAATTTTTTTATATTATTTACAAAACACATTTTTGCGTATTTACGGTAGATTCACGATACAGTTACAGAATTGTCTTTTGTTTTAATCTTATCAGGGGCAAGTAATTTTATGCCGTGTATTCTAAATTTACATTAGAAATTTTATAAGATTTCGTTGAAAATCAATAAAAGCCATTTGGCAGATTTTTTTTAGCAAAATTTATAAAAAAGAAAAATAGCGTTAAATTAGTCTGGTATAATTTTAATTGTTTTCAAATTCATCACATTTTTGTCATGAATTCTAACATTCTAACACAGCGCATTCTAACAAATTAACTGCCGGACGATTTTTGCCTTTCATTTAACTGGAATTTAGCCGCTTCTAATACGTGTATATTATATTTTTTTTATTTTATTTTTAAGTTACATAAAGAAATGCCGACGATTATTTTTAAATTTACTTATTTAGTTCCAAAATAATTTCTTTCCTGTACAACTTAACCAAGATTTCCTCGTGCATATCAAAATAAAGTTTAGAAATCATTCAGCGATATTGAGTTTCATATTGTCGAAGTAAAAATACTGTTAACTAATTTTGCATTATGATACTTTTAACAAATGACGAACTATTTGAACTAGCAATGGTTTATTCTATTTGCAATAGAAATAATGCAGAAACTGCTCGGGAATTTGGACGACGATATCCCTATTTGCCTGAAATTTCACGTACATTTGTTTATCGGATGATGAGAAGATTGAGAACTACCGGTTCATTTAATCCAAGACCTGGCCCTGGCAGAAATATCTTGTTCAATGAAGACCAAGAAATTGATATTATTGCATATTTTTCTTCCAACCCACGATCAAGCATTCGAAAAGCAAGTGCAATTACAGGATTACCTAGGACGTCAATCCATAGAATACTTGAAAAACACAATTGGCATCCATTTTGTATTCATGGACTTCAAGCACTCCATCCCTCTGATTTTAACCGACGATTTTTTAAGCATTCTTCAATTGGTTATTAATCCAACAGGACACAGATTCAAACTTTGTCAAGAACATTATGTGGACTGATGAATGTTTGTTTACGGAAAATGGACACATAAATGCACACAACGATCATTCTTGGAATGATACAAAACCATTTTTTGTGCAAGAAATACATCACCAGAGAAAGTTTTCTGTGTCCGTATGGTGCGGAACGGAAAACTGATTGGTCCAGTGTTTTATGAAGGAACACTTACAGCTACAAAATATTTGCAACTTATTTTAAATGGCATAGAAACAGATACTTTGGAGACGACACCATAGTAAAAAAAAATGTATTTTCAACAAGACGGAGCGCCTGCAAACAAGTCTATAAATGTAACAAACTGGCTCAGCGAAAACTTTAATAAACAGTGGATTGGTCTGAATAGACCCACAGAATGGCCCCCCAGATCTCCTGATCTAACTCCACTCGATTTTTATTTTTGGGGTCGGCTTCGAACGCTAGTTTATAATGTAACTGACCTTCTGAATGTAACTGACCTTAAACAAAAGATAATTAATGCATGCCATAATATTACAGGAGGAGAACTCCAAAATATTTACAGGAGCATCATTAGAAGAGCCCAATTATGTATTGGTGTTGATGGAAAACATTTTGAGAATGCGTTATGATTCGTGTGTTTTTAAATGCATTTTCGTTTTATTTATTTATTATTATTTTTTTATGTTACACTTCTTACAATCTTATGTTGTCAAAACTGTTTAACTCCATCAATAAGGACTTTATTTAAATGCCATTTTGGATTTTTTTACGCTTATTATCTTTTTTGATCGAAGAATTTCTATTATCAATTTGGATATGGTCCCTATTTTCACCGACGAAAAGGTCTTTCAAGTGGTATGGAAAAGTGACATAAGTCAATTTTTTTTCGGTGTTATTATTCAAAAAGTTTTAAAGATACAGTTATGCAGTTTTTTTAATGGTCTTCTGGGATGGAAAGGAAAAACTTTCTAACTGGCCTAATTTGCATAGAGGGGTTGTATAAAATTTTAAAAAGTGTAACTTTTTAAAATTCATAGGTGGATTTTTTTTCTTAATGTAATCTTCTCTCCTATCTTATTTTGAACATTTTTTCAAATTACATCACCTACTTATCTCTAACGGTTAAAGAATTAAAGCGCGTTTCAATCTTTTTGGGACACCCTGTATATTATAATTATGTGTATTATTTGATACAACTATCTTTTCTTATGCTTGCCATTGTTGCAATTTAGTACCTTTGTAACAATTATCATTCTACATTGTTTGATATAGTTAAAATTACAATATTTTGAAGACAATTAACTTTTGGAAAGTTTTTTACAAAAAATCCTGCTAAAAGAAATATCTCCTCAACAATGATTAATCATGAACTGCTGCTAGCTATTAAGTAGTTTACATTATAAGGAAAATAGACATAAATGTGTGTATTTTGTATATTATGTGTTTAGTGCAGTAAAAAACAATGATCGGTGTAGCATTTCTAATTTCTAATCGGGAATTATATACATCAAATAAAATGATGTTGAAGATTAGTTTAAATATAACTCGAGTTGTTTATACTTGACACCACCTAAATATATTCACCGCCAAACACCTAAATATATTCAATAATAACTTGATTAATAAAAGTTTAAAACTTTTTTTCGGATAATTTTGAAATTGTGAGCATTGGTAGAGAGAAATTAAAAATCTCTATTAAATAGAAAACATTTGGATGAAAATGTCATGTTTTAAAATAATTGACTATAAGGAATCTTAAGAATTTCTCATACTTTTTTCAAATGTATGAGAAATAGGGTTTTGTTTTGAATTTAATAGATAAAGGTTGTTAATATATTTAATTCTGTGTTCCCTTTCTGAAGAAGGTGTGGATATAAAGCATAATGTTTTTAAATGGTTTTTCAATTCAATAGGCAGGATTCATCGATAACATATATAATATTATTGATTGTTATAAAATCATTCTATAAACGTAGGTAGTTTCCTTAAAAAAAATTTGAAACATTTTTCAACTTAGAATCTTTTTAGAATTTTACATATAAGCAAATGACTGGTATTAATAAGAAATAATTCGAGTAAATTTTTTTTTTCATTATTAAAATTTTTAGTAATGCATCAATACTCTGTAAAAATGTATAAAGTGTAAAGAAACCTGACGTTTCTAATGAGACGAGGCATTCCAAACTTTCGATTCTTCATTTCTCTTCTAAATTTAGTTTTGGATGGAAATAATGCCCTAATTTGACTTAATCGTCATTTTTATACATATCAGTAAATAGGTCATAATAAAAGATATCAACTAGATTTAATTCTTTAAATTCAGCTTCTGAAGAATATTATAGGAAAATACATTAAAAGTAATGGCAAAAAATTGTAATTGAGATTCTACACCTCTTTTTTTCTTTATATATATATATATATTTGTTATTATTAGATATTTCATTGACTACCAGTTTTTTCCTATGTTTTAAGAATTTTACCATCTATCTACTTATGCGATCCTGTGCCAAAGATACAAAATTCGGAAAATATTATTTTAAATAAAAAAATCAGGAATACTCATAATGGTTTAAAATTTGACTCTATTTGACTGTCATGAATTTTTTAAGAGAAAATATTCCGAATCAAAAAAACAATTAACCAATTTTTCACTTCTTTGAAAACTAATTTCTTTCCAAAGTTTTTCCTTCTTTCATTGAATATGGCCACAATTATATGATTGGTTTGGACAATTTTTTTAGCTGCAAATAAATAAAAGTGATGCCAATTGCATTATTTACTCTATTTAACTCTCCTTGTATTTTATGAACTGTTTTTAATGATTGATTAATACTGTGTTCAGGGTTTTTTTGTTTTTGGCGTACTGATTTTTTAATGCCTATCAATACAATCTTTAAGTTGCACTTCACTTTGCAAATTTGGACATTACATTGTTCTGGATTGAAGTGCTGTGAATCCGCTCTTTTTCATCTAAACCCTTTGCACTCTGAAAAGTAGTTAGATACTATGCACTTAATACAAGAATTTATTTATTGTTCCAAAAAATAAAATTCAAGCATAATTGTTATAAGTTGAATTTCCCCGAAAACGTAATCTACGTCTTTTTACCATACTGTTCGCATTTTTAACAATCAAAATTGAAAAAATAAATTAATAAAGCTTCAAAATGGTGCGCCATTTTGAATGGTGCCTGAGAGGAGTCATCAGAGTGCTAAGGGTTAATATAAATGAAAAATCGTTGTGGTTATATAGAATGCATGTAGGCTCCACCTGTCCTCCTGAGCAACTGACTCAATTCAACAAAATTAGTGTCCAATTATTATTTCAAGAGGAGAAAAAGAATACTGTCAGCTTTTCGAAGTGAATAAACCAATTACATAATATGTTAATTAAGAATTAATCGAAATTTTGGCGTATTCCCACAGTAACAATTAACTCACTAAAATATTTTTCTATAGCCTTTAAAACCAAAGTTCTGTCTTTTTAATATTACTCATTTCTTTTTGTGCAATATTTCTGTCAGTTTCTATTAAATTATCAAAAGTTATGGAATAAAAAAATAGATGGAGATGATTTTGAAATAAGAAAATTTATAGATATTTCGTTGCTAGGCAGTGGTGAGACTTGGAACTCTTCTAGTATTCATTTTTCTGTTGTTTTTTCTAACTTTTAAAATAATTCCAAAGTTTATTTTAATGAATTGAAAAATCAAAATCATGAAATCCTCTTGTCATTTTTACAAAGACCTTTTAAGAATTGATAAATAAGCAATATTGTAATTGAGAAGGTTAGTATTTAATTAATTGTCTTAAAACATTCATAAAAACTTTTTCTATAATTCAGTGTTTAGAAACAGATATAAAAATACTTATATATGAAATATTAATAGCTTCTGTAAAAAATTATCTAGTGGCTGTTCTTAAGAATTATCTGATTATTTTTATTTTAATTAAAAATACTTTCAAACATTAAAGGATTTCATTTAATATAATACTATATGCTAAAGTTGTTAAGTATGCAGTAAAAATATTAGGCAAGAAAATATTTTAACTCGAGGCAATACCTGGTATGTTTGCAAGCTTCAGAAAATATACGTATGTCAGTCGCAACAAATCTGAGTGGCTCAAATAACTCTTTTTTCGCATTGTCACAAAGAAAATTTTGTCGCGAAACATTATATCAATAAAATTATGTCAAACATTATGTCAACTAACTCTCTTTATCTGTTTTTTCTCCTACCTTCAAAGAATGCTGTATTGAAATCTTAATCTTACTATGTCTACATAAACAGCTTATTTTAAATACAAAATTTCTTTGCTAGACTCCATTTGCTTCCATATTCGTAATTAAAGTTGATTAAAAAATGCAAACTATAGCATTTTTTCTTCATAAAATTAACATCTTTTAAAACTTTTTAAATGTAATATAAGTTCACATACTTCTTTTCTTAACAGAGTTATTTTATTCATATATTTAAAGCCATAAGAATATTTTTATGACAAAAAATATCTACATGAGATTTTACAAAGAAATAAAGCATTCGTTTTAGAATATTGCAGTTTTATGAAAGTGGGATACGTGAAATATTTTGTGTTGATAAATTGTTTAGGTAGTCCAATAATTTTTTTAAAAAAAGACACAAAATAATAAATTTCAAAGATCTCTCCCTTTCATAATTTTTTTGAAATATTGTTACTTTTCAAACCAAATTTGTTCGCAGTCATAAAGCAAAATATGTTTAGAAGATGAAATAAAAATGATACAGTGATAGCTATTACTCTAAAAAATAGAAGTTACATTAAAAAAAACTCAACGTTTTACGAAAGGATAAACTTTTGATTTATGGAAAAAGAAAAATTCCTTCCAGATAATAAATTTGAAAAAGGCATTCATTTAACATCACAATTCCTAAAATTTGGTTCGTAATCAGAATGCTAGAAATTCCGTCAGATTCAACGTTCGATGTAAATAAAAAAGATGAACATAATGAGTTGCATATTTTCGGTGCTGCAAGATAAACAGTAAAATTATGCTTCACCCTCAAAACGAGGTGCTGACGTCTCACACAAAAGATTTCGTAGCTGCAGAGAGTAGAAAATAACAAAAATATTTTTGTTATGTTTGGGATTAAAGGTGATGTTTTTTTCCCCACCAGTTCGCGAACGTAAAAAAATAATCAAGAAAAGATCCTCCTTTCCCATCTCTCGTTTTCTCCCTCTAAGAGTAAAAGGTTTTGAAACAAGATTTGTTTGAGGCTGGCCATTATTTTAAGATGTAACCTCTGTATGAGATAGAATACAAGGGAATTTCATTTCTTTTTTATAATCTATGTTTTTTATGCTTTATTTTAGAAAGTCGGAGTTTTTATTTTGAAAATATGCTTTTTTTTTCCTTCTTGAATTTCATACTTAATCTGGATGATGCATGCCTTATCAGTTTCTAATGAACAAATGTTTTATTTTGTTTCATGAAACTATTCATAAAAGCATTTCGTATTATGAACTTAAATTTATTCATTCTTTTCACAAAACATGCACAAAAAAAACTAGGTTTGGAAGAAAATGACAGAAAATATATTATAAGCCTTGCATTTCCAAGTGTACTCAAAATAGAGATAAAAGGCAGATGTATTAATAGATTTTAATTACAAAAAGAAATTACTCATTTAATATATTGAACATATTACAAATCTCAACAAATGCATTGTTAATTTTTCGATAAAAAATGAAAATATTGAAACAGCTGTTACAATAGTTTTAATATCCTCATTATTTTGTTTTCACATATTAGTGGCTTTAAAATACTAAATGTTTGAAGTTGAAATTCAAGCAAACTAAACAGTTTGATATTTTTCATACAGTTGTAATTTAATTAACATAAATAAATAGAATAAATGCCACGACATTACTTTTTGTTTATCATAATTAATCACATTTACCAAATATTCATTTCAAAAAAAAATATTGAGTGAACGTTTACTATATTTCCTTTATCTTTTTTTTTTTATATATGAGTTTAAAATTTCCTTACTTTGTTTTAAAAATTTATTCCTATTTTTAATATATATACAGTGGCACAAACAATTGGTAATACACCTTACTTTTACTTGATAAATCCAACTTTCAATCGAAATAACACATTAACTAGAAGTACAAACGTACTTTTATTCTTAAACATAACAAAAAGTTTAATTAATAGTAAAAATAAAGAAAACTCAGCAACAAAATTCTAAAAGAAAAATTTTCAGGGGCATTTCAAATAAATATAAACAGATTTTTACCTCAGAAAATTGAGGATACAGCAATGAAATTTTTGTTTAACTACCACCCGTTTTTTTTCTGCTAGCTACTATCATATTCTAAGTTTGGGCAATTTTATCTTAAACTTTTTCGACTGTTATTTTTGTCTTTTGAAGTTGGTTCTGTGAATTTAAATTCGCAAATTTAAATGGAAAGTGTCTCCTCGGAAAGAGACCAGTATTGATGTAAGAAAATTTATATTAACGTTATTTAAGAAAGGAAAATCTTATCGTGAAATAGCTGAATAAAAATGGAAGAGGAAGGAAAGGTATTCTGCATGATGTGGCCAAAATGAAAATTTTGAAGGATATCGAGATTGATCCTAAACTAAGTGCAGTCAAACTAGCTGCAGAAACTTCTAGAATAATGGGCAGAAGAGTTAGTACTGAAACTGTGAGAAATGTGATTAGACATGCTGGATATAACAGTCGAGTAGCTCGAAAGAAACCATTTATAAGCTTACAAAATCAGAAAAAGCGTTTGGAGTTTGTAAAAATTCATCAATTCAAGACAAATAACATTTAGAAGAAAGTAACATTTAGTGATGAAAGTAGATTCAACATTTTTGGTAGTGATGGTCGTCGGAATGTTTGGAGAAAGCCGAACACCGCTTTGGATCCAAAAAATTTACGTCCTACAGTTAAACATGTTAGTGGCTCCGTCGTGATTTGGGGTTGTATGGCTTTAAATGGGGTAGGAAATTTAGTTTTTTTAGATAGCATAGTGGATCATAAGCTTTATGTAGATATACTCCACAACAATCCTAAAGAAAGTGCAAATAAATTGGGTTTAGATGGAAATTTTATATTCCAGCACGACAACGACCCCAAACATACGGCACGTAATATCAAAATGTGGTGTCTTTTTCATTGTAAACAGCAATTACACACACCATCACAGTCCCCTGACATCAATGGAATAGAACATTTGTGGGTCACACTCGAAACGGTGGTCCAAAAACACCAAATTAGGAACAAAGCCCATTTAAAAAAAGTGTTACAAGAAGAATGGAATAAAATATCTCCATATACCACCAAAAAATTGGTCGAATCGGCACCAAGACGTTTGGAGGACATTATAAAAGTCAAAGGACATGCAACCAAATATTGACACTGTTTTTGTGCGTGATGTATCACAAAAATTTCATTGGTGTATCCTTAATTTTTTGAGGTAAAAGTCTGCCTATGTTTATTCCTAATACTTGTGAAATTTTTAATTTTAAATATTTTTTTGTTGATTTTAGTTATTTTTACGGTAAATTAACCCTTTTGTTACGTGTGAAAATAAAAACACATTTTTTCTTCTAGTTAATGTGTTATTTCGGTTGAAATTTGGATTTATCAAGTGAAAGTAAGGTGTATCCTCAATTGTTTGCGCCACTGCATATATATATATATATATATATATACACTGAAGTGACAAAAGTCATGGGATAGCAATATGCAAATATACAGATGGCAGTACTATCGCAGCGAAAAAGTCTAAATGCACAGTTCGTTTTCCAGAGCTTTCATTAGTGTTCAAGTTATTCATGTGAACAGGTTTTTCGTGATTTATGGCGGCACGACGAGAATTAACAGACTTTGAACGTGGAATGTTATTTGGAGCTAGACGCATGGGTCATTCCATTGCGGATATCGTTAGTGAATTCAACATTCCGAGATCCAGAGTATCAAGAGTGTGCCGAGAGTATGAAATTTCATGCATCCCATCCCACCATGGACAGCGCAGTGGGCGACCACCTGCACTTAACGACCGAGACCGCCGACGTCTGTGTAGAATGCTCAATGTTAATAGACACGCAACACTTCGTCAAATAACTGCAGGAATCAATGTGGGACGTGTCCGATAGGACTGTGCGGCGAAATTTGTCTTCCTTGGGCTATGATAGCAGAAGACCGACTCGAATGCCTTTACTGACAGCACGACATCGCCTGCAGCAACTCTCCTGGGCTCGTGAGCATATCGACTGGTCCCTAGACCAGTGGAAAACCGTGGCGTTGTCAGATGAGCCATGATTTCAGTTGTTACGAGCTGATGATAGAGTTCGAGTGTGGCGCAGACCCCATGAAGCCATGGACCCAAACTGTCAGCAAGGCACTTTTCAAACTGGTGGTGGCTGCATAATGGTTTGGGCTGTTTTTACATGGCATGGACTCGGTCCTCTGGTGCAACTGAACCGATCATTGACTGGAAATGGTTATGTTCAGCTGCTTGCAGATCACTTGCAGCCATTCATGGACTTCACGTACCCACACAACGATGGGAATTTTATGGATGACAATGCGCCATGTCACCGGGCCAGAACTGTTCGCGATTGGTTTGAAGAACATTCCGGACAATTCCAGCGCATGATCTGGTCACCTAGATCGCCCGATATGAATCCCATCGAGCATTTATGGGACATCATCGAAAGGTCCGTTCGTGCCCAAACTTCTGCACCATCCACACTTTCACAATTATGGACGTCTATACAGACAGCATGGCTCAATATTCCTGCAGAGGACTTCCAACGACTTGTGGACTCCATGACACGTCGAGTTGTTGCACTTCGCTGGGCAAAAGGAGGACCGACACGATATTAACAGTCATCCCATGACTTTTGTCACTTCAGTGTGTGTGTGTGTGTATATATATATATATATATATATATATATATATATAAAAATTGTACAGTTATTTATTTCCATAGAATTATAATCATAGTTAAGTCAAGTATTATACGAAAGTAAATTTTTTTAAAAATATACATATATCTATGCATAAACAAATAGTGTCAAAAAGATGATGTTAATTCCTCTAGACTTGAGTGACTCAAAACCTGAATACAAAATTTTAGGGGTGATGTGAAACCCAAAATCAAGACAGAATCCCGCAGTAATCCGTAGATTTTAAATCTCAACAAAATGAGCTGTTTGTTAACTTAGTAATTGGATTTCAACATTTGTCATTTTAAGTTGTAACTGCCTACAGAGAACATGCAATAGCTGATCAATACTAAAATAGCAGTTTGGTATGTTTTATATAATTAACAGCGGGAATTTTGTAGCTGATTATATGAAGAAGAACACCACAACAGGCATGTGTAATAGGGCTGTGTGATATTGCATCAAACTGATTCTTTGTATCAGATATGCAGTCTAAGTCTATTAAGTATAAGTTAAGTTCTAAGTATAAGTCTATTAATTTTTATATTCCTTTATCTCCCGAACTCATACCTTTTCAGTTGGGTACTGCTATCTCAAGCTGATAAATATGTCAATATAATCTTTTTTGCTATTTTTCGACGCTATGAGCATGGGTATAACTGTCTTTTACTCCATGTAACGGTGTATATACCACTGAAAAGTTTCTACCTTCTCCAGTGCTATTCGCAAAGTCATCCCTTTCTTCATTTCAAGCATCCTTGCATCACTGTGAAAACAAATCCCACCCCTGCAATGCCTCTTCTAAAAAAGCAAAAAAAAAAAATTGTTAACGGTTTCATCAAATATAAAATTCTCGGTTAAAAGTTCCAGGTACTCTCGAATATTTCTATCAATCTGCTCCTGTTACTGCCAAACTAGGCATCAAATCAATCCTAATCTCGCTACAAATCTAAGAACCCATGCCTCTAGCTACCTGATTTCATTCAGAAAGGGAAATAAGGAGTATTACAGTAGAAAAGTATCAGGTACAAATGAATATTAATATAAACCTGTAACTAATAGAAGAAACCAAGTATTAACAAAACCCTATTGCATATCATTGGCAAATCTCCTTGAATCTGCGCCAGAACTTGTGTGAATACGAAATATCGACACACATGCTTGCTTTGAATGAGGTAACATTTTATCGTGAGGGACAAATTCATATTTAAAAAATTGACATCGTTATTACTGATATCGAAAACAGAATTCGCCAGTACATGTTCCATCTCTGAAGTGTAAATGCTATGGATAGTAAGAACTTAGGGTAGGATACATGGTAGATTATTTGGAGAAACCAGAAATGTATGCTCATACTGTTTAAGGGTAAAGTATTACTAAATACAGAATTTTATCCAATATTGACTGATCATTTCCAATTGTATTTTTCTTTACTTATTCTCATCACGATGGATTTCCTATTTATATTTTCCTAAGTGACGTATTTTTGAGCTTGCTATCTTCCCTAAGAATCAGAAACACACTACATATTTACACAGCTGAAAGAAAATGCCCGTCCTATCATCTCAAAAATATTCCAAAAAATTAAAACCTAGCAGAATGAAAAATTTGAAAAGCTGTTTAGGTAAAATCTTGTTGCAAGCTCGTTTCTTGCATTCACATTGTAAAGTTTTCTAATGAAACTATTCGTTATGCTTTCAATAAAATTTCTGCCTTTTTGTCATCAGAGGTGTTTGATTTTTTACCAAATAACCTAGCAGATAGTAATGAATGAAAAAAATGTGCAGTTTATTAAAAAAAAACTGCATACAAGGAAAAGGATTTTTCTTCGGCAAAGTAAAAAATTGAAAAGCAGTGAACAGTCGATTTTTTGTGTGCGTTGAGAAGAAACTTATTATTTTAACACATATTTGCAAATGTGCCTAAAAAAATTCCCATCTGAACTTCCTAGATATTTTTTGCTTCGGATGAAAGATAAAAAAAATCCCCGGTACCAGATGCAGTCTGATTTTTTCAATCCAGTTATGTCAGTTATTTTTTAACCAGAGACACTTCTTCAAAAGTTTGGCATGATGTATAAGGATTTGCTTTTTTATTTCTTTAAAAAGGAAGCTGGTGTATTGAATTCTTCAGATATTTATAATTCAGTCAACTAGAGAAAAAAAGATTTAAAAATAAATAAGATCATAATAATGAAAAGAAATTACGAAGAAACATCATTGTGAATACAATTATTAAACTATTAAGAAAATAATAGATTGTATTAGGTGTTCGATGCAAAATTTCTGGAATTCGTTGCACAGCTGATTTTATTTGATTAATAATTTAATTTGTGAAAATCTCTCATTATTTGGCTTCTTTTATACAGCAAATGAAATTCATCTCACTGTAATGGCGCTATCATTCTGAATCTTAATGTTTTTTTCTGGAATCCGAATTTTGACATATGTGAACCTATACATTTAGCTATAAAAATATGAAAGAAAAATTATAGTCACATTCAAAAGATATAAAATTTATCTGTTTCATTTCTTTCTTTACTTTGAAACAGCAAAATAAAATAAGTCAATTTCTTTTATTTAATTAGTTTTCTTTAAGTTATTAAAGTTTTACTAGCAACGCTGTGCAAAATTATTCATTTCATAAAGCTTAGGAAACTTGTGCGTGTTGTATAAATTTAATCGCTTACTTTAATTCTTTTGAGCATTTTTCATTACAATTTTTATCTTTGAATCTAAAGTTAGAGCGATTTTGTTATATCTTTAATTTCTATTCTGAAATAGATCCAATGGTTTTCTAAAGTTGACTTTTCTTCCATGACAGAATGCAATATTTCTCACAGTATACATCATTTCTTGCGCAGTTAAAAATTACCTATTACGACTCTTTCGGCGAATATTCATTATTCCTAGTGTGAAATTAAAATTTTGTTGGTAAATGTCACATATTCTGTAAAGTTTCGTATAATTTAATTGGAGGCTCTGAATGTTATAAGCAGAAAATACATCGAAAATTTGTAAATTCATTTTTTTAAGTTTTACATCTTTTTGAATATATGGGCTATTTCTATATAAATTCACGTAACTATTGAACACAGTAAATACAATCATTGATGAAAATTACAAATCATTATCATCATATTCAAAGGGGGTAGATGCTTCTTTTTCTTTCATCATCAATTTCTGATAGGTCTCCTAAATAACTTCACATCCCTTTCGATTTACCGAGTTGAAGCCAATTTTTATCTAAATCAAGCAAACACAGACCAGGGTGTGCATCAAAGTCATGCCTTTGACCAAAGTTTGACTTGTCAGTGAGGAGCAGAAGAAGAATTTATGATCAAAGCCTGTGCACTATTGCGAGAACACAAACTCAGATGACCAAGAAATTGGATGTGCCTTGAAGTCAAAGCACATCCAATCATTAAATCTTAGGAACATTTTGTCAATTCTATTGTATTTAGTCTCCTAATGTAAAAAGTTAACACTCATTTAATGTATTTGATGCATTTTTAATGTTTCGCAATTTAATGTTTAATGTAAAATGTAATGTTTATTGAATTCTTTTTCTGAAGCAATATACGTTTCCTCTAGAGGATTCTTTATTGTTTGCAAAGGTCCGATGTCATGATGAGTAGTTTGCCCCTTCGAGCTAGGTAGAGTTGCTCTTCGGTGGACGCATCAAGTTTCCCGCATCGCTTTGGCTAGGTCGGGGTATCTCACAATATGTCATGTCCTAATCTTAAGTATAAACTTCATGTTCAAGCTTTTTCTTTACATGATCGAAGCTCAAGATTAGTTCGTCTGGGCTTAGCGGAGAAAATCGAAAAAATGCGTAAGTGATACTTGATATCTAATCTTGTATATTATTCTGAATGTCTGTAAAATGCCTTTTTGAATTGACTCAGTTTTATATGCCACCGTATGTTGCAACAGCATAGTTCTGTCTGAATTTTGCGGCATTGTAACTAAACTCATCCATTATTGTATTCCTTTTTCATGTGTGCCTCTCATCATCTACATGCAATAAAGAGTGCTCTTTGAAGAAAGGAAGCAACGAGGATGATTCTGTACAGGTGCATTAAGTTTCCAAAATTTCAGTCCGAATGATTGAATAAACTTTCTTGAGCTCATCTTAACAATTTACCACGCCAGAAGAAACCTCTTCCTCATCTGATTTTAATGGGATCTGTAGGGATTAAACATTAAGTAAAATGTTATTTACGATGTTCAAGGTAAAATGATAATTCATCATTAAGCTCGATATCTGGTATTCATGGTAGTCAATCTAATTAAAGCTGTATCATCATATATACGTCTGAAATGTAAATATTCGTTCATTCTTTCTATTTTATATTAGACGTAGCATAAAAGAATATGAACTTTAATAAAATTCACTTAATTAAGAATAGATATGTGTAATGATAAAGAAAAAAATCGAAAACTGATTGCATCAGTGAATTTATTTTATATTAGAAAGTTTTCATAAGACAAATATTCTGTAAACACTTTTATATTCATTGATCAAAAATACTTTAGTATATGTTTTAAACGCTTTTATTTGATATGTCTTATTTCATTTTAGTTATGATGTAATTTTGTAATCGTTCATTAATTTCCTGATGTATTAAAAATGCTGATACTTTATACATTTTGTAATCTTGTTGGCAAACTGCTATCTAAATATATTCAGAAATTAATGATCAGATAATAGATTTATTTAGTTAAATTTTGATTCCTGAATGGTGTCTTCATCTGGTGAGAATGTTAAAAGATTTAATTTCAAAAGGCCATGATGCTTTTAATGCTAAGTAATAAATTAACGTGTTGGTTGCCTCTAATATCATTAGACTTTTGCTTATGATTCAAATTCACAATCCAATTATATTATGTTATAATATCTCAGATTATCTTATGATTATATAGAAGAAATCATTTAATTAGAAAGGAAGTTCCAATAACATTCATGGATCATGACATTGAAATAATCAAAGAATAAAAAGATGTTAATAATTAAAATTAAAATTTAGCATTTTGACTTTTGGCGTTACTGATGAAATTAGGTTTTTAAAGCATGTTTTTATTACATCGGTTTCAGTATTGAATATCAATTTTATAAAATCCATTAGAAATATGTCTTGCTTTTTTATGTTTTCAGGCTAAAAGTCAAGTTTCCCTTTTAATTATATTTTGTGCGAAATATTCAAAGATATAGTTAACTTTTTATATATTTAAATTGAATGGGTGCGTTCAGTGGGAAACAACCAATAGATTCGTAACGTTGAAAAACATGAATATCTCCCGTCTACGAAATAAACTTTGAGACATTTTATTTCCTTTCGGTTCTTTTCCTAAAATATATATTCTATCCAGTTCTTTAGCATTCCGAATTTTTTGCTTTCCTGTCTATTGAAAGAGCAGACTGACAAAAAATAGTTGTGAATAAAATGCTGAAATACAACAAAGTTGAGATCTCTGAAAGAGCACTTAACAAGTACTTTACTTTTGATTAGATTGGCCCAAAGTGGAAGACAGATTTTTGCACTTGTTGCCATTCGTTTTTCAGCCAATCGAGTTTAAGGTGAAGTGTCCCGTCCTTCCGTCACTTTCAGTCTTTTTTCTTTTCTTATGTAATCTATGTTCCGAAATTCAAAACAATTTTTACAGTAGGAATCAGCGGTTGTGCATGATTTCACTAAAGGCAGCTCAAAATATTTTATACACAAACCAATTATTTTTATTAGATTACTTTATTCTATCCTTATTAATCTTATTCATAATCTAATCCTAATTCATATAGAGTGTAAATTAATTAATTCTATTAAATAAAGTGATTTCAGTTTTTCAGAACTTTTCCATTTTTATTGTGTCATTTCAAATTATTTTCAATGAAGCCATATGTAGGCTAAAAGCAGTTACTTTCTACGTAGACATATGTAGGCTGAAAGCAGTTACTTACTTTTACTGTTGCCATAGCCGTGGTGTGAATAGCATAGTGGATACGACATGGGCGGGATATTCAGGAGGCTTATACTCAGTGCTGCTGAAACTTGTTCTGCTTCTTTTATTTCTTTTTGTAATAAACTACTAAAAATTCAAAAGATGTCTTCGATTGCAATAAAAAAATGCTATCGTACTGTATTTGAAGAAACTGTATAGTTACTGATTTGGATGTCTTCCTTTAGGCATCGAAATTACTATCTGGAAGTTATGAGGATAAATTAGAGGAGTTAAAGCGAATCAATATATAGAAAGTTTTCCAAGTTCCGATTATACTAGCCTTGTGATTAGTTGCTTAGTTACGATTATACGAACCTTAGCATCTCATTAGAATAAGATGGAGATGTTCGGATGTCACGCAAGAACGGTCCCTACACATTTACCGATGTCTCGAAGATATGAAACAGAGTTGGTTGTGCCTTAGTTCATTACTATAACAAGTTGCGTATAACTTATATAGATTTGGAAGACAATAACATAGTGTGCTTTGCTCAAGTGCATGCAATTCGAAAGTCAATCGAATATATCATTAAGTTAAAACTTGAAAATGGGATTATTACCCATTCAAAAGCAGTACTGATGATTCTGGAGTTAGTTACTGATAGATGAGTGGTAATTAGATAAATCAAAGCAAACTATTGTATAAGAAATGCATACATTTATATTGGATAAAGTACCATTGGTGTATAGATAATAAGTAATGAAAGCTATTTTGCAAAAATCACAAATTTGTGTGTGAAAGAGAGAGGTTGATACGCCTGATATTGAGTACTATAAATTATTAATACAGTTAAGAAATGTAATAGTTCAGACGAGTTGCACTTTAACATGAAAAAATACTTAATAGAAATTTTATTTAAGTTGTTGAATTGGATTTCTGTAGCAGGTTTCTAAGTTTGCATTTGGATATGTTACAGTATAAAGGATACAAGAGAGATATAAATTAAAAACCTATCTTTTGTGTTTAAATAAGAAGTTATTAATCTGTGAGCAAAAGTTTCAATTTAAAAGATTATGATATTTAAAAGGTTTTTATAGTTTAATTACGTAAGGAGTAAATTAAAAAAAATATTTTTCTTTTTTTTTTTTTAAATTTCAGCAAAAACTTTACATTATGGTGATTAATACAGAAGAGAATAAAAAGTAAAATTTTCTGATATGTCTCTGTATTATTCTACTAAAAGATTGATTTTGTTGAAAAAAACAAGGTAGTCGAAAAATACCTACTAATACTTTTCTATCAATGAAAATTTGAGAACCGAGAGAAATCCTATCGTAAAACTGTTATTCCACAATTTCAAATGTTATCATAATGATCAGTTTTCAAAATAAAGTCGATGAAAATTTAATTTAAAGAAAACATTTTATTTCAATTAATATGCCGAATCTCATCCTCAGATGACCATTATGCTCACGAATTCAGCTATTTTACGTCTTCCGAATAATAGTAGCCATAAAGAAAGACTTTTTCTTTAAAAAATGATTACCATAGCAAGTTTTTTTTAAATATAAATTTACGTTTATGATATCATTTGAAATCGCCGAGATCTTTAAGTAATCAGCGATTTCTGAGTGATATATAAGCGTTTAAAGGTAGATACTTTACGTTATTGGTAGATTATTACGCTTATAGATAGATACTTATGGGTTTTTCGACAGTTTCAAATTTTTTTTAATGTAAAAAATAAGGAAATGTTTATCAGATATTGCATTTAATGTATCATGCATAATTCCAAAAATCAAGCAATTTTTAATGATAAATATTTTTGCATAATTATGATTTTTTTAATTTACCCCAGCCCAGTTATACTATTATTAAGTTTCACATCTCATTTAAAAAATATATTAATATTAACAATTTTTAACTTAAATTTTCTCCTTTTATTTATATACCTTTTAATTAAACGCGAAAATTCGGTGTTTCAACTTCCAATTTCCTTTCATACTTTATCCGGAAACATAGTTACAAACTTAGAAACATATTTGGATAACGAATTCAACAACTTAAAATAATGAAATAGATGTTATGTATTTTTTTACTATATTTTGAAACTTACCATAACACTGACAACACTGTAAGCCGGAAAGTTTTAAATGACTTGTGACAAAAGAAAGATAGTTGAAAACATAGAAATTCGCGCTTAAACTAGTAAACCATCCGGATTTTTTTAAACATGGAACATAAACAACATTTTTCAGCGTATATCAGGCAACAATATTTTAAAAAAGACCTTAAAGTCCCAGTATTAAAGTCGTTAAATCAGAGGAGCGCTTGATTTTAATATGTGAACTACCTCAAAGCAGGTAAATTGCCAAAGAAATTGATTCAATCTGGAATAAATTAAAGAGTTACTGGATTAGACTGATCTCGAAATAAAGAAATTGCATGTGCCTCTTGCGAAATTCTCTCGTCTACTTGGGCATGATCTGAGTAGGTGATTTTGAATGTGGTATTTTGGCTGCGTTTCTTCTGGTCCCGAACACATGAGCGTATCATGAATCTCCGACATCGTGAACTAAATAACATACACACAGTTTTGCCACATTTATCAACTTTATTTAGGGTACTAATGCTTAGAATATGTATTAATCATTTTATTTATAATAAAATTTTCACTGCTAGTTAAACCTTTAAATTATGAATGATTGAAATAATAAGACAATCTTCTTTCATAAAAAAAATTAAGAGAGAAATTTTTCTCATTTTTAGTCAAAAGGAGACAAGATATGTGGTCTATTTTGGTTTGTAATATCTTGATCAAAACTTCTCAAACAAGAGAATAGCGTAAAAAACATTAATTTTATTACCGTATAAAATTACATTATACACTGATGGGAAAAAATCAAAACACCAAGAAAAAATTATTGTACAGTAATGAAATTTTAGGAATACATTTGTCTAGGTAACATATTTAATTTATTAAAGTTTCAAGATCACAGGTAGAGCCATTGGCGAGAAGAGCCATTTCAAATGTGAAATATTGGTACATTAGTAACTGGTGTAACCACCAGAATTTTGAATGCAAGCATGCAAACGTGCATGCATTGTGTCGTACAGGTGTCGGATATCAGTTTGTGCGATGGATTTCCATACCTGTGGCACTTGGGCAGTCAATGCACGGACGGTTAATGCTGGTTGTGGATGACGCTGGAGTTGTCGTCCAATGATGTCCCATATGTGCTCGATTGGAGAAAGATCTGATGATCTAGCAGGCCAAGACAGCATGTCGACACTCTGTAGAGCATGTTGGGTTACAACAGCGGTATGAGGGCGAGCGTTATCCTGTTGGAAAACACCCCCTTGAATGCCGTTCATGAATGGCAGCACAACAGGTTGTATCACTAGACTGACGTACAAATTTGCAGTCAGGGTGCGTGGGATAACCACGAGAGTGCTGCTGCTGTCATACGAAATTGCTCCCCAAACCATAACTCCAGGAGTAGGCAATGTGTGTCTAGGCCGCAGACAGGTCACTAGCAGGCGTTCACTTGGTCTCCTTCTAAACAACAAACGGCTATCACTGCGACCAAGGCAGAACCGGCTTTCATCAGAAAACACCACAGGTCTCCACTCCGTCCTTCAATGAGCTCTAGCTTGACACCACTCACGTCGCAAACGACAGTGGTTTGGAGTCAGTGGAATGCACTGTACAGGGCGTCTAGCTCGGAGCTATCCTTGAAGTAACCGATGTGTAACAGTTCGTTGTGTCACTGTGGTGCCAACTGCAGCTCGAATTTCAGCTGCAGACGCAGTACGATTAGCCACAACCATACGATGGTCTTCCCTCTCAGTAGTACCACGTGGCCGCCCGGAACCTGGTCTTCTTGAGGCAGTACCTTCCCTTTACCACTGCCGCCAATACTCATGCACAGTGGATACATTCCTGTCAAGTCTTTCAGAAATATCACGAAAAGAAAACCCACCTTCTCGTAGCCCTACAACACGACCTCGTTCAAACTCAGTGAGCTGTTGATAATGGCTTCTTCGTCTTCTCAGAGGTATCCTTGACTAACATTAACCAACTACGTCAAATCTCAACTGTAAATAACGATCACGAACCTTACAGCGCTTATTTAAAACAAACCTCATTTGCATGTTCATAGTGTCGCTACTAGCGCCACACTTACGTGCGTAGCTCGAAATTTCAATCGACGTCATCTTTCAGATGTATAAACACGCCTACGAAATTTCGTTTATCTAGCACAGCTCCTTCCTAGTGTTGGGATTTTTTTCCATCAGTGTATATGTACAAAAAATACTTGTTTCTAATCTAGGTTAATATTATTTACAAAAATCACATAACTGTTGAAAGTTTAATCAGTAAACAGTTCCTCGATCAAATCAGAGAATAAGTCACCAGCAAAACGACAACAGAATTTTAGCTCTAAACAGCTACTCAAGGGACCTCTCCAGAAATCCACCGATCTTAATCGGGTGTATCCTAACATAGAAACACACGGAGCTTCTCAAAAAGTCATTAACAGTGTTGGTGCGTAATCAGTTCTTGGTGATTTTAGGAGTCACTTCATAAGGGAAAAAAGTTTAGCATCTGGATGTCTTGACGTTCTTCTCCCTTGAAGATGTGCTGCATCTATTTGAAACGACAAGACACACATCTGTGGCCCCTCAATTGGATATAACAAATAATCAGACACAATGATTCTACTTTTGAAAAGGATCCCCATCTGGCGGTTCTTATACACTAAACTATACTTGGGAAAACGGGTGGTGTTATATTTGGTTGGAATATTAATTACCGTATTAGGGAAAAGAGGAAACGTTACAGGCTGTTTATGGAATTATGTAATCATTATCAATCCTTATAGCTATCATATAGGTGACGATATATTTCAAACAGAGTAGTCGAACTACAGGGCATCAGTTATTCCATGTAGTTCTTTATAATAATAATAACTGACTGAATAATTCCTTGTAGAATTGAGCAATTATGGGTTTCGTGATGCAGCATCTGTTCCAGTGCGTGTGAAAAAGCCAAAATTCTACTTGCATAGCATTTATACCAACCATTAGAAATATTTAATAAAGTTTGTTGGCTTTTCATTACATATATATTTTATCGAAAAAAATAGAAAAGTTATATGTTAGAGCTTAAATTTCAATATCAATAATTGCTAGACAATGATCCGAACTTTTGAGTCAGTCTTTGGGTTTTTCCACTTCCAATCCATGATCTCATGTAAACAAAACTGAAAGATTCGAATCCGACTTTTCAAAGTTTAGTGATTTATTGTTGGCGGCACTTATTATGCAAATTACGCATACTTAACTAGTATAAATACGTGTGGAATTAAAATCTGTGGGTTTTGATGTTAGAATGAGGCTCGGATGATATAAGACCATGCGGTTGGCTTGCCTTTTAGGAATTTTTGAGATGAATCGTTGCGTTTTTAGATTGAATGGTCGAATTCGAATCTGTTAAAGTTTATTCAGTATGTATGTAAAGTTTATTCAGTATGTGGTAATATTAATTTATTTTGATCTTTATTTTGAGATTTAACGTATTATTTCTTTTCTTTTTGCTCTAAGAATGAGCCTGTTGACTTTCACTTAAATGAATATGAACTTTTATGAAAACTGCTTTTATCATTCTTCCTCGACAATAAATTCCACTGCACAGCTTTGCTAATTTCGGATTAATTTATCCGGAAATCTAACAATAATTATGATTAAAAAATGCGTATTTTTTTTTAAAAAATCAAAATACTGCAAAGTTATGGAGATCAAATTCCAACTTTGAAAAACATTTGTTTCATATATCTTTACAATTAAACAACTAATTATTTTGACTTATTTTATTATTTTTGAATAGACGTTAATTCAGGAAATCTTATTTGTAGCGCTTTTTTAAAAAAATAGAAAGTCGAGAAAAGAAATAATCCTATTTATTTTAGAGCATGTTAGTTGATTAGCTAAAGGGGTTTTTTTTATCTTAGCTATCTTTTTATAACTACAACTCTTCAAGTATTTTTGAATTTTAATCTGTATTTCTAGAATCTTTCCAATTTGATATTTTAAACTACATTTCACAAAAGTAATTTCTTCACTTTTATAATTTTTGTGAAACTGTACTTCAAGTTAAAAATATTAATGCTTTTTACGCGATATTAAAGGAGGTAAAGAAGATAGAGAAATAATTTATACAAATGGTGTTTGTGAAGAAAATAATTGGACAAAATTAGCATAGATATTAGTAAAGAGGATTCTAACATTTAAATATAGAAAAATGGTCATAGATTATTTTATAAAACATAATTTTAAATTTAAATTTTACTAATTATAGCGATAATAAGAATTCAATTTTATATTGTTGTTAATAATATTTTAAAATATATGAAAAATTAGTTCCAAATCATAAAGTCTCTGTGAGTTAAAGGAAAAACAAAAGAAAGCAAAATTCTTAAGAAATTGAAAATTTAAAAAATATTTTCTCAGTAAAATTAAATTGAAAGGTTAATTTGTTTTTTTTGAATTTTTTTTGTGACTCTAAAAGGACCATAACTCAATTGCGAGTATTCAGTTTTCTACTTTCTTATCATTCCATGTTTAATGCCCTTTTAATTAAAGCAAAACAAGAAATTCTTTCATTTTTATGAATAAACTGATTTTAAAACACTTCGACAAATCTCGGTTTAAATTTTCTGAGAAATATGTGCACATATCTCCTCTGTTTTTAATATTCCTAAAGTAAATTCAATTAAGAACGCTTGCTCGTTGATCTGCTTTTCGAAACTTTATTGCAGGTTGATAAAAACGAAACCCTTTCCCTTTAGTCTGCACAATTCTTTTATTTAGAATCTAATAAAGCAGTCCGCAATTAGCGAATCATATCGCATTAATAATTTTATTAAGATTCTTCCACTTGATTTGCATAAATTCATGTTTAATTCATTATATCAAACTTGAAATTATTTCCTAAAAACAGAAACTTCGGGCAGATTGAAATATTGAATCAGGATAGTAACTGATAAACAGAGGAGAAAATATTCTCTAATATTTGCATTCCATTTCCATATTATTATCCAGGCATAAGAACCTCAAAGGAACAACAATGTGATAATTTATTTCGGGTTTGTTAAATCTTCTGTCCCAATTGTTTAATATCTGGGAGAGCAAATCAAATCAATAGAAAGAGTTTCACCCAAGTCTTGTTTACTTTCAGTACAATATATCTGACTTTTCTAGAACAGTTCGATTCCTTGATGATTTTCGGTTCCATGTTTTTGATCTTCTATAATCAAGTAAACTGCTTCGCTTTCTATTAACAACGGCAAATAATTTTGGCCTCTATCTCAAGTACGCTTTGCACATCTTTTTCGAAAAGTTATTCCTATATTTTAAGATCGACAGGTATAGCTTTTAACTTTTGAAGCTGTACCTTAGTCTTAAAAAAATATAAGGTCAAAGTTAATTTTCCTCTTTTATAGAATGTTACTTTGAAGTAGAATTAGTAGAAACATTTAATAAAAATTCAATAAGGGATTATTATTTGTATTTGAACATATCTTTTTTTTAATTTAAGTACAATATACTTGATTTTACTGAAAACATTCTTTTATTGGGGATTCTTAGTAGTATTTTTTAAATGTTTTATAATCAAGAAAAACTTTACTATTTGTTTTAATAAGGGAAACCCATTTTTTGTCTATTATGTTAAATACGAAATACTCTTTGTATAACACTTCCTAAATTTATTTCAATCTAATATATAAAAGTGAATTTTTGTTTGTTTTTATTTTATGAGCTGCCGTACCGTTCCTCCGATTGCGATAAGACTTATTGCTTCCACTTGTGCAAAGGTTATAGTCATAGTAAAATTATTATATCTAAAGTTTTTTTAAAAAAAACAGAATAAATATTATTTATATTTTCCCGTTATATATCAATCAATTTCAATGAAGGTATTCAATGTCGACAGGAAAATATATATCATTATTTTTATCATTCCTAATTAAACAAGATATCTATTTCCAAATTCAAACAATGTTTCCTTAATTTTCTTAAATTTCTGCTGCAGCATCTCGCCTGCTACTATTTAATAAACATAGTGTGGCAGAGATGAAAATTTCAGATTTTAGCATATCCTGAACAATAAATGTTCAATTCGGTAGGAAATACTCCAAAAGTAAGGAAAAGAATCATGCTAAATTCAGAGTACCCGATCCTGTACGATCTACCTCAAGGCAGACAAGAACATTGCTTTGAAAAGGAGTGGCCTCTTCCACTCACGGATGATCTGCTGCGTGGGTGTCTTGGACTTGCAGTTCCCTTATGAGATGGTGTGCAGAGAGATCACTCGGTCAGTGTCCATCCGAGATCTTTTGTTTTTATACTCAGGTTGCTTTCATCTCTGGAGTTGCAATGCATCCACTAGGCATTAAGTCCCCACATCTGCAAGGTGGCTGGTTAGCTGAGAGGAAAAGAGATTCACTGTTTTTTTAAACATGTATTTTTTACCCTCACTCCTATCTACCACAACCCCCGATAAACACCCCAATGTTTATCGGGGGTTGTGGATCTTCTGGATATAGAAAACAGAAGGCTAACTCAGAATTTTGTAACAAGACATCATCTGCCACATTTCTTTTACCCATGAGTATTATGGTCCATCCACACACCAAGAGAATCTTCGCATAATAATAAAGAAACCGGATTCGACCACCATCAATAAGTTTTCGAGAAAAAAGAAATTGAAAGACACAATTTAACGGCTTCTGAATAAACAACTTCCTTACTGAAGCACTGCTAAAATTTAGTTTAAATGCTTATCACTGATAAAATCGATCGCATATTTGAAAATTTTCGCAAGAATAAATAACAGTTTTTTGTTCTATAGGTAAAATCACTTATGTTTCCTTATTCTTCGTATAATTGATCTTCAGAAAAACAAGGGCATATATTTGAATAGAATAACCTATAGTTTATGATTTATGATATAATTTCATTGTCTACTTTCCCGAAGATAGAAATAGGAAACAGTTTCGTTGAAAATAACACAAACGCTCACTGTTACTTGAGAATATAATTTTCCTCTCCGTCTTATTTCAAAAAGTTCGAACTTGTTGCATTTTCACAGGCATTGAACAAACTTCCTTTCTTTCGAAATATTCAAGCTCAAGTTTCTTCTCTTCAAAGGCCATTAAAAGTGACTTTCATATCATACGAGACAGGCCAAAAATAAGCTTGGTCAGGCATTTTAGAGATTTTTTCTGTGCTATATCTTTTCCCGCAGTATGTTTTATATTTCAATAAATAATTTTATAGCAGAAGAAAGTGTTTAGGGACGACTTAAGTATTTTATTTATTTGTGTGAAATCCTAACTGGGAAAAAGGTCAGTTGCAATTTAGAAATCTAATAAAAGGATTTTGAGAGATTTAATAATTTGTTTTTTAATGATTTTTTTCAGTAAAATGAAGAACTTGAAACATAATATCTTCTATTGTGAATTGTTCTGTCAATATTTTTTGAGATATTTCAGTACGCTTACATTTCTCATTAATTGGAAATGACTGAAAATAGCTCCTAAAAGTAAAATCTTTAAGTTACTGAATACTTCTTCCCATGATTTAACGTTATACTTTAAAAAGTAATAATGTTATAGCTGACAGAAAATATTCTCATCCTGCCTTTCATCTATTCTTCCTTATATCAGAGATACAGATAATATAAGCAATAACTTTAATTTAGAACTATGCAAACAAATATGGTTAAATAGAAACTACAAAAGTTCTCCGAAGTAACTACATCACTGTCTTTTCCCTCCTCAAGATGAGCAAGGAATTGCAAAATTAAATTAGTGTATCACATCACTCGCATATCATGAATTCATTTCATTCCCTTATGAAACATACACTGAAGTGACAAAAGTCATGGGATAGCAATATGCAAATATACAGATGGCAGTAGTATCGCAGCGAAAAAGTATAAATACGCAGTTCGTTTTGAGGAGCTTTCATTTGTGTTCAAGTTATTCATGTGAACAGGTTTTTCGTGATTTATGGCGGCACGACGAGAATTAACAGACTTTGAACGTGGAATGTTAGTTTGAGCTAGACGCATGGGTCATTCCATTGCGGATATCGTTAGTGAATTCAACATTCCGAGATCCACAGTATCAAGAGTGTGCCGAGAGTATGAAATTTCAGGCATCACATCCCATCATGGACAGCGCAGTGGGCGAACACCTGCACTTAACGACCGAGACCTCCAACGTCTGTGTAGAATGGTCAATGTTAATAGACACGCAACACTTCGTTAAATAACTGCAGGAATCAATGTGGGACGTACGAGGGACGGGGAAGTGTGGATGGTGCAGGAGTTTGGGCACGAACGGACCTTTCAATGATGTCCCATAAATGCTAGATGGGATTCATATCGGGCGATCTCGGTGGCCAGATCATGCGCTGGAATTGTCCGGAATGTTCTTCAAACCAATCGCGAACAGTTCTGGCCCGGTGACATGGCGCATTGTCATCCATAAATATCCCATCGTTGTGTGGGTACGTGAAGTCCATGAATGGCTGCAAGCGATCTGCAAGCAGCTGAACATAACCATTTCCAGTCAATGATCGGTTCAGTTGCACCAGAGGACCGAGTCCATGCCATGTAAAAACAGCCCACACCATTATGCAGCCACCACCAGCTTGAACAGTGCCTTGCTGATAATTTGGGTCCATGGCTTTGTGGGGTCTGCGCCACACTCGAACTCTACCATCAGCTCGTAACAACTGAAATCGTGACTCATCTGACCACGCCACGGTTTTCCACTGGTCTAGTGACCAGTCGATATGCTCACGAGCCCAGGAGAGTCGCTGCAGGCGATGTCGTGCTGTCAGTAAAGGCACTCGAGTCGGTCTTCTGCTGTCATAGCCCAAGGAAGACAAATTTCGCCGCACAGTCCTATCGGACACGTCCCTCGTACGTCCCACATTGATTCCTGCAGTTATTTGACGAAGTGTTGCGTGTCTATTAACATTGACCATTCTACACAGACGTCGGCGGTCTCGGTCGTTAAGTGCAGGTGGTCGCCCACTGCGCTGTCCATGATGGGATGTGATGCCTGAAATTTCATACTCTCGGCACACTCTTGATACTGTGGATCTCGGAATCTTGAATTCACTAACGATATCCGCAATGGAATGACCCATGCGTCTAGCTCCAACTAACATTCCACGTTCAAAGTCTGTTAATTCTCGTCGTGCCGCCATAAATCACGAAAAACCTGTTCACATGAATAACTTGAACACAAATGAAAGCTTTGGAAAACGAACTGCGCATTTATACTTTTTCTCTGCGATACTACTGCCATCTGTATATTTGCATATTGCTATCCCATGACTTTTGTCACTTCAGTGTATATTAAAATATACGATGTCAAGTGCAGATGAAATACATAAAACTAATGATAATTTCTCGAAAAAGGAAATCTAAAATTAAACCTTTCTTTAAATGCTTTGACAATATTGAAATAAGAGAATAGTTTTAAACTTTTATGTGTTGTAATTTCAAAGAATATTTTTGTTAAATATATTTTTTACAATAATTCAATAATTTTCTTACGTTAATTTATAGCAATTTAAAATTTTCTTACGTTAATGTATAACATTTTATAATTTCTTACGTTAATTTATAACAATTTATAATTTTCTTATGTTAAATATATTTTTAAGCAACAATATCTACTTTGCTTATGATTAAATAGTACGATTAGAAATTAAATTGGTGTTAAAAGTAATTATTTATTAATCGTATATCTTTACGCTTACGTGCGCATTTATTTTTCGAAAATTTAGTTCCTAAATTTTGATTTGTTCAGTCACAATTTCACTTCTTATTGAAGGGGTTGATTCTCTTCCAAGGGAAAAAATACCTAATAATGTAAACAGATTTATCATTATCAGCCTGTCTCAGTTTACATATTTTCTTAAATCCCAAAATAGAGAAATTGATTCTAATTAAATTATCTTTAATTTATTTATGTAGGAATTGGGTGGGACAGAATACCCATCCAACCACAATTAGATCAGTGTCTAGGGTTACTGAATGAAGGAAAAGAAGCTTTTGAATGAGAAAGAAATTTATTTACAGCAAAGAAAAAGGAAAAAGACATTTACAATTATGTCAGGACTATTTACAACAGAGGAAAAAAAAGTATTACTTATAGATGCCACCAAGGATGAGGTCTAATTAATTGTTTCATGGCGAAACTACGTAGCGTTTTAAAGACGCATAATCGGAACGATATGACCCTCTCTATCCCCATCTGGCGAGCAAATGCGTAGTTCGCTTTCTCTCAAATTTTTACGTCACGCATCTTGGACTTTGGTTCAGAGGTGTTTTGCAGTATCCGTAGTGACATCTATTACAACAAATTGGAACTAAATATTTAACAGTAATGGCCGCTAATTAAATCCCTACATTTATGTAATTCGTACTTTTTGTTTTCAGATATTTATATTATTTACATCTTATATAAACACGTTTTCTAAATCACAAACATTAATCTTAAATAATATATCCTTATTTTTTTTAATTCTATACTTATCTGCCGTTTCTAATCCTTTCAATCAAAAATAAATTTAAGCAATAGCCCAAACTCATTGAAGAAAAAAAAAACGTCTATTCCTTTTTTTTTAAATCGAAAATATATTTTTGTTTTTCATAATCTATCTAAACTTATCTTAAAGACCTTTTAGAAATTTTCAGGCAGTATAATAACCTGCTTATAAATTTGTTTTATAAATCTCATCTGAATAGCTTTTTAAATCTCAAGCACTGATTATAAATAATAGAGGAGATAAAGAAAACTTTATTTTACGAAGCTTTTCTAAACCCTTTTCAATGCCTACGGCCGAAAGTTTGTTAAGCGATGTTATTCAATGAAATGAAAGTAAACTTTATCTCTTTTGTATCTGACTTCATCAAAAAGTCTCTAAAATAAGCGTAACTCTATTGTGAAACAGCTTCAACCAGAAGTTAAGTGCTCTCCAAAAATAAAGCTTAACAATTGTTATCAGGGCAATAAGAATACCATCGTTAAATAGTTTCATTTAATGCAATACACGATCCTAAAAGCCGCGAAAACATTTATCCTTTGAATCAACTAAGCAATTAGCTTGATTTACCTTGAATTAAAATCCTATTTAATCTGCAATGAAGGTAGATTAAGCAGAATTTAAGGCGAATTAGTACCATGATCCTTGTAACGCTAATTTCTGACTAGAAAAGATTTTATCACATCCACTGAGTAAACGAGGCTCATTTATAAAAGAAAACCGCACTCAGTAACTCTTGATTATTGGATTCTTGTGAATATTTGAGCAATTTTCAAATCTGATGTTCTCTTTGTAATGCCAGACATTCATTTCAACCAAAACATTTTATCAAATGAGGTTGCTTTTTCTTTGAACACAAATATTGTGTTAGCCTACAGGAGCTATTGTTACCAAAATTGTAACAGTGGAAGTAAAATATAATAAATTTACTCATTCAAAGAGGTTTATTTTCCCATTTAAATTGCACAAATAATCTTATTCGAAGTTTTTTCTGAATATTTGAACAACTTTTAAATGTATATTTACTTTTATTTACATTTTAATTGCCTCGACAGGATAGAGTATTTTGAAAACTTAATCTTAAATTGAATTAAATTATAAAATAAACTAATAAAGATATTCACGTTTTTTATTTGTTTTTTATTAAAAATATTCTTCATTGCCCTAAAAGTAAGAGCAACCAAACAATACTATAAAAAAAGAAATTGAAAGTCGTTTGGAATTTTTGAACATCAATTGAAAAGAAACAGTCTCGCAGCCACGTGACTGTGACCATTTTAGCTATCTAATGATTGAACGGTTGTGAAATCGCTACATTTATTAAGTATCATAAAATTCATATCAGGGAAATTAAAATTGAAAATTTGCTTATTATACTCTTTAGAAGGTATGGATGGAAAGAAAGAATTTGAATATAGAGTAAAATGAAAACAAAACAAATATCAAATATTTATGAAATTATTAAATGAAAAAAAAAACATTTATAGTGATAAAAGACCTTTCTAGACTAGTGATAAAGAAATTTTACCAAACCAGAGAAATAATTTTTAATTGAAAAAGATCAAGACAGAGAAATTGGTTCTACTTAAATTACCTACAATTTAGTCATGTAAGACAATTGAAATTTATCTAAGATCAATTTATTAGAAACTTGACAAAATAGAGAAATAAAGTTTAATTGAAAAAGGCCAAAATAGAGAATTTTTTCAAATTAAGTTACCGACAATTTCTTTATGTAATTCTTACTTTTTTTCAAATATTTATATTATTCATATCTTATGTAAACACATTTTCTAATCCCATTAATTTTAAAGGGTTCTAATATTACTTTACGACTTTTATTCTAGATTTAAAAATAAGAAAGTGGATATTACTTTATGGTTTAAAAATATATCAGAAGTGATATTAGAACATAAATGCGAAAAAATGTATCCAGTTTAAAAGAAAAAGTAAACCAATAACACACATATGTATATACGCTCGAAAACTAAAACTATACTCAAAAGCCTAATCCACAAGTTAATGTTAGTGTGACAATTTTAAAATTTGTTGCACTAACCTATTTAATACCTAAAACAAAAAAAGCTAACTGTTGTTATTTTGAGTATAAGGTTCCTATGAATAATTGAATTTTTTTCTTTTGTAATTTTATCTCTTTTATAATAGAAAAAGGCGAAAAAATTCGTAAAAGAAATATAAATTTATTTTTTTCCATTTCTTTGGGATGTTATGAAACGTTTCCGAGGTACTACACCAAACAAAGAGGAAAAATCGAATACTGACTACGCAAAGAGTCTCATTTAACCTAACGGAAGCTCTTTTGTTTATTGATTCTTTCTTCAGCAACTTTCAATATTTTTCACAGCCTTATTCCTAAACATTTTATTTGAGCTGATAAATTTCTTTGACATTTCAGTACTAGATATTGTGTTGGGATAGTGAGATGTAAAATCCAAAATCTACATAAATAAAAAAATATAAGATATAATAAAGCTGAAAAAGTTTCTTAAATTTGGGGAAGAAACTTTTATAATAATTTTTGTTCGATATTTATTCATTCGTTCTGATCATCGTATTCGAAGGGGATCAATCGCATTCGAAGTGTGGTACATGTTAACATTCAGACTTCCTGCGATGCTTTATTTTAAGAAATAAATGTATAAGACTTTTTTAAAAGGCTCTTGTCAGTTTATTAAAAAAGGGAATAATATCTTATGAATTATAAAGATTAAATCAAAAATTACAAAAGTGCACAGAGAATCTATGAAGCGCAAACGGAAATGTTCCCATTAAATTAAATTGCAATAATGTATTTTATGTATTTCTATAATGAATACATTATTCAAATAGAAATTGGATTTATTATTATTATATACATAATATTGTTTTTTGTGATATTGATAGTGGCTTTATTTCCTTGTCCTGTTTTCTACGCCTTGTGCTTTTTGCCTTTTTATAAACTATTAAAAGCAGTTATTTTTTTTTTCTTTACGTTTAGCCTTCTTAAAGTTTTAATTTTTTGTTTTAGTCTCCATTTTCATGATATTCATTCTGACTTAGAAAAAATGTGAAACATCGGCGCTTTATCTGGGATTGGAACGAAGTCGCACTGGCTGCGCAACGTCATATGCAAACAATTGTACCAAGTCGACCAGTGTTTTTTAAAGCTTACTCCCTGACTCTAAACAGACTTATTTTTCATAAAGGAAAAATTATTTTTATTACATCGCAAATTTCTGCAAGTAAAATTTTAGTTTGTGTTTAATCTGTATATTTGTTATTCTACAAGAGAATTAAATATTCCAATTTGCATTAGCAGTATCTATTTTTGAAATTATTTTTTAATTCTTATATTTTTATGATCTAAATATTTTACTTTAATTTATTTTTCAATCAAAACAGGAGATTTTGAAAGAAGAATTTTAATTAAGGTGGAATTTTAATCACATTTAAAACACATTTTAACTTTAAATGAATATTCATGGATTTCTTTCTTATGATTTTATTTTTTCTTAATTTTTATGATATTGCTTCATGTAAGATATCAAAAAATATTTTCCTACATATATATATTCCAACAAAAATGAACTAATATAATAAAAAGTATCAAAACATTATTATTTTTTATTAATTTTTATCCTTTAATTTTTAATGTATCACATAAATTAGGGTTAAATATTATGAAACATAAGAAAAAATTGATTTTTCTCAAATTGATCGCTAAATGTCTCCTTCTCTAAGAATTAAACTAATTAAGACAAATTAATTTATTAGTTGGTAATTGGAACGAAGCAAATAATGTATTGTCACCAGACAACAATATGAACTCGTGACGAAGTAAGGGAAAAATAGATTACACATTTCTATCCATAGAAATTTGAAAGGGGAAGCTCAGTAAAAGTGTTTAAAAAATAAAATTAGCTAAATTTATAGAATTTGATATATTAAAATATAGTTTGTTAAACAAAAGACTAAATAATCTTTGACATTCTCTGAGACGCAATGATTTGGTGGAAATTTAAAGAGTTCTAGGAATGAATTCCAATTCTATAAAGAAGCCTGTGTTATGTGAGAGCCTGATTCAAATTAATTCTGAAACCGAGAGCCAAACGTCTTTGCTCTGATATTACGATAAGATTTCGCTCAGGTGTCGTCCTTGTTGTCTAAGAATCAAAATTGCTTCTGAAAACAGCCCGTATGATTCTCAGACAGGAATATTTGATTTTATTTAATCAAGACTTGTTATCGTCTTACAGTTCGGGATCAATCCGAGACATTTTATCAATCGAAGTTAAATCGTTGAAAACTGAGACTGCCATCTGATCCCTTTAGCCATTTTAATTTAATCTAAAGATTTTTTTTGAACAAAGTTTTTAAGAAAGAAAATATTACATGAGCTGGTGAGTAAAGAAGCTTAGGGTAAATCATAGAATAAAAATAAAATTGAGGTTCTTCTGAGAATTTAAACCTTACAAATATTTGAACCGATTTCAAATGCATTGTTCTCGCAAAAGCACTCTAAAAGGATTTTAATATTAAACTATTCGTTTTAACCAATAAACCGTATCAAACAGAATTTGTGAATGGATTTCCTTCTTTTTTCTATCAATAAAAATATTTTTATCCGCGAATATTTTTTATTATAACTACAATAGTATAAATAAAGAAGTATAATAACAGAAGAATTTGTAGAAAGTGTAAAGCTCCTTACAGTTTAAGACTTCCTTTGAAATCTAAATCTTCTTGCAAGTAATTTGCAATCTAACCATTTCAAGTGAAAAGTATAAGGCGTAAAATATCTTACCACTATAAGTACGGGGGATATAATAGGGCATAATCCCAAGTTTTTGAATGAAGCAAATCTATTAATGCATCTTCTTTCTATGTTCTTCCAAGTTTTTTTTATTACAGCAAAGAAATTAATCTCATTTTGACTTTGTATACTCAAGTAGATTTCAGCATACAAAGCTCAAGAGCAATATATATATATATATATATATATATATATATATATATATATATATATATAATCCCAACACCAAGAAAAAATTATTGTACAGTAATGAAATTTTAGGAATACATTTGTCTAGGTAACATATTTAATTGATTAAAGTTTCAAGATCACAGGTAGAGACATTTCAAATGTGAAATGTTGGTACATTAGTAACCGGTGTAACCGCCAGAATTTTGAATGCAAGCATGCAAACGTGCATGCATTGTGTCCTACAGGTGTCGGATATCAGTTTGTGGGAGGGAGTTCCATGCCTGTGGCACTTGGGCAGTCAAAGCACGGACGGTTAATGCTGGTTGTGGATGACGCTGGAGTTGTCGTCCAATGATGTCCCATACGTGCTCGATTGGAGAAAGATCTGGTGATCTAGCAGGCCAAGGCAACATGTCGACACTCTCTAGAACATGTTGGGTTACAACAGCGGTATGAGGGCGAGCATTATCCTGTTGGAAAACACCTCCTTGAATGCTGTTCATGAATGACAGCACAACAGGTTGTATCACTAGACTGACGTACAAATTTGCAGTCAGGGTGCGTGGGATAACCACGTGAGTGTTCCTGCTGTCATACGAAATTGCTCCCCAAACCATAACTCCAGGAAGAAACCCTGTGTGTCTAGGCCGCAGACAGGTCACTAGCAGGCGTTCACCTGGTCTCCTTCTAACCAACAAAAGGCTATCACTGCGATCAAGGCAGAACCGGCTTTCATCAGAAAACACAACAGATCTCCACTCCGTCCTCCAATGAGCTCTAGCTTGACACCACTCGCGTCGCAAACGGCAGTGGTTTGGAGTCAGTGGAATGCACTGTACAGGGCGTCTGGCTCGGAGCTGTCCTTGAAGTAACCGATTTGTAACAGTTCGTTGTGTCACTGTGGTGCCAACTGCAGCTCGAATTTCAGCTGCAGATGCAGTACGATTAGCCACAGCCATACGCCGAATACGACGGTCTTCCCTCTCAGTAGTACCACGTGGCCGCCCGGAACCTGGTCTTCTCTAGGCAGTACCTTCCCTTGACCACTGCCGCCAATACTCATGCACAGTAGATACATTCCTGCCAAATCTTCCAGCAATATCGTGGAAAGAAAATCCACCTTCTCGTAGCCCTACAACACGACCTCGTTCAAACTCAGTGAGCTGTTGATAATGGCTTCTTCGTCTTCTCAGAGGTATCCTTGACTAACATTAACCAACTACGTCAAATCTCAACTGTAAATAACGATCACGAACCTTACAGCGCTTATTTAAAACAAACCTCATTTGCATGTTCATAGTGTCGCTACTAGCGCCACACTTACGTGCGTAGCTCGAAATTTCAATCGACGTCATCTTTCAGATGTATAAACACGCCTACCAAATTTCGTTTATCTAGCACAGCTCCTTCCTAGTGTTGGGATTTTTTTTCCATCAATGTATATATGCGGAGGGAATAAAACTTAGTAGGAATCAAGAGAAAAACTATTCTTTGTTTAACAATATGAAAGTTTAATTTAACAAATTACGCGATAATTTGTGCTCCTTCTGTATAGTTTATTTCAAAAAGACAAGTATAAAATTGTATTTTTTTTTTCTAAACATTCTTTCTAATGCAAAAAATTTATAAAATTTGTCTTTTATTTTGAATTAATGATAATACAAAATTATGTAAACTTTATGCAAATTATGTAAACTTTGCAATATTAATGATACTGTAATTAAAATATTAATATTAAGAAAGAATGAACAGATTTTGTCATTAGAAAATTTCCAATCCCCAAAAAATGGTATTAATATGAAAATACGGCATTATTTCATGAAAAAAGAATGAACGGATATTATTATTAAGAATATTCAATTCCAAGAAAAAGTAGTTCTATTATGAAAATTTTATATATCATAAGAAAAGAATGAACAGATTTTATCATTGCCTTAATGTTACTTTGTACTCAGTTTAAATAAAATATCCAGAAGCTTAGGAATGTTTCAGATCATTTTTTTGGCCCTAGGCCTCTTAAAAGTGAATCCAGATATTATTTACAGTAATAAAGAGTTTGGATTAAATGATAGATCCTTCTTCAAATTCTATAAAATAATGTCTCAAAGAAAGACGAAAGTTTCTTTTTATAATGTCGGAAAAAAATAAGTTGTCACGAAAAATTAGCTGGTGACTTCTTTCCCTGGTTTTCAATGCCTTTAACAAGCATTTATTAATGTAATCGTCTTGAAATGAAATGTTACAATAATGTTTGGTACAGAATTGTTTTGATTTGAATATACTTATTAATCAAGAATTAGTTCTTTATATTTATTTTTTAATTTTAAAGTCGTTATAAAACGGGAAAAGAATATCAATATTGGAACAATTTTGAAATCTTGATTTGGCGCTTCTAACACTGACTTCACCTCTTCCTTCCAAATGATAGAAAATACCAAAATTAATACATCGAAATAAAAAATGAAACTGTTTAAATTTATTGATAAAAAATAAAAGTATGTTTCAGTTCAGACAACAGGAAATCTATAATTAAATATGAATACTATTTCGAAATGGAAAGCAAAATTCTTGTTACAGCCTTCTTAATCTAATAAAATTGTGAAATAGTTGACATATGTAGTTTTACCCTTCTTTAAATTATATAATATTCAAAGTCTTTGAAAAATCTATATGTGTCTGTAAAATATTTTTTTATTTACGTGATTTTAGTCTAGTAAAGAAAAAAAAGATATAAAACAATTCATTTTCTGATTCATTCTAAATCATTTGCAGAGACAGAACAATCGTAAATCTAAAGCCAGATTCCGCTCAGCACACTGGTACATTTTTCATTTTTCTCCGATCAAAGGATGTCTCGATACCTTGATGTGGTAACTTGGTGAAGGAGATAGTTTCCTAGTACTCTTCTGGAAAAAAGTAAAAATTACGTGGTTAGTCATGTACATATACATGGACACTCAGAACAAAATTTCTGTCTAATAACTAAATGGTAAGTCACTTAAATTTTTCTTAATTTAGCTATATTGGCAGAATATAAAGTGCAAAAAATGATATATATAGTGTTCAAGCGTGCTCTGACATTTAATTTTTATATCACCTGCTACATGCATTCCAGAACTCATCCAGTTTTGTTTTGCCAGCTTCTTAGCCTTGGGGTCTTCCTCGTGATTCGGGCCTCCCGGATTAGAATCCTAGTTCTGGAATTGCCGTTCTTTTCCCCATTTTCTACCTATTAGGTGTGTGAAAGAGATCCCTTGAAAAAGGAGTTGTGCAAGCAAAAGTGTGTGTCATCATCATATGAGCTAGAAGTCAGACTTCTGCCCTTTGGTGCTCAGAGGCTTTGTCCTCAGAAGCTACTACACACTCGGCTTAAATTTCTGATAGTTCGTCAAAAGGCTTGTAAAAGTGCCAGAAGTAAGAGCAACAGTTTTATTTTTCTGTAAAATGATACTCAAATTATATGCTGTATTATCCAAATGATAAACTCAATTCTTATTGTTTCATTGCACTTCGTAGAGAAATTCGAGAAGCCAATGGAGGGAGTTGTTTAATAACGTACTATAAAAATGTATAGATGAGGTCCGAATTATTACATTGTAAGGTCACTTATTTGAGGAGATCGTTAATACAGATCGGATTGTATGTGAATTCAATTCCTTTTTTCGTTCTTTTGTTCTTGTCATTTCATTTGCAAGAAATTTCGAGAATCCGTATTTTCCACATTATAACAGAGTTGAAACAATAAAATTTTGCAAATAGTGAGGTATGTCGAGGAAGGTTGGTGATTGGGTGTTAGCTTGGGACTCAAACGAATGTGTGATCATGAGCGTGATCAATCCAAAATACTGCTCCAAATCCACTAAGTTGTTCTCCGACATAACGTCTCTACATTTATGTGACCCTCATATTTGGAGATTTGGTTATAGATAATTTGACTATGATTCAGAGTTTAATAATTCTGTCCCAAAATACATTTCATGTGACTTTAAAACGGAAAATTGATCTTTCTGCCAAACTGAGAAATAATCACAAAATTTTCAAGTAATCACAAACATTTTGGTATAATATGAAGGGAATAAAACATTACAAAAAAATTTCTCATTGAAGAATTAACCATTTAAATGTGTTAGACTATTATTCATCAAAAGTAATAGCAATTTTTAGAACTTAGATAGTTACTTTATAACTAACCAAAAAAACTTTTAGACGCAAATAAACACGATTGGAAAACTATAACAAAAAATATCATTTAAAAGATGAAAATTTAATGTAGAGCATATATAATTTAAACATTTCAAATAAAATTGGGCTTAAAGCGTGTTTGAATTATTTATTATTAAAAGATGAAAATTTAATGTAGAGCATATATAATTTAAACATTTCAAATAAAATTGGGCTTAAAGCGTGTTTGAATTATTTCTAGTAATTCTTTAACATATATAACATTCGTAGTGTTTGATTAGGAACACACTACACATAGTTGACATATTGCAATGTAAATAAAGAATATAGTATGTAAATTAGAAAGCTGAAAATTTAATATATGCCTTAACTTAGACAATATTAATATTTACTCGTATATTTAATAACATATTTTAACCTAAGGTTATTGAAGCTGAAAAGTAAGCTGCATAATTCATATTTATTGATGATAGTGTTGCCACACACAATATTATTTTTACTCGGGTTTGATCAAATAAAGTCTAAGCAAAAATAATTGTTTGTGATTATTGGCTTCTTAAGTTAAATTGTCATTTTACTGATATTATTTATGGATACAAATGTTTATGAAAACTTTCAGCAAATTCCATACAAACGTCATAATTTTTCATTAAAAAGACTAAAAAAAAGCATAATTTTTGTCGATTTTTATTGGTTCCAAGATAAAAAGAAACTTTTTTATCAAGCGTATAGAAATAGTTTATTCAGATCTTTAGAAATCAGTAAAGCTTGAAACGAAGAATAATTAGAAAACCTTAATAATAGATTAAGATCAGTGGCAGATTTCTAACTAGGTAAACTAAGTAGCTGTATAGGTCGGTCCGAAAGAAAGGCGATTAAAAACTTTCATTTTCCTAACTGTCAAATAAATAAGTTTTTAAAACGTACAAATTCTGAGAATGACAAAATATTAGGGAGGTATTAACACTTTATGATTACTGATCTTTTTCATTGGATTCATTTGGTTAAGAGCATGTTTATAAAACCGATCATCCGTTTCAATGAAAACAGATATATATTCAAAAAATTAATAAAATAAAAATAATAAACTAATTTTAATAGTATAAAGTTCATTATAAATTTTATTTATAAGTTTCTTATAGATAAATGAAAGCAATGAAAAGCAAAGGATAAGATTATTTACACTCGAAATCCTAATGTTTTGCAATTAATGGAATTTGTAATTAAAATTGTTTTGAATTTGTTTTATAAATTAATTCATTTCTAAATCAAATGAATAATATTTTTAATGGACTTGTCGGCAGCCTTCTCTTAACTGAGCGGTCTTAGGCTGTTCCATAAATTATTTGGTCAGAAATCCACCACAGAGTCCTTTCCAATCAAAGGATCAATTATTAAATATATATAAATACTATCTATATTACTATAGAAGATGTATGAGTAAATTCTATTCTATTTCTGCATGCAATTGCATTAATTTATTGCTACTTCTGAAGTCAATATCCAACTCATCCGATGAAATGGATCCTTCTGTTTACTAAGAGAATAGCTCCTTTCCCCACAAAGGCTGCTGTGACCTAGGGCTTAGGAAGGTGTGTTAAATCCGAGAGTGTAAATCCATCGCGGAGAGTGTGAAATCCGTAGAGCCGTACTCATCTTCCCCCTCGTATGATGCAGAAGCTTTGAAAGTGTTTATTTAGATATCCTATGACCACAACTCAAAATCCACGCTCAGTCAAAAAGTACAAAATCCCTTCCAAAGTACAGGGCCTGACTTAGCCTAACTGAAGCCAGGGATGCCCCGCTCTGTTTCACTACTTCAGTAATAAAGAAGTGAACTTTATAGAGGTGCTAGTTGGTAATCGGCGCGTTGCTGATGCCGAAAGAAATAATATTAAGTGAAATCAATCAATTATTGGTAATGTTTTAACTAAACAGGATGAACGGTACGACAGTATATAAAATACGAATAAACAAATATTCATTTTTACATATTAGATTTGGGTATTCTTTTAGAGTTATAAAACTTGGTGTTCTTTCAAAATGGTAATGGAAGAAACAATTTATTGTATCTCGTAACTCGTTTAATATTCGTTCAGAATTCTGAAATTTAATTTTAGAAAATGTGATTAAAATATCTTCTTTTAAAACTGTTTAAACATAGAAAATATACTTACACCATAAATTCTTTAATCTAATACAATAATACGAGGAATGGTTGCCAAGTCGAAAATCGCCCCAGAATTAATAAACTCCGGTAAACTTGGGGGTCTGGGGTTTTCGGCCACGAGGAATCGATTGGCGCCGGTTTTGAAGCGCTGCGGTCGAGCAGTTCGGAGTTACAGATAGGATATTTTCAAACTTTATTAGTTCGCCATAATGGCTACTTAAATTTTCAAGCGGTAACGTGCTGCCATCTATAGCCAATATGGCGAACTAATAAAGTTTTATGTTTATGCTGTTATAGGTTTATAATATGTTTCTTATGTATGTATATATGTTTGGTTTTTCTAAATAAATTTGTCAAAAATATTGAACTTCAACACACTTCAATCCTTACCTTTACTTTACCTTTGTATAGAATAGTTCCCTTTCCAAACTCTAACTTTGTTTAGAAAAGTTTACAATGGTGCACTTTAACCGGTTATCTTTTCACCAATGGTTTCACGAATTTTCTTATGGCATGTATTGTTTTGATAAATCACAATTGAAAATTTAAATCTTCGAGTTAGCTTCGATACCTGTTTTCTCCGAGCGGAGCTCGGTCACCCGCTGGTATAGTTTATACGATAATTTTTGAAATTTAAGATGGAGCAAAATTATTTGTACTACATTATTTTTGGTTGCTACTGCAAAACACGCTAACATTTAATTAAAATATAAAACCCCCACTGTTGACCTCTCTAAAACTTTCTCGCATAATCTGTAATAAAGTTGTTACCTCTGAGAATGACTTGCATGACATTTGCGTACTATAAGTACAAAATATTAACTTTTTACTTAGATTTAATGTGCCTACAGAATCTATTCTCTCCTCGGCAATTTATTTATAGATTAATCCTTGATAAATAAATGCAATTGAGATTCAGATTTTTTTTTAATTTAATAATTGTACTATGCCTGTAACTATCCCGTAAGTGTAAACAATAAGATGACCAAGTTTCATCGCGATCGGATGAACAATTTAGGAAGGCATAAGAGACAAACATTCATTTTTATTTATATAGGTGTAAATAAATTTTTCACCTCATTTTAGATATATACCAAGAAAATTGACTAGAACATAAAATAGCTATAAAGTCCCCCCCCCTCCAGTGGTCAGACGAAATATCGTTCTGTCCGTTTTATTGACTTATATTTAGTTAATTATTGCCTGCAAAGCTTTTTTTTAAAAATAGTGGGTGAGGAATACCCCATACTTTTGTTATTTTTTGTCATTGAAAAGCATTCTTATTTTAACTATTTTATTATTTTCTTTCCAATAACAATTAAAGATGAAAAAAACGGTCAACAATTAGATAAGAAAATAACTTTCTTTTAAAATTAAAAAAAGCATATTAATATCATAGCCTTCAGTAAAGTACAATAAAAATTCTTTTTCCAAAACAACTAAAAATTATTTTTTCAATCTCCCTAGAAAGCATGGATTTACGAAGTATAGATGTTTTTGTATTCATACGATAGATTGAGTTTAGTTTAGTTATATTAACGTCCTGTTTAAAGCAACACGAGGGCTATTTTGGGACGGACCTTGTAATTTTGAACTATGGTCAGATGACGAGGATGACACCTGAACTGGCACCCCCTCTCCACACCACACCAACGGGAGGACGTTTGGCCTGACAGATTTAACGTGCAAGAGACCCCCTCACACGACGCTTCTTCGGTGGAATCGAGTCCCAAACCAGAAACCCTCCAGTTCTGAAGCCGAGACCTTACCAGCAGGCCACCGTGGCCCCGATAGATTGAAGGATACGATAGGTTGAAGAAGAAGCTAACGTAAAACTGATGGATTTTATACTGAACTGATATTTTGTTTAAAAAACGTTAATTAAAGAAGGAAATGTCAAATTAACTTCCAATTCGATTTGGGGCCTCTGTAATGTATTAACCCTTGCCTATGTCAGGTATTGCTTCATAACGAAACGTTAAACCAGACCCAGCTTTCTCAAAAGAAATTGACTTAACACATTGACTGCTGCAAACGCGCCAGTGCGTTACAGATAATATGTTATTGTACCAAACCATCAATGTTGTTAAATATCACCTTCTCTACTACAGTTAAAGGAAAGCAAAGATGGGGCATCTAATTAGATAGATGGTCCGGATATCAAGCGTGAGTCGTGCCAGTGAACGTGTTAAGCTGAGTGATCGAATGATCGCATTGACAATGAATGACATAATAATAACTTCTATGCATTTAAAAACTGCATAAAGAGAGCTTCAAGAAATGAAACGATTTTTACTTTAAATATCGAATCTTAACCCGCTGAATTTACCACCTGGTGTTTAAAACTAAGTTCTATTAAAGTATATCAATTTCTTTTTAAAGTGTGTGTTAGAATTAGGATAATATTCAGGAGTATTTAAATAGATTCATTCATATACTAGTTAGATTTATTCATATTAAGAGCATGTGGTGCTATTTATAATAGCACCGCATGCATTGTTTATTAAATGTGTATATTTTTAACTGACACATATAAGTGTATTAGCTTTATAGTTATTAGCTATTTAAACAGCATATGTTAATTACTTAGATTCTGTATCTTTTTTACCACATTTAAAAATAGATTTTAAATAGCATAAATTACCCCACATTTATCGCTTATGTTTATTACTTACTTAATACCACATCTTCAATTTTAGACCTCATGTGGCCACTTCCTGATTAGGTATTGATGCAGCTGGACTTTATTAAGAAAAAGAAAAAAAATTACATTGCAATCAGCTGCAAAGAAACATACAAATGACAAAATGCGAATACATGCAACATTAACAAAAATATAGAAAGGAGAATGAATAACATTTGGAATGTAAAGATAATGAATGAATGAAGATCTACAATGTATAATCTGTAATGTACAATATGAACGGAGTAAAGCTATTATAGAAAAATAAGTTACTAGAAGAGAAGAAAGAATTTATCTATACTTATAATAAAGCTCAATGTGTGTGTGTGTTGGCGCTCTACAGGCCAGACCGTTGGACCTACAGCTACCAAATTTGGTACATGTATACTTTGGAGGTCGGGAATGTGCACCTCGGAGCCCTTTTTTCGAATTTTTAATTAGAATTTGAATTAATTAAAATTTAAGCGAAAATTCGACGTTTTTCCGCTATAACTTCCGAAAATATTATCGGACAAACATGATTTTAACATCCATTTAAAGATTTAAAAAATCAGCTTTCTAATGGTATCAGTGTTTTAATGTATAACTCAAGCTTCTATTTTTAACGAATTTTTAAAGAAATATTTTAACCTTGTTTTTTTGAGCACGTGACTGGATAAAATAAAACAATGCCGGAATTTCAAATAAAAAAAAACTATCATCGCAAATCAAATCTAAGGAAATACAACTTTTAGCACGTGACTGGATAAAATAACATAAATATAAAATGAGATATCTCCTAAAAAAATAAATGCAAGGCAGTGGATTCTATAATCGTTTGCAATAGATATATCATTAATTCCATAAATTATCTTTATTTACAGTAAACCTGGTTAAATTTAGACAGGATATGCATTGAAATCCGACTTAATGGCATATTTCGATAATCGTTTGTAATATCTGTATCATTAATTCAATAATTTTTTCCTTTTTTCGCTTTCTTTAAAAAACATATTTAACATTTTGGCAGCATCACCGAAAAAACATTTTTAACATTTTGGAAGAATAATCGATAAATGGTTAGAGCATCAAACTCAAAAAGTTTTTTCGAATAAAGTAGCCGACTCTTTAACTACTAATAACTGAATCTTTTAACTTTAACTATTTCTTAAATTTTGGCTAATGAATATGTGATTTAATTGAAAATTTTAGAACGCATTACTCATGGCGAACCAGCTGGTCGCCAAAGGCGGCTAGTTATGAATAAAATACGAGGAGTATAGAAACATTGCACGGAAAATTTGTTAAGATTAATTAGTATCTATATGATGAAATTAACGTTGGATAAATATTGATAGATCTTTAAGCAGTGTGATCATCACAACTGCTAAATTTGTTGTTGCAGTATTAAAACTTATGAATTAAACTTTATTATATAAATGATAGGAATGTTATAATTAATCATTTATTAGTTAGATAATAGATAGAAGAAAGAAAACTTCAAATATAACATTAAAATAACTTCACATGTATGAGCGCATCAAGTCATGATGGAATCGGAAAAAGAAAGAATTGGAAAACTGGCAACGAAATGATCGGTTGTTGAAAACTGTCTGGTTCCCAAGGCAAATTTGATCACTTCTTTCTCTAAGTAATAAAGATTACTTATGGGGAAAAAACCCCACCAATGTTACAGATTTAAAAGCAGGGCGAGTAATATTTTTATTTAGATATCTTATTTCATATAAAAGCTTTAGGAAAGTTAGTATTGTTGTTTATTAATAGCGTAAGAGTTAATTTTGCCTTTTGGATGCAAGCATACAATTAACACAAAAAAAGAGAAATTATATCTAGCATCAGACAGATATTGAAATGTGACAGTTACCTAAAGAATTTGTGAATATATATAAAGATTACTCCAAAAAATAACGAATGGAATGGAAATCTTCTAGTAAATAACACGAGGGATTGCTCCAATAAAATACTTAAAATATGTTTAAAAAGGAGGAAAAAAGAGTTTGATTACCATGTGAAAAAACCCATTTACGATGCATTACGGATCGAACCAAAGCTATTTTCATTTGAGCAAATAACTGCAACGAAATCACCAACTTAACGAATTCCCAGCAAGGGTTATAAAACTGAAATCTTTCGTACTCGGGTGCAAATCACCCGTTTTTCAAAATGAATGTGTCGAAATGAAGAAAGGAGAATAGGAAATGGAAACAGGTGTTTTAAGAGGAATTCTCAATATACGGTAACAAAGCAATTGTATCTGGTATCGAATCAAAAGTTTCAAAACAGCTTTCATTAGTCGGATCGGAAAGAGCTACGGGAAGCGAAGTCTTTTCCGCCCTGAGGTGCTGCAATGAACCGCGAACAGTTCCTTTTCCCTTGAAAGAATGAGAGCTTGTGGAACTTTTCCCAGAACCTCCGGAGAGTTCGCCTACAAAACAAATCAAATGCAGAACTCTGCGATCCTGCAAAGAAGTAATTAGTCCCCCTCTCAGAACAAAAGCAGCGCGCAAGCTTTGAAGAGGATATTTAGTGCTTGCTTCTAATAACCTTATTAAGATCATTTAAAAGAGAGAATTCTTCACGAATTAATTATATCATTTTACTTTGTTTTCAGTGCTCCACTTCATAGATGTGAAAGCAAAGTGGAAGTATTTATTCGCAGTTAAATGGTGTCTCTGAAGCAGTATTCAGCATATTACTTGTTTCCGAAAAATTAAAACAAGCCGCTCCTTAAAAATAAATAACAGCTGAAAAGAAAAATGGTTTAATAAATGAGTTGATTTGAGACGATGAGTTCGAGCGGGGGGAGGATTGAAACAAAGGCCTTTGTGTTCGACAAAAATATTCGTCGGGGTGAAAAATTATTGTAATGTACAATACAGTTAAAATGACAGCAATTATTATCATAAAATATTACTTCATTCTTATAAAAAACTGATTTCATATGACATTTCATTCAAAATATCGTCATACATCCAGTAGTTGTGTTCAATTCTGTTTTTTCCATGATTTTCATTTTTAACATTTGTAAACTTTAAAATCTGTTTCGAAATACTGTATTTAAAAATCTCTTGATAGGATTCTCGTCTTTTTCAACTACTTAATCTGTAAGAAAAACGTAATTTTTTAAATTTGTATACTGAAAACGAATGTATTTATTACAAGATGAAGATATTTTTGTTAATGTTAAGTTGTTGCTGTCGTTTAGTCCCCTTGGATTGAACACCAATTCAAACCAAGTCCAAGACATCGGGTTAAAGAGGGGCGCAGTAGCTTAGTGTAAAGGCCCCTGAGGGCTGGAGTCTGACTTAAGCCCATATGACACTCGCTTACACAATTCCTTTTTAAGGGGTGGGGGGGCTCTTTCACACACCTCACAGATATTAACATATTAAAGAAAAATCATGCCCGAACCAGGTCTCGAACCCGGGACGCCCAGATCATGGGGAAGACGCCCTATCCCTAGGCCAATATGCTGCAAATGTTAAGGCAACGGTGGCTGATGGTAAGGTATCGGCTTCGGAATCAGAGGGTTGAAGGTTCGAGGCCGATTCCACCGACGAACAGCCATGATAACGGGTCTGGTGCACATTATATCCGTCGGGGCAAAATTCATCCCGCTGGTGTAGTGTGAAAGTTTGGAGAGGGAGTGTCAACTCAGGTGATGTCCTCTTTTTCTGACCATAGTTCAAAATTACGAGGCTCGTCTCGAAATAAACCTACTGTTGCTTCAAAACGGGACGTTAATATAAATAAATTAACATAAACTAATAAGCCTACAAATGTTAAGTGAAAGAAGAATGTTCAAATAAAAATTAAAAATAGAAATAGCGAATACATTGTATGAATTAAAATTCTTTTTTACTTGTATTTAATGTTCTCATAGTAAATAGCATGCATATATTCTTAGGTTGAATAAGACGCTTTTTCACACATCACTAAAGTCAAACATTTTAATGAGACTCCTCATCCGTCTACTAATTCCATAGATACTCGAAATTTGTTTAACCTTAAATATATGTGTTACATGAAATACAGGACACCTCGATAAGCTGGCTTATCAAAATGCATAATTGTACCTTTCTACTGATGCAGCAAAATTAATCCGCTTTTAATAACTTATTCTGCATATCTGGATATTATGAATTCTAGGGTGGATGCATTTGTAACGTGAAACTGATACGAATTTGAAACGATGTGGCCATTGGTTTCATTCTACTGTAATTAGGTTGCATAAGAATATTTGGAGTTAAACCTATTCAATAAATAAGTTTTTCTTATTAATATTATAGACATTTTATTCAATGCGTGTCTAACTCCCAAAGCTTACACGGATGTATTAAACAAAACCTACACTTTTGCAGATAGCGAAATGAAGTTGTAAATATCTTTATTCAGAAATAAAAAGAAACTAAGCGTAAAATCCTTAATTTTTTCTTTTTCTTTAGCATCTTTTTATGGATGCAACCTGTTTTTCTACATTTAGAAATATCTTGTTCTCATTGGCTTTTTCCTCTGAACTTTTTAGTTCCAAAAGTCGAATCTTAGTTATTCTAAATTTTGGAAAAAAGAGTTATCCATGCCGTTAAGTGCTTTCGGGCAAGGAAATAATTTCGCAAGTGTATCCTGATATTTCAAAAGAGGATTAAATTTTTTTTTAATTTCAACACTCCAAATTTATGTAATTTTGTCTCCTATAGATTTTTATTACTTTCACCTACCTATGTAAAATTCCACGTTTTAATGTATCTTTTGATGGCAATATACACGTTTAGATAATTTTATTTTGCCAAACATAATGATCAAAAAGTTAAACCTGTAGCACCGGAAATAGTATGTTTTCACTAATCTAAGAAATTTACTAGAGCTTTACTTACAACAAATATTTTTACATCCTTATATTACATTTTTACATTCTTTTACAACAAATATTCAAGAGCCTAGGGCCTCCGTTACTTTTGAATTAGTCAACTTGAACAAAGCAGCCAATGAAACAGTTTCATTTGTCTCAGAAAAATTTTTACCCAACATTTTGTAAAAGTACTAATTTCGTGTTTCTGTCACAACAAAACTATTTTAAGTGCCATAACTTTTGTCTCAAACAATATGATTAGAAGCTCTAGGCTAAAAATTAAGTCTCTTCTATTCATACAACGATTTCTTCCAAAAGACTTATTTTACGGAGGAAAATGAGTTCACTTGAATTTCAGAAGATAAGCATTTGAAAATGCAGGAGCAATTTTCAAAGTTAGTTATAAAGTAGAATTTGAACCTCTGGCTCTGAAAACAGGGTCCAATACTCAATAATCAAATGTTTCCAGATTTAGGATATTTCAGAAGATAAGTTTTCCTGAAAATGTTCCTTGATCTAGATAATTATCAATGAGTACCACCAGTTATCGACAGAAATGGGAAGGGGATATTATGTCTAATTTAAAGGAAGAACTGGAATATGAGATTTCATATCACTAATAATTATAAGAATATTACATGATTATTAAAATTAGATTATTTTAAATAATAATTATATTATGTCTGATTTAAGGGAAGAATTGGAATATGAGATTTCATATTACTAATAATTATGAGAATATTACATGATGATTATTAAAATTAGATTATTTTAAATGATAATTATCTTTATTAAACTATGCAACATTTAAACGATGATGGTATCAATGTTAAGAACTGTAATTTTAACATTGTTGTTAACTTCTGGCCAAATAAGAAATATAAATCAAGTTGATTGAAATCCTTAATGTGTGTCAAATGAAAATAGCATACTAAATTATCTGTTAAAAATGTGTCATAATTTCAATGCTTGTTGGTCAAAATAACAAAAATGCATTTTTTCCCAGCTTAAAAAGGAAATTAATTATTTCAATCTCAGTTCATTGCTCCATTTTAGCTCCTAAAATAAAATCAAAATTAGCCATTACCTAAAATTGTTATTGATTGTTCAGAGATATCTGAATCTTATAATGAGTGTTTTTTAAAAATAGCTTTGCAGATTCCTTGTTTGGGGGAGGGAGTACTAGCTCGCAGTTTTCTGTTATCAAACTTTTGATTCTAGCAAAATTTCTTTTATTTCTATGCTTTAATCAAGTTTTTTATTAATAAACAATTAAAATTGTTAATTTTTCTCTTCATAAACTTATTGCGACCGAAATTCCTAAGCGTGTTTCTAATTGGAAAAACAGCGGTGTCTATCTATACTTATAGTAAATATAACAGATGATTTGAAATGTTACAAAATTATGCTATATAAATGCAATTGTTTTATTTATAGCAATCTTGTATTAATAACACTATTTTGTTTGCAAATTTATATTCTTAATCAAATTCCTAAAATAAAAATTTTGGTAAAACAGATTTAAAGTTTCCTTTATTTGAAAATCTGCATTATAGTATTTGCTTGAAAACGCCGATATAGTTGAATCACGCAATACCGAGTCCCTAGATTTATTAGAATCATAAATTTCTCAAATGGCAAATCTCAAAATTTTTTCTATGGGTAAATCAGTTTCAATTTATCTTTGTAAATTCATAATATTGTCCTACCAAAAAATAAATTTATTCCACACTGAGCTGAAATTCACCTTCAAACTCTTTTCGACTTTTGGCTGATTTTACTTCCACGATCTGAAATCATTCGACTTTTGGCTGATTTTACTTCCACGATCTGAAATCATTCGACTTTTGTTATTGATATCGGAAATCTCTATTCTCGCCTGTTTATTCTGAAAAGGCCCGATATCTGAAAGGCATGAAGAACATATCAATTTTTCCTCCAACTTGAAATTTTCGTACATGATCCTCCTAAGAATGAAAAACCACCTTTTAAAAACATAACATTTTCTAAGTATATTCTGATGAAAGTACGGACTTCAAAAAAATTTCCTTTCATTTGACATTAAACTTTTTATTTGTATAATATGTTTTAAAAAAACTTCTCCAAAAGAGAAATAAATAAAAAATATTTTGACAATCAAAATTTGGAAATTGTCTTGTCGTTCTAGGAGTATTTTGGAATAAAAATATAACCCTAAATAAATAATCGCAAGTATTGTTTCAGAAGGAACTGACATTTTTCTATGTATTTTTTAAAACCTGGCATTAATTTTTATTTTCTTCAATGAAATTATTGCAACTAATAATCCGAAGATAGCACTGAAGGACGCGTTTCATAATTACTTTCCAAATGCTTAGACAGCGAAAATCATCTACCAATGAGAGTATAGAGAATAAAATTTAAAAAAATGAAATGAAAGAAATGGGACATTCATCCAAAATGTTTTCAAAAACCTTGAAGAATTATGTAGAAAGAAAAGGGACTTATATGGAAAGCAGCCAAAATAATTTACACTATATTTATTGATAATTAAATTTGTAGAATAGGGACTCTTAAACAATGTATCATCGCTAGAAATTGAATACTCTGAAATAAGATATTGTTATATTTGAAAGAAAAATTTTAAAAATAATTCAGGATTTAAAGGCAGCAATTGGCATTTTACTTGTAAAAATTCTACATTCGAAAACAACATTTTCTATAGCTCAAACAAAAGTAATGGCAGGTTGCTTACTGCAAGTACAGTTACTTACAGTTGTTATTGCTTATAGAGATGCAATAGATTCTAATTTAAAACTTCAAGGTGGATAGTTGCGCAAATTGGGGATTAAAATAGTTAATTATAAAAGCTACCATTATTCAATCTACCCGGGTCTTAGTTTGTTTGTATTTCATGGCACAAAGGCCATTTTTGGCTTTCAATCTAAGCGGGATTTATAAAAAGTAAATATGTATTTAATGCGTTGTCCTATAAGGGAATAAGTAGATTTATATTTCTCAGTATTGGAACTAATTTTTTCTTAGAACATTGGTTAATGTGTTTTTGTTGCATGAAGTACACTGCTAGGATTCATCTATCTAATCTAGGATTTCCAAGATGAATCAATTTTTAATCCCTTAAGAATCAATGATAAATAATAAAAGTTGACGAGAATATTTTTTTCGCTTTTGCTTTCTAAAATTTGTATTTTCTAATTGAAAATTATTCAATTTTTTTCTCTGTATTGGTCAAAGTTACCAAGTAAACTCTTTTTTCCAAATTAATACTTGTGGTCTTCGTACACTGACATCATATTGAAATGGAGATTAAGTCAAGATTCTTCGACAAAGTTAAAATTTGTTTAACTTTTCTACTCTTTCTTTGCACCCAGATCCCCAAACAGCAAATAAAGAAACCTTTTATTTCGATTGCGCTGCACTTCAGAAAATTTATGGTTTTAGACCACATTACTTCTTCCCTCCTTCAAATGCTAGCAAAAGCATTTTGGCTACTGTGCCGCCATCTAGTAGTAAAGTTAACGATTAAAATAACTTAAAAAAAACTATGAGCCTGTCGGATCTAGCTACGTTTCTACATTTGGTTGCAAAATTCTGTACTAGTTTTTCTCGAAATCTTTGATAGTTGAACATATAGGTATAAAATAATTGCATTGAAATCATTTCATTTAAAATTTTTAGGACTACAAGGGATTCAAATTTGGTTTGTAAAACAAGCGACAAAATAACAATAAATTGTCAAATCTTTCGTTTCCAACTTCATTTGGTTGAGAGATTCTGCGCAGTTTCTCTCTAGCTTAGTATTTGATTGTACAACTTTAAACAAAGCAATTAAAATACTTAAATTATCAAACTCATATTCACAGATGATTAAAATCCCAAAGTGATAATAAGTTTCTCTCTTATTTATAAAACAAAAAAATGCAGCAATTTAATGAAAATTTGTCTTCTAAGAGAGACAAATTTCAAAATTTAAGCATACTTATATTTCTGTTCTTATTTTTCATTTCCATTGCTGAACTGGTTGCTCTATTTCGCCCATGGATAATTCTGTTGCCTGTGTCATGCAATACTAAGATGCATCCCTAGTGAGGAAAGATAAAATTAGTCATTCCAAGAGTGATAGAATGGTGTTATAAATCTTATCATCCAATAATTTGAAAAGTGGGAGAGACATTGTATTTTAAATAAAATCGGTTTGATGTCCTCATTAGCAGTAATTAAAAGTTAGAGCAATTAATAATCAATAACAATAAAAATTTTAAATCAATCCACAGTATCGTGCCAGTTGTGAAATTATTCTGCAGATATGTTAGTCATGTATTTGTTTTAATTCTCATCGATTCAATATAAATCAATCTTTTTATCGACTGTTAAGCTGATTCAATATTCTGAATGAATATCAGCACCAAAAATGTGCTATCTAGTATGCTAAAAAATTGGCATTACCTTTTCCTACATATGTAAAATATTTTTAAATTTTCATATTGATAATTAAATAAAACATTCAATTGTAACTATAAATCAGTCTGGTGCTGTTTGAAGGCATAAAAAAAGGGTCTATTATATTTTCAGTTCAGCTTTTTCAGGTCTCTGAATTCGCCATTCATTTAGAGAGCGAGGATAATCAAGGTTATGATCATTTTTAAATAAATCCTAGAATCATTATACGAATTTCCACGACACGTTTGAGCAAAATTTACCGCACTATTAATCTTGGGAATAGGTTAATCCACTATGATTTAACATTGACATGCCAGAAGAGCTACACTGTTCGAATTGTGGAATGACAGAATTATTCAGCATTTCCTTTAAGTTCACAGAAGTAAAAACATGACTATCATTTTTCAAAGAAATAATAGACGAACCTAAAAGAAAAAATCTGTACAGCATGTTATGCAATCATATATGATCCAAATTGGATTGTTCTCCTATTCTTATCTCGCTGCTTCGAAAACAATTTCTATAAAGGCTCTGTTATGAGATTTCTATGAGTTTCTATCTATCATGAATAATCAATATTTGGCACATAGTCTTTCATATGTATTTTTAATACAGATACTTCAGAGGATTATTTGAATTTTTCAGTTAACAAAAAAAAATTATTATGCATTTCAAATTTTACAAAAAAAATCTGGATTATTTTAGGCATTAATTAAGAAATAATGATTTAAATATTAATCCAGACAGTATTTTGCCTACATCTCTCTGGTTTTATTTCAATGGCAGAAAGCAGATTTTACAGGCAAATTTAATTCAGATACATACTCCTCAAATTCAAATGCAATCAAGCCTGTCAATATTTTTATTAATACAAATCGGCAGATAATAATATAAAATATTTTCGGGAAAATCAATCTACTTACTTATAAACTTATGAACAATTTAAGTAACCATTTTAAAATAAGTTACCAAATTTCTTATAGATGTGTAGCATTATGCGCGTTAATAACCTCCGCAATATTGAGAAAGTGGTCCATCATTCATTGTAACTAATGTAACATTAAGTGGTTAAGCATTAATTTTTCCCCTGAAAAATATTACCAAAAACTTTATAAAAGTTATTTTCAAAGTTAAATAATAAAGAAGAGCTCTTATTAATTGTTTGCAATCATTCGATCGTTCCTTGAAAGTTTTGAATCAAACGGTATAAATGCACTTACCGTCGATCAACAGTTTAACAATCCATACCACTAAAAAGCAAAAAGCAGTATATTGAACTTTCAAGAAACTTTGCAAACTGCCCCTCCTCTCTTTTCCTGCTTTACTTCCAGAATTCCCGGAAACAATAAAGCATCCTCCTTTATTGCTGTCCATTTAACAAACCATGTCTTCGAGCATAGTGAAAGGCAACTGTTTTATCTCATTATAAAAGTTTTTCATCGGGTGCAAACGCGATGCCAAATTGGTCACTAATGCTGTTACTCCCTTTGTAGATATTGTTTTAGAAAGTGATTCCATTTATCAGAGTGCACTTAACTTTTTATTTATCTTTCTGAAAGAGATCCCATTACATTTCACTCTCCTGAGGAAATAACAACAAAGAAGATAGCTCATACAAAAAAAAGTTAACGGTTTTCTTCTCGGAATTTTGAATATATTTTTATACTTGATTGTGGATGTAGTCAGTAATCGTTATTCAACATCTAGGCAGTTGTTCAAGTGCATCGTAAAACATCACTGTTTAAAAAGATTTCAGCTGCTCCTGCTCGGAAGTTAAAATAAATAGAGGGGATATAATGGCTCTGTTGTTTATAATTGAATCAATGTGATGAAAAGGATTTTTGCTTTGTATATACAAAAGACATGTATTAGAAAGTTTATTATGAAAAATGTACATTGTTGAGTACATTTTTTAGAATATTGTCGAGCAAATTTATCAGCTCAAAAATTTATTTATTTTATTTTTCTGCATTCAAAATTAATATCCTTACTTCATTACTTAATAATGATTTACTATTTATAGTGATAATAAATAAATACAAGATTATTGTACATTCAGTTGAATCATTTGTTTCAAAAATAATTTATCCGTAATTTAGAATCAATCATAACCAATGAAATTTATGCCGCCTAGAAATTTTTAATGAGTAAATTGTAAACAGCATTACGTTCACATATTGTAGGAGGAATCGGAACCTTTTATTTTCAATTTACGATTTTTCAACTATTTTTAAAGTGTAGAACAAGATTTTCTCTTTCACTGTTTACTGAGGATTTAAAAATATTCTGCTATGAAGAAGACCATAATTCGTTTTCTAACAACCTAAGTCAACAAAGATGGTTTCAAAATTCCCTTACATTATTTGCAATATTTTCTGAGTATTTTAGTTTTGTTCCCTTTTAATTTATAAGTACCTTGTGTTCGAACTGTCTCAAATTCAGATAAAGAATATGTTGAAGGTTAAAACATGTTGTAATATTCCTAATAAATTACATTTTATATTGTGCTGTTCGAAATTACTAACAAAATATGTTACCATATAATTTTAAAAATGGTTGATTCATAATTAAATAGCACAGAATTTGAATCCAAGTGCTCTTTTTTAAAGTACCATTTCGTTTAAATTTGAATCGAGCTTTTTATATGACACGAAACACTGAAACAAACTTGCTTGAAAGAGATCCGTAATTAATTGCTTTATCAGTTTATTAAATTATCAAAATTGTGTTTCATAAAACCGCTTATATATAATGAATTAGAATCATTAAAAATATCTAGTGTAGAAAGTCAGATAGGGGAAATGCAATTAGAAACTTTCATTTCTAATGGCCCTTATAGGACATTATCCGTTCCTCTCTTTTATGTGTACACGTAAGAAAATAGGGAAAAGAAAAATTCATCATTTATAAAAGCAAGTAAAAATTTTTGTTTGCATCTTATAATCTATTAAAATATTTCAAAATCAAGATGGCTCTCTGAAATATTTTTTCTTGATACTGCAAACTAAGTTGAGGATGTTAACTGAAACATCACTTGAAATTCTCTCATTAATCTAAAATTAATTCAGTTGTGAATAACAATTTTATGTTTTCAGGCATTTTCTTTCTTTTTTTTTCAATATTTATATCAGTATATTTATTTTTAAAAATCTTGTGAAGCGTCTCTCATTTGAAGCGATCGCTTAGGATCCGATCACACAGACTTTTTTTAATAAAATGAGTTATTTTCTTATTCTGGCTATCTTTTTTTATTTCATTTTTATATTTTAGATTGGTTTTTTAGATATTTTTGATTCTTCAAAACTAATTTTTTGATATTTTTTTTACAAAGCAAAAATTCGTGCGTACTTTAAAAATATAGCCTTTCATATTTACTTCTATAACCTTCTGGTTTCTGTGCAATCAGAACTCTCATGAAAAAGTTCCAACTGAAGTAAAAAAAAATCAAATTGTATTTGATTTCTTGCAAAATAAGCAATGAAACCTCATTCAATAAATAACCTCCACAAAATAAATTGTATATATATTTATTATTTTCTTATATATTGTTTATTATTTTATTAAATATATAATTATCTTATAAATATATAATATTATCTTATTAAATATGTAAATATTATTTATTATCTTATTGAATATATAATTACAAATTTCCTATTAGGAGCACACAAAGAATTTTTTTTCTCCATTTCTTAGAATTATAGTTTAATTCTTAGATTCTTAGAATTTTCATTAATGTAAAATTGTAAACATTTCATTATGATTATATTTCATTGTTTCATTCAAATAGATTTTTTTCTTTTCATTGATTCGCATTCTTTGAAGGGATTGAAGGAGCTTTTTTAAAAATTGCTATCCCTAATTGTGCAGATTTTACTTTTTTAAAAATATTATTTTGTCTGATTGGTACGAATCATATTTTAACTACAATACACTTTATACCGAATTCTTTAAAAAACAAGATTTCACTTTAGTAGTTTTTACTAGAAACTTGGTATTTATATTAAATGAATTATTACATCCAAATTTTGCATTTTTCTATCTATTGCGTTCTTGATGATGATAATCATTAATGTAACAGTGAATAAAAAAATTGACATGTTTCACGTTAAAAAGTTGTCGCTGCTGAATTTTGTTTCATTCACCAAAGAATTAAAAAAATTAAGCGAAAAACGCGACAACAAAATCTAATCTTTAGACAATTTATAATGGATACAATCAAATAATATTTGATACCATTTATTCTATTTAATTTCGCTTATTATAACTTTTACTTTCCAAAATTCAGAAAAGAAAGAATGGATTGTCATTTTTATTTTATTTCTAAAAGTTTCCTTTTTAAAGAAGAATTCAGCAGAAATTTCAGCTTCAAAGAAAAAAGAATGAAAGCTATGTAAAAAAATGAAAGATTTTCAGATGCGTAGCTATAACAACTATTTCCGATAAAATCCAAACAAAATAAAATTCCATTCATTTAATACAGATTGATCAACAACAGAATACTTTTCCCATGTATAAAAATATCTATATTTGGCAATCTAATTTTAAAATATATTTAATAACAAAATCCAAGGAATTATTTCTCAATCTTTTTTTTATTTTTGTGATTTAAAAATTGATGAATAAATAAATAAAATACAAAATAAATACGCATAGCATAAAAATAATAAAATAAAACTAACGTGTTTAGGTTTTATTCGATAAAATGTTGACAATGATATATTTTGTTTTGTTTTTCTTATACCTTTATCAAAAAAAAATTTTGAGCTGATTTAAAATTCATAACAGAATCTCGTGTTTTACAATCCCATGTAGTGTTTTTATATTCTTTCTCAAATTAAGCTTCAGTAATTTAACATTTAAAAATCTTGAATAATATCATTAAAAAGGATTATTCTTTCGTCCTGACTGATTTTGTTATTGAAAAATTCAATTAATAAAATGCTTTTATCCAATTTTTTACTTTATTTTTTACTTACTTTAAAATGCTTTGAGGCAGAAAACGGATTTTATAGGAAATGCTCATAAAAATATTTTTTAATTATTTGCTAATAGTTTTAATGCTAACTTGATTTTAATGTGATTGCATTTCTTGTTAGGGCAAATAGGATTTTTTGCAATTTTTATCTTTTTTCTTTGAGTGTTGGTTGAAAAGTCAAATATCGTTTGAAATAAAATTCTTGTCCTTAGGGTGCATATAGAAACCCAAACTCTGCCATTTAAAAATGATGCTTTTTTCCCTTAGATTCTTACCTAATGTGCCTTTGAAACTAAAAATTTAAACCTATTTTGTTTCGAGTGTAGTTTTCATTTTTTTAGGAGCTTTCGTAAAAATACGCTATACACAATGAACTTTTGTGATGCATATCTTAAAGTAATTTATAAAGTAAAAGAATTGTCAAATATAAAGTAAAATAATTAATTAATTAATATGAGAATCATATACTTGAAAAATCAAAAAGAAGTAAATTTCTTTATCGAGAGTTTAAAAATAAAACATGTTCATTGAAATTCCCACAAAAAGTTTCTTTTAAAACAAAATTGCACTCAGATTTCAAAATCATAAAAGTTCGTCAAATTATATAGATTTTTTTTGCCGTACGTGCATTAAGTTAAACCTTAATTAAAGTTAACTAATATAATTAAAATGTCCTGAACTGAACAAATACGTGATTAGCTTGCTTTAGGCTTTAAAAAATTGCACTTGCGCCTATCAAAATTCTATACCAGTTAAAACTAGACGCTCAAAAAAAATTCTTAAGGTAAGATTGAAAAAAACTTGGCTTGTAACATTTTTTATAAAATACTCTGTTTTAAATATTTGTATTTTGTTTCCTCGGTGTAATCCTCAAAATAAAGAATAAGTTAAGAATCTAAAAAAAATATGCTTTTTTTTAATGATTCTTTGAAAAGGATCTGGTACTAATTTTTAAAGAATATAGTTTGATTAAAGTAATTAGTTTACCATATTTAATAATAAAAAAATGAACCTAAGTTTTTTTAATAACATCTTTTTAACTTCTAGAAAAAAAAGAAATTTATTTAAAATAATAATTTTCTATGTTACTTTCTGGTTTTTAATGTACGATCTATGAATTTTGCTTTGAGAACGGATGTCTATAAATTGCCCTTAGCAGAAACAAATCTTTATTAATTCGTTTCAACAATAATGGCTCAAAACATCGGATATTAATAGATCTAATTGATAGATAAAGTAACGAATTTCTGCTTTTAGATTTTAAAAAAAAGTTCATTACATTTATTTTGTTCTTAATAAATAATATATGCACTTTGAATGACTTATGCAACAAAAAAAATGAAATAAAACCTAATAAACATAATTTTCTTTGTAATATAGCCCCTCATGGGCGGGGGGCACCTCCTAATTGAAGATTAAAAACTTCTGGTGGGGTGATTGGTTCTCAACATCCTTTAGGCTACACAAATGAGTGGGGGTGACTACCTATCATCAATGGCAAAACGTACTTCCTTAGGGAAGGGTTGTACCTTATCCGGGGATGGCTCTTAGGACTCAACCACAGTTCTAGTCAGTTTTGCTTAAACGATGGTCCTATCATTCAGGTATATCCGTGTGTCTTTAGGTGGATCGGAGTTGTCAGTCTGTGACTTCCCTTATAATAAATAAAAATATAATAAGCAGACAGAATGAACATATGGAAGAAAAATAGGATCTTGCAGTAGATTCCTTTATGAAACAAGTTTTTCTCTTGCAAGATTTGTCAAATTCTGATATTTAGTGTTAGGTAATTCTGTATTAATTACATAAGTATAAATAAGTAAGTAAGAATTGGTTTCATACGACAAAAAATGTGGTAGCAAGAAAATATGTATATTTTTTTAATTTCAGAGGAAGGCCATCATGTGCAAAAATAAAGTTACAGCTGATCGTCTCTGAAAAATGTAATGAGGATCAAAAACCCAATGATTTCATTTCGGCTGCAAATTAAATCAAGATTATTTACAATATTAAATATGAAGAATACAATGTAAAAATTATTCAAAAGTATTAAATGAGTTGGAAAGTATTAAAATGATAAAATTTGACTCCTAAATAAACAGTTTTTCTAAAACGGAAATCTTTTTCGCTTTTTCTATAAATTTCTACCATTGAATATAAGTAAATTATTTTTTAATTAAAATCTTCTTTAGTTGAAAATAACTGAATTCATGTTCCCTCTAAGTCATCTGATGAAGAATTTCTTTATTGCATTTTCTCCCCTCTAATTAATTGAATAAAAGCTTCAATAATTGAAAAGAGTACAGCAATTGAAAGATATATTAAATTAAGATCAGATTGCAATTTCTTTATTTCTATGGCATTATTTGCTATAAAAACGCAATTTATGAATACTTGAACAAAATTATTACAAAATATCGATGATGTTATTTTGAATACAATCCATTGAAATATATCATTGCTTATACTAAATAAATTCAAACTGACGCCTGTAGCAAATGTTTACTGACGATGTACAGCTCTTCTATCAATTTGAGTATGCAAATAAACCCTTAATTAAACATTTTCCGATTCGAATTGAAAGAACATTATGGACAATTAAGAATTAATTTCAAATTGCAAACCAATACTATCCCTTTAAATTGGTTTTTAATTTAAAATTTGGATTATATGCTAATCCTCCGTTTATTTCTATTTCATAGTGCTAAAAGATGTCAATTGCGTTGTTTGTAAATTAGCACTTGAAATCTAACACTGTATTACTTATTACTTACTCCTTTTTCGGGTGTAAATGAACAAATTATTTGAATATATCGCCTCCCTAAGATTTTTTTATGTTTGAAATTATCTATTATAAATGAATAAAATCAATGCATAAAGCAATTTAATGATAAGCATTTTTGTCTTTTAAAAATATATTTAACAATCGCTAAAACTTAAATTTTCACATGATTCATGATTCTCCAACTATAATTAAAATACCTATGTAAAATAACTGGTTTTACTGCAAGCCATGCTTACAAGCTTACAACTTCTAAATTCCTAGAAAGTTTTCTTATTTTAACAAATGCAGAAACTCTCACTAGATTTCCAATGAGCAGTTTCTTTTTCAGCCGAAACTGATTTTAACATCAAATTTAGAAGCAGCAACAACAAAAAAAACTGATAAAAAATAAAATTAGTTTCGTCTTAGCATTGCGTAAAGTCGGCGCTTATCTTGACGGATATATTTGAGCTCCATCCGAAATTCGAAATTACGATAATGAAGTTTGTTGTAATTGCATCGCTATTTTACGGTAGTATAGCTTTTAACGCCGAACTTCAAAATCATTTGCTAGTTCGGCGGGGTCTTTAATCGATTTTAAGCTCGGGTAAGGCGCGCTCGAGGGCAGCGGAAAACGCATTGGTTCGTACATATCCCCCCGATTCAATTACTAAGGTGACTCGTTTGCAACTCCCCCTTCAACATACATGCATAACTCTTCCTCCGTTATCATATCAAGCGACGGATTCCAGTTTCCACCGCAAAAACCTTCCACCGAAATTTTGCTATACGAAATAAAATGTTCGTACTTTCAAGTCTATTTGGTTCTTTTTATTTTTTTCATGCGGGGCTATCTACGGTGATATTTGGGAAATAACAACCTTTGTAACGCCAGAGGGTATTGGATAAAATGGTAGGAAATATGTACTACCAGGGAAAAAAAGGTAAGAAAGAAGTGGTCGGAAATCCATTTGTTCCCAACCAATGGAATCAATTTGAGAAACTGGGATCTACGAAAACCGCTAGAGGGAGCTCAGATCGATCAAAAAGCTCTCGAGTTAAGGTCTATAGGGGTGGAGGACTTTGGACATGATTTTCTTTTCTCCACTTTTTCTCTCTCCCTCTCTTTCTCGGTGCCCTATACGTTATCGAGTTTTAGTTCGAGGATTATTCTCTACACATTTTCTGTCTGTCCTACCAGAAAAAGTGGTTGCATTTCCCTTTTATAACTCAAGAAGTACTCTCTTCAAACTCAGAGCTATTTCATTTAGGAAAACAACCAATAAATGAAAGTCTACTAAATTGGGAAATTCATTTTTTCTTATTCTTTCTCTTTCTTCCTTTCTTAATAAATTTGTCCTCCAGTTTTCTAGGAATAAAAGAAATCTTTTATAAAAAATAAAGTCTAGTGTTCGATTTCTTTTTAATGTCCCTCAAATATTTTTTTTTTTTTTTTTTTTTTTTTGCATCACATTGTAATGTTCCGCTCTTTATATATGATATTGCATGTCTGAAACAATTTTTATAATAAACTTCTTAATTTCTCATAATCTTATAAATAAAATTAAATAATTACAGACTCTTCTCAAAAATGAAAGATGAATGTGGAATGTAGGAATTTGGAGCTTTTTCATTTCTTTTAACGAGAACTTCAATTTCTTATTTTTCCCAACACTAACTCCAGATTTGATAATTTCACTTTTACATTCTGTACAACTTAAAATTGCTACTTTTTAATTCAAAAAGTATATTCTTCAGTAGATGCACCTCAAAATAATTTATATCGAGAGAGATATATTAAAAAAATAATGAAAAGAATTATTAAAATTGACAGCAGCATTTTTCAATAATTTATTTTTTATAACCTTAAAAAATTTTGAATCACTTCTTAAAAATATAAAAACAAGTTATTCCATTAAACACCGAATATCATTCCCAAAATTATCTGACGAAATTTTAACTAACTTTCAAAAATAAAATATTCAAAATATCCTTTTATTTGCAAGATCCATTATGATCGCAGAAATAAACTAATATTTATGTTCTTTATAAAATTAATGATGCAGTTGATTTAAAAATAGATTACTTAGTTTTGCAATGCTTAATCACAAAATTCGCTTTTTAATGCATATTTTATGTTATAACAGTTCATTTTGAATATATATTCAGATAAAAAAAATGTGTCTTTGGTAGTTTTTCAGTACTCCCCCTTATTACTTCCACATTAGATTAATAAGGGCTTAAATTAAAAGAACTTATTTGTAAGAGTGTAATATGAACAGTGAATGTGAATTATTATTTCTCTTGTTAACGTAAGAATGAGTTAATATTGTCCTCTAATATAATTATAATCGATATGATTATGGCTACAAAGTCACGATCTGTAATGCATTATCATTCTTCTTGATGACACAAAAATGTGCAGTTAATTTGCATTTTATTTCAGATGAGTAGTCGAGTGATAGTCAATAGCTATTTGAATTTCGTATCTTTTAGTAGCGAATTCATTGTCAGTTCTAATGATCGATGGGTGAAATTCTGTTGGGAATAACTTAGCAGACCGACCAGAGTTAACACGAGTTTGGATATGCAGTAGCGATGGTAAATGACCATTTAGAATATTTATAATGACCATTTTATTTTTTCCCCTTTTGAATATTCAGGGAGAAATTTCTGATTAATCAGGAAAAAAATTTACATTCGTATGCAGTTTTTTTACTTTTCATAATGTAATGGAAATATGGTAAAATTTAAATGGTTTAGTCTAAGAAGAGAAAAACAAATTGTTAAAAAAATTTATTTTAAGTAAATTATAAGAAAAGTTTTAATAATTACTAACATTCAAATCTATAGTAGTAAATCCTAAGGCATGTTTCAGTTGATTTTTTTTTATTTCCCTTCAGCCCTCAATAATAAAATATTATGCCATAAGAATTCCTGTATTTTGATTTTTGCTTTCATAATTATAATTATTTCATTTTAAATAAGCGACTTACTAATGATAAAAATTAACATTTCAATTTGGATCTAAATTCCTCAGTAATTTAAATCTTCAAAAATTATTCAAATTAGATTTAATTTTGGAGAACTTTACGACATTTAAAAAAATTTAAATTATCTTTTTTAAGGGGTTGATTTTTCTGCATATAATTTTGTGACCTCATGAGATAGGTCACACAAAGTCTACACTTTCCACAAATACACTTTTTCCTCTGACTAAGCTACTTCAAATGGATTGAGAATTAGAATTTTAATATAAATGAGTCACAGCAGCTGTATAAATACAGGTCCCAAAGATATGCAGTGTTTAATATTTACAAATTCGGATAGAACATGTCAAAATGTGTATTTTGGTGTGTAACGTGTGGGGTTCACGAATATAGCATTATAGTCTGTTTACTGTTTCAAATACATCAAAATACTCTTTCTTCATGTGTTCTATTCGAATTTATAAGTATTATGTTCTGTTTGAATTTGTAAGTATCAGACTCAGCATACCTTGTGAATCACCTTGTATTTAAGCATGTATACATGTGAATATATATAGTCAATATTTTCTCCTAAACGACTAAGCCAATTTCAAACTGAAGAACAAATACTGTCAACTTTTCAAAATACGAAAGGTAAGTAAACGTTCAATTAATTGCAAATTAATCACCGCAACTTTACTGTATTTTGAATAACTTTGAAACAATTTTACAGAAGTATTTTAATCTTAAAAGTCAAACTTTTACCGTTTCAATAATGGCAGTTTCATTTTTGTTCAACAATTCTTTATATTACTATTGATTTTTAAAATAAGTTATACGTATTAAAATAAATCTTAACCTTGAATTACTCTATCACTAATTTTTTTAATATCTGTTTTATTTTAACATATTAAAGGCGGGAGTCGCAGTACTTCGATTCGATTCGCTTTACCTAGCATACTTTCGTCAAGATCCCCCGCCTTTAATGTGTTAATGGAATCTTTTTATTTATTTTTTATTTGTTTTAACAAATCGATTCAACAGTACTTAGAAGTAAACATAAATCAGTCGCTGAAATGGAGGCAAGAAATGTAAAGACCTTTTAGAGGCATACCTATATAGAATGGCTCTCAATATTAAACAGCCCCCTTTCCTAAAGTGCAATCCTCACAAGTCACAGGCCTCGAAACTTCACGCCACTGGAGGTATAGAAACTAAAGTAATTAAATATAAAACCTTTTTGAATTAATATATTCCAGCTACCGATCAATAAACTTTTATTACCCTGTCAGATTAATTAAACAGTATAAAAATAAATTCAGTGATTATAAAATCAGTTTGATCTGAGGTCCCGGGTTCAAGTCCTGATTCATGCATGGTTGTTCCTTCCCCTGTATTCTATCTGTGAGGTAAGTGAATAAGCACCCCTGTAAAAAGGGTTTGTGCAAGTGAATGTTTGTGTCACCTTCGTATGAGCTAGAAGTCAGATTTTTGCCTTCGGGTGCTTAGGTCTTTGCCCTCAGAAGCGACTGCACACTCTGCTTAAATCGTTGACAGTTCGTCAGCGGGCTTGTAAAGTGCCATAAGTTACCACAAAATAAAAACTATTACTATTAATAATCAGCAGGAGTGGTTTCCAAGAAAGTTTCTCGCTACTCGTAATTACATACGTATGAAATTGGGGAACTTGGGTAAGGTCGTAAATGCCTTGCATTGCATTAGTGAACAACAATCTAAATAAATAAAAATGAATGTTTGTCTGTATGTCTCTTATGCGCTGCCATATCACTCATCCGATTTCGATAAAACTTTGACTACTTATTGCTTGTAGATACGGGATAGTTATAGGCATAGTAAAATTATCTAATATGCAATCTTTATAACGAAAAATGAATGTAGTACTTTTTGTCGCTTATGCGCTGACGTATCGTTCATCCGATTCCGATAAATCTTCGACAACATAATGTTTGCGAAGGTTATAGGCATAATACAATCATCTAAAGTACAAAAAATATTTTCAGATCTATTTACGGCATCTATTAGCCAACAAGTAAATTGCCAAGGAGACACTACAGATTCAGTAAAGAAACTAAATTCAATGTAAGTCTTTCTCTGAGGTAACAGTTTTATAGAGAATGTGCTAGAAACTTTTAGGGGAACCAATCCTATAAGTTTGAAATTTTAACTAAACACTTAATAAAATTTTGGCTTTTTTCCAGAAATATTAAAGCTTCTAAAAATATTATAGTACAGATAATTTTGTACCATTTTAGTTTTTTTTAAAAAAATTTCTTTTCATTTATACTAAAGATTTTATGGTATAAATATATTTTCTATGTTTAATTAATTTTAAAAGAAAATATTTTAATCGCATTTTCTAATATTAAACTTGAGAATTTTGAACAAATATTAAACGAATCACGAGATACAATGAATAGTTTCTTTCATTACCATTCTGAAAGAACACCAAGCTTTTCAATTCTAAAAGAATACACAAACCTTATTTATAAAAATAAATATTTTTTTTTGTAGAATAGAATAATAAAAATAGAATAAATACTATTTATGCTTCTCCTTTATATATCCTTCAATTTCGATTAATGTATCCACTGTCGATAAGAAAATAAATATCATTCTTAATTAAACAAGATAATTATTTCAAATTCCCAATATTTCTGTGATTATTTCTTTTGCAGCAACAAAGCGCCAGAGACCAGCTAGTGAAATATAAATGTGGTCTGAATCTAATATTCTTCCCTTATCTATCGAGTGAATATTTATTTCGAACAACTTTTTGCCAATCGAATGGAACCAAAATTTGACATGGAAGTTCGATTGATATCACACATAACATTTAAATTGTCATATACAGTTCATGTATATTTTGACATAAGTTTATAGCTTACACATGTAAGCGTCAACATTTTATCTTATTTATAATAAAAGCGCAGGTTTTTGATGTCTTGTTCTTGAACCTTATTTCATGTTTCGAATGCTGGAAAAAGTAACTACGAAACAATGTTTCCTGTATTATTTACAAAGGGAATTCTCGTGCTCATTTCTAAAAAAAATACCTTATGTAATCACATGTTTTAGGAAATTTGAAAATAGAAGAGTATCCATTAAACCCCTGAAACTGAAATTGAAATATATAGATAATAGTTTTAAAACAGAATTTAGAAATTCTTTTAAATAAAAAATAAGCAATTACTCTTAAATTTTAATTTTAAAAATGGAAATATACGAAACTGAAATATATAAAAATTCATTTCAAACGCATATTTTTTAAAAATAAATTACAATTTTTTTATCAAATTATAGTCAACAGTTGATAATATAAGATTTATACTGATTATTGATTTGTATTCTTTTTATTATAACATTCAGATGAATATTTAACTGGAATAAAATTTCACACGAGCTTCGACATAGGTTGTTAGAAAGGAAATATGCAACTAGATATTTTCATTTCACTGAATTTAACCTTTGATAATAATTCAGAAGACGATATCGCAATCATTGAAAGAATAAAAAATAACTACAGCATATTGATCAAAATCTTTACTTATTATAATGAATAATAAAAAAATTTACTTAAACATTAGTTTTTAAAAAAATTTAAAATACTATTTTAAATTAAACAAAAACAATAAATATGCTTAATTTTTTTTAACTAAATAAAAGTAAAAAATCGTTATTTTACCTCATTACTATTTCTAAATTTTATGAAATTTATACTTTTTATTTGTGTTTCGGATTTCAGATAGCTTATGCAATTAAGTAGAAGTTGTTAGATTTATCATTAATTTTCAAATATTGGGCAAAATTTAAACGGTTTATTCAATTAATAAATAATTACTATAAAAAATGCTCAAACTGGATCATTTTATAAGTTAGAGCTGAATTCTCGACGGATTGCTTTCATACGCAGCTTTAACTTATTTTTAAGAAAGATGATTAAAAATTGTTAACTTTTCTGTCCTCGTTAGTCTGCGATTCAAATTGATCGCAAAATAAATTAAATCCAGACGGAAGAAGTAATAAAAATATCCGATTATTAGTTCCTTATTTTATCCGCTTAACACTTTCAAATTAAGTATTTCTTCACACTAATGATTTTTTCGCTTAGTATTTTCTACGAACTTTATTTTCAGTTCTTCTGATTGTTTTTTATATACGATTTCTAAGCAATCAATTAGCTTTTTCAAAACACAATTCATTTTTTGCTGACTAATGGGAAGATTCGATGAATAAAAATAAGTCCTAATGAGCTTCTTTATATCATACCCAATGCTATGTTGATTTTTTATCTTGCCCTTTAACTACAGAGCTTAGAAAAACTAGTTTTACCGAATACTATTTTCACTATTCGTGATATGAGAGAAAAAATTACTTTAATTTTTAAAAATTTGAAGCTGGAATATTAAATAATATTTTTCTCTTAAATGCAACTAGTTTATTCGTCCCTATTGCATCTCCTGACGATGATAAAACGTATTATAATTATAGGAACTTTAATATAACATTTTTCTTTAAATTCCATACTTTTGAGAGACTCTTAACTTCTTAATCAATAAGTCTGCTTAGCTGTCTACTTCTTTCCATTCTCCTAAACAATGAGGGTATTTCAAACGTGGTTGGCTCTAGATTCCAAAGACAAAGATAATCGCCATAACAAGTGAGTGCACGTGCACTGAAAATAGAACGACTCTTATTTTTCCCGTCATAGATACAAACCAAAATAAAAACCGAATGACCGGCAACAAAATTCGCCTGTAAGACGGTCAGAGCGGAAGTCGAGACTTAAATCTAAAAAGATAAACAAGACTGGTTTTGCGTGAAGGTTACTGCACCTGCGAAAAGTGGGTCAGGACAATCCAATATAGTTCAAAAAGCAAATTCCAATAGACGCGAGAAATGTTTGGGATCATCCTTGACCTTCAAACTGGAAGCGTCAGAATTCCGTCGGCAGTCTCTTTTCGACAGCCGTTGAAATGGACGCAAAAAAGAAACTTCTATTGACTGCTCTAATTTTGTTAAACTCTCGAGTGAAAGGTTATCCTTATGGAGCACCAATGGATCTGTGTGATACAATTAGTCCCATGAGAACTCAAAGTTTACCTCTTCAAATGAACGATGCCCCATACGTACTCCTGCAAACAGCGGTCTCCTACAAACCAGGACAAGTAATAAATGGTAAATATATTTTGATTTTTACTGACGGAAAATTATTTCTTAATTTCGAACAGTACAGTGCTTTTATTTTTAAATATAAGTTATTCTATTCAAATGAATGCAAAAAGCTGAAGAAAAATGTAACTTTCGCATACATTTAAAACAACAGACGAGTTATATAAAAATAAATTCTATACTATAAAAAAAGATGCTTTAGTAAATTTACCTAGACGTTGTTCATTTCTATAAATTATTTCATATTAACAATAACCCGTTATAAAATCGGCAGTTGATGGATCTAATTTGACCCATAATACTATTAGCAAAAGAAAATAAGTATGTAAATTTACATTTATAACCAAAAAACTAAATTAAACTAAGCAATAATGTTTAAATTTTATTTTGAATGTTCGGATAGTTTTTGAATTTTTCAATAATTTTGTTACTTGTAGTAACATACGAGTTACTACAAGGGTTACAACTCGTATGTTAAATCCCTTGGCTGTGAAGTTTTGCTTTCTCATTGTTTACTGTAAGAAATGGTTTGAGGGCGCTTTTAACTCGAATTATGGATTTTCATTTTTTAGAATTTCAGGATAACGTAGATTTAGAAACTTCAATTGTGTGAGCTGCTCATCTTATTGTATCTCTTCCGTTAAAAGAAATGTATCCGTTTTAAGTTTTCCTTCGTAATCTTTGCATTTACATCCTCAGTTTGGTTTTTTTTTTTTATATAAACATTAGTAAAAGTTTCATCTTGACAATTATTTTCAGAAATGCGTTTCAAATTCTCTATATAGTTGCTCTTAAATTATTTTGCAACTATTGTAATTCCATATTCTTACAATCTTTTGGGTATGGGCTATTTTTTTATGCAAGAAGAACTGGGAAATTGCAACTTCATCTTTATTTGAAAACGGTTTTTCAATCGACTTTTTTTCTTCTAAATTTTTCATTGGGTTGATATTCACCGGAAGTAAAACATTTGACCTTGATCAGCTGACGAAATTAGAAAAATTGCTATAATTTTTAATAGTTAAATTACTTTAAAAATTGGAAGATAACATTCCGATGTTCCAATAATAATGTTCCCATGACATCTGTCAAAATAAATGGCAGATGTCAGAGAATATTGATTTTGATTGGAGACTTCACAAATTGCTCTATATCTAAGAGCTGCATTTGCCAGTGATTCCCATTTAACTAGTCAGTTACTACAGAACTATGCTATTATGGAACAGAGGATGTAATTCAAATCACGCCTTTACTGGCTTAGAAGCTCAACACGAGACATGTAAGTGGTGGCTCAAATATATCGTCAATTAAATTAATCACTTAACTGATTTGCCCATATGATTACGTGGATCCAATTTTGAAGCTTTTAAGGTATCCGACTACGTTCAAAGGAAATTTTTTGAAAAATTGGATTTTTTAAAAATTATTTTAAACTATGGTTTTTAGATGTGCTGTCAATTATAGTACAAAATACTATAAATACAACAAAATTATTTAAAAATATAATATATTTTGAGGAAAATGTGTAGTAAGTTTTAATGAAATTTAACGACAACGGTTAAAACTCTACACAAAATCGAAATGCAGCAATCCTATTTTTCTTTGTACACAATTTATAGAATATAATGACGAAGGAAATGAACCAAAATCTAAGAAACATTTTTAGATTCAAAGAAGGGAAAAAATATACTTATATATGTATTTTTTCCATATCTTCACAACTTAATTTTTCTAAAAACACCAATAAATGAAAAAGTATTTGACCAACAATGAAACTTTTGGTTCATTTCATTGCCCATATTACTTAAAACACCAGCTGTAAATTTTTTACAAATACCTCTATTAGTTTCTGAGATATGTGAATGGTGGAGAATTTTTGTGAAAATTTAAATTTCGAGAAAAGCTTTTGTTCAGAAATATGCGCCCCTGGATGATCCATTTCCTAGAAAAGATAACTGAACTTCAAGGAATAACAATTTTTAAAAAAATCGCCAATATGTGTTTTTGACGTAAGATTCTAATTTGTTAAAAAATAACGTTGAATTCATAAATATCTCAAATCATCTGCGGAGTCAAGACAATGACATATTTTCGAAACGGAAGATGGCATCTTATGAGAAAGGAAGGAAAAAGCAATAAACAATAACTTGATTAATGCGAGAGCCCCTTAATGCATAACTTATAATTGATAAATTTTGAGTTGTAGGACAAGCATGTAAAAATTATGTGTATGCACACATTATCGTGCAGAGCAAAATTAACAATTAAAATATTTTGATGTAAAGTGTTTAAGATTCCTTATAACAAAATTTACTAAATACGCATCGAAGAGAAAATGGAATCCATTTTACAACGAAATTGTTAATTTTTTTAGTGTGTGTGTATGTGTATGTCTGGTTGCTATAGATAAGCCTTAAGTAGAATAATAAACAAAATTTCATGTACATGAAGTATGCAATCGAAACTGAATTACTTTACTCAATTGGTATGAAATTCATTTTATTGTATGAATAATCTGAATAAATTTTGCTATACGTTTAGAAAACTGATGATAATTTTGAAATAGTCTTAGTAATACGATAGTTTTGATAAAAATGGGATGAGTTAAAACTTTGATAATTGCGTTATTTTAAAAAATGTATTAATGTAATTATAATAAAGTACGACAATTCCAAACTACAGAATGGTGACCGTGGTAGTTTGATGATGAAGAGAAAATTGGAGAGTTTCAGGTTCGAGACCCGATTCCACCTAAAAACCGTCTTCTGTTGCACGCTAAATCCATCCTGGTCAAAAGATCTGTAGCTGCTATGATGTGAAAGCTTAGAGAGGGCTTGCTAGCTCAGGTGTCGCCCTCGTCATCTGACAGTGGTTCAAAATTACGAGATCCATTCCCGAAATAGCCCTAGTGTTCCTTTAAAGCGGGGCGTTAATATAACTAAATTGAAAACTACAGAAATTTCCCGTGTTATTATATTTCTGTCTTAGTAAATGTTAAAAATCATCAAAATGTTATCAAAAAATTTATCAATTAATAAGTATAAATGAATTGTTGCATAGAAATTCCAAATATGTGATTTATCATGGTTTAAAAATCGTGTCATTCTACTTGTGATTTAATAAATAAAGCATAGTTCTTTTTAAAAAAGAAAAAAAAACTGAAGAATCAACTCATTCCTGCTATTTCAGATTAAAGGAGATTTTGCTTCCTTTATGAAGATAAGAGTATCAGCATTATCATTATTTCAAATGTAGCAATATAATTTCATGAGTAATTATAATTTCAAAATTATTTTGTAAATTAAAGGAAAAATCAGTTTAAAGATGAATGAGAGTTGGGCCTTTTGCCCATTTATCTTTGAAACTCTAATTTAAAGCGTGATTTTTAACTTAAAAGGAAAAACTTTCAATTATTACTCCACAGAAATAGCTTTCAATAAGTATTTCTATAAAATAATAAATAATATATATTTTTACATATATTAGGCATACATTAAACACATTAGGATGCATCTCATTTGCTATCGCAGTCTTTTAGAATTAAGTATCATTAAAGAGCTAGAATTTCAGTATTACTATACGATAATTGAAATTACAAGAAAGAATAATAATAATAATTTATAAAGTAACATTTCTTAATAGTCGCTAGGTTACTAGAAAATATTAATTGAAACAAGGTTCTTACTAAAAAAGATGTTGTAAACATTCTAAATGGAAGAATCTCATATTAGCAATTTATTATTAATTCAAGAAAAGGACTTAAAGTAAGGATTAAAAGCTGCTAGTTATTCAGTAGAAAAAAACATTAATCGCATGTTTTAACGTCTCAATTAATAATCACCATAAGAAATTCTAGTTTATGTGATAGTGCTGCTTATAAACTAGAAATAATTTCAGGAAACTATAAAGGTTCATATAAAAGATATATTAAATGTAAGTAAAATTAATAAATGTAATATCAGTAAAGTATCTTTCTAACATTCATTTTCACTGCGCTTAATTTTTTACTCACTAATGGCATTCAATAAAATGTTGTTTTTGAATATAAAATTACTTAATTCATTTGTCGATATATTCAACTTTTATCCATTGTGTTTTGTGCAATTTCCTAATGTTTAGTTAGGCTTAATATTTTACAGAAATGCCCTTTAAAAATTATTTCTTGAGAGAATAATTAAATGAATAATGTATATATTTCTATTGGGAAATATCTTTACTGCGTATAAAAGGAATATCTACACTTTCCTTCATCAGAGTGGAGCATAGTGGGATCAATAAAAGATCTCTTCAAATATCCGCCATAAATATGGGCCTAGCGCCATTTATTGGAAACATATGCTATTAATTTGCTTGGAAGCTTGGAAAGTGGATCGCCAAGGAAAGGTATTTCCCGACTTGTGACCATGAACTAGTCAGATTCAAAAGAGATGGAAATTAACTACTTTCTTATATATACTTTGCAAAAAAGGCACATAAACACAGAATTAAGAGTGAGATTTTTCAAGCGTCTTATTTCCTACATTTTTCATAAATGTTTTATTTATTACATGTACTCTGTATTCTTTTATCGATATCCAAATTAAAACATGACGAAAAAATTGCCCATGATTATAAATTTTCTTTTGTGCATTTATGTCTTTTTAACAACCCTATTAAAGGAAAAATGTAAGAAATTTGTGTATTTAACCTAACTTATTACAACCGCTTATGAGGGGGCATAAAGAGAATTTGGATGATAAAAATAGTATAATGAGATATTAAAAAATATGATTCGTCTTTTTGCTCTGTCAAGACAGATGAGAGCTATTTATTTTCTGAAAGCTAAAAAAAAAAAAACTTCTGCTAAGATGTTGTTCATTTTGAGTAAATGTAGAGGGAAATAAGAATGGAACAGTGAATTATTAATAATGAGATTAATTTAAAACTAATTTGATAAAAGATAAAAAAAATATTATTTCTGAAAAATCTTCTATCAAGAAAATCTTATGGAATAAACTGCCTAAAAGAAAAGGAAAAACTCTGCATCTATGATTAACTTCACTTAACGAATGTGCTGAGCGTAAAAAAGTCCATCAAGATGGGAGGGAGGAAAGTTTTCATTTTCGACAATTGTAACGACTCGTTCCCTCCTCTTAGAGAAAAATAACTTCTTTCCCTTTTCTCCCTCCAAGAAAAACTGCTTCGAAAAAGGAAAACGTCGTCAGCGCTTTTAATCTGGAGACCCGGACCTTCTAAAAAGACAAGTTCTGTTGTAATTTAATCATCGATAGATCAATAGAATTTTCTTCGTAGGGCTTTTATCTCCCCTAAGTCCCTGAAACCTCCGCGGTAAATCCCGTTTCGTAATTATTGCCGATAGCAATCAAGTAGCTTTGCGGAATTTCAAAGAACATCATTACTGCAAGATTTCAAAAAGCAACTTGCCTTGTCATTTAAATCGACTTCTCGTCGAAAATGCGGAGCTTGTTTCCCACTGGCTTTGTTTGGTTAGTTTCTGGATATGACGGCGGGGTTTAAATGAGAAGAAAACTTTTGATGTAAATGGTGATCAAGCGGAGCTCAACAGTTTTCAGATTTTGAAACGACTCCTTCGTCAGTTGCATTTCAGGGAGAATAAAAGAAAGTTTGCCATGTAATATTCAGGCTTTCAAACACGACAGAGTCCACGATCTCTTTTATATACATGGGAATATTATTAGCAACCGGATAAAGTTATTTTAAATTTAATTGTGAAGTGGCTTGTCAAAGTAAATACGATGTCACGGCGGTTTATAAATATTAAATACTTCTGGTGCAAATAGTGTCACTCTAACTCGCTGTAAATGCTTTATTCACATAATTTCATTTAAAAGTTTCTTGTCAACACAAAATATTTCTAAATAATACGTAATTTACATTTATACATAAATAACCTGTTCTTGTATTTAAATTAATTTCCACCGAAAAATTAGAAATACAGTTACTATAAATCTTGTTTTCTCAGACGCATTTTGTGAAAATTCACGAATCGATTCGATATTGCGTTATGATTTTTATTAACTATCCATAGCAATTTGCAGCAATTGGATATGGTTACTTTAAACTCACTTTATGAGAATACAGTGCACTCCCGAGTGTCCGGTTTAATGTGGTGGATAACATAAAAGCTGGATAGGCCGGAGTTATATGAATTCATTTCTTTTCCCATTAATACCAGAAGACAAAATTTTTATACCGAAACTTACTGTTATAATAAGTATTTTCTCTCTTCTTATTGTGTACTAAGTCCACATTTGTCTCAAAGTGGACGCAGCCGTGGCCTGGTGAATCATAGAAGTAGTTTCCGGTAACGTGTCGAGTTAAAAAAGGCTCTGAAGTAGTTTATACACTACAATGTGCATTTCAAACATTTATTAGAGAAAAGATAAGTTCATGATATAAACTGTTCGCATTATAACATAAATTATGTAATGTCCAACTTAAATGCAGGAAACATAAATAAAACATTAACGTAAATTGTAGGCCTGATTCTTAAGAAAATTGGTTCAAACTGATTTTATTTTTCTCTGATAAATTATTACATAGATATGAAAAGGTAATTCTAAGATAATGATCAAAACTTTCAATTTTTAAGTCTTTGATAGATAACTTAATAGACGCCTTGCCTTCCTCATTTAATTACGATAAGGAAATCTAGGCTGGATAGTCGCTAACCGGATACTTAGGAATGGACAGTATTTTCTTCTCATAACTTTACAAGAATGTAACAATGTAAATATTGCCAAATAGGAAGGATATAGATACACAGGTTTATATATATATACATATTAATTTTTAAAGGCGTGAATTATGATGAAGTAACGCTCTAATCTTTACATATTTTGAAATCATTGCTTCATAAGACGTCAAATATTTAAAAAAATAAGAGTTCTGCGCGTAGTGAATTTCACAGGTCCCCCAGTATTAGTCGTAAGATATATTGACTATGATACTAATTTAATCCTACGCTACATGATTTGTTTCAACTACGGTTGGGAAGACTAAATAAATATGAACGAAAAAAAAGAAAAAAATTACTTCGAAATTAAGCTAGTTTGAAGTTTCTCTGAAAATTAATTAATTAGAGGAATTTCAATTGCTTAGTTCTTTGATCAGCTTCAATTGATTAGCTTAATTTCTTTTTAGAAAATTATTCTCCCTCAAATTCAAATTGTGATAAGCAAATTCTTATGTATCAAACAAAAATTGTTATAAGAAAATTCTTCTGCTAAAAAATGTAAAATTTTTCAACTACATTGCATGTTATGTTTTTCTGTTTTCAAATTTACATCGCTATTCAATAGGAGAGGGAACTTGTTATGCATGCATCACTACTGTATTCTAATGTAAATTTCTAAATGAAATATTACGAAACAGTGGAGTATTTAGAGGAAGATTTGATAATTCGTTTGATAGTGCTCATCAATATTGTGCCAACATTAGTCAGTTTCATTTTGAGTATACAAATAAATAAATAAGGCATGAAATTTTTAAAGCTGTCCTTTCTTTTCAAAGGAGCAAATGTTATAATTTAAACGCATAAAAATAATTTTAAAAATTTTATAGAATCAAGGTTTTAGAATTTTAAATTGAGATAAAATTTTGATTCTCAAACTCATTGATATTTGAATTTCTGTAATATAATTACTTTAAACAATTTTTATGGAATACGAAAAATTCGAAGTGCTTTCATACCATAAAAACAAAGAATAAAATGTAAAAATTGAAAGACTGAAAAAACAAAATTAGTTTCTGTTTGAAAAAATTTTTGTCTCTGCATTCCTACGAATAAGAAACGAAACGAAATTCTTTTGAAATCTTTATGCTATTTATATAATATATGAACAAATTCAGAAAGAATCTTATCGTCTTTTATTTATTTGAATAAACTTTGTATTGCTTCTTATTCATTTATTGATAACGGTCTATTTTTAATTTCTTTATTGGATTTTACGAAAGAAGTGAAAACATGTCAATTTTCAATCCTTTTCTTGGTGTAATCTTTTTATTATACTTTTTGAAAGATGTAAAAGATATTTCCAGTGCTTTTTAAGATAGTTTTTTGCATCTGATTAAAATAAATAGCTTGCAAAATTCGGATCAGTGGAATATATGAAAGAAAATTTTAAAATGCTGTCCCCTGGAAATTTTAAAGGTACTGAACTGAGAATAAAATAAAATTATAAGAAGTTAAAATTTCTAAAAATATTTCGGCTATGTTTTTAATGGTGCTGCTTTGTATATTGAGTGAATTCTATGAAAGAAAGCAGTTTAAAATATATTTCACCTTCTCGCTCTTTTCAAAATACTTTTTGAAAAGCATTGCTTGTGAAATCTGTTTTAAATCTTTCGAAATATAATGCTTGTTTTCATGAGTAAGAAGCTATTGAGCAAACAACTTGTCAAATGCAGACCTATAGAATAGTCCTGGAGCATTTTAATAGTACTGAGAATAAAATGAAACCTTAGCATATTAAAGGAAAATTTTCAAAATTATTCCTTCCCTTTCCTTAGGAAAGTAAGATGTTATAAGGATATTTTATGACTCTGTCGTTGAAGCAGAAAAGGAAAAAAAAATGTATAAAATACACAACATGTAAAATAAAAGGCTCATATATCGCCTACGTTCCTAATATCGTCTATCACGGTTGAATCTTTATTATTGATAGTTCGTGGCGCTGCTTTTGGAAATTCAAAGCTTACATCTTCAGTATTTGTTTGTAAAAGTCAGCTTTTTTTCTTTTTAGAGGAATTTCGACTTTTTTTTTTATATTGTGAATTCATGTTTCATTTCTTTTATATTTTTAAGAAGATTCAATATCAAATCTTTGAAAGAGTGGTAGCAACGATAATAGGCTACATTTCAATATAGTTTTCTTTATTGCTTTGAGCTGCGACGTCCCAATTCTAGCCTGCCATGTTTTGTAGTTTGCTCGATTGTTCCAGTATCGCCTACTTGAATTTTCGTATAATCTCCTAAGGCTATATTGGAAAAATTTGCTAAGTAGAAGTGGTTCTTCTTTTACAGATGCCGCATAAAAAAGACGTGAGGGAAATTAAAATGAGACTAGTTGTAATAGCTATAAAAACAAAGAATGGGCTGTTACATGTATCGAAAGCTTTTCAAGTACGTTAAAAAGTTATGAAGAAAAAAATTCGACAATTGATGAATCACTAAAATGAAAGTTTGTTTACCTTTTGATACAGAAGATCAATTGTTTCACAATTTTTTACAAATATATAAAATTATTACATGCTGAAGGGGGAAAATATAAAGGTGATGGTATTTCAACTTCCATTAAAAATAATTAAAACTGCCTATTTCCTGAAAACTCAGAAATGCAGAAGACGTCGTTTCGTCTTTTTTTTACTTTTTTGTATATGAAATGAACGAAGAGAAAGTATTGTGATTTTCAAAACATTTGAACTCGAGATTTTGACAAATGTTCACGTCTTATACCTCCCGAGTCCTAAACGCACGTATTTGGAATTATGTCTGTCTGTGGACATAACTCAAAAATGTTTTGTGTTCGGATAATGAAAATTGGTATGGGATTTTACACCAAATTCATAGATTCAATTTTCCAGTAACTAGTAGTAACTCATTCAAAAGAAATACGTCTGCCAGAATATAAGTTAAACACAATAATCGAAGACAGCAAGATGGATAATATTTGTTATACAAGTTTAACATCTAATGTCTAGGTAAGTTTCTGATTTTTAATCAAATTAGTCAAGGAGTTGTCTGTCTGCTTGTTCTTTCATAAGCATGTGAATATAACTAAAAGAAGACATGACTTAAATATATGAATTTTGGTATGTGATTTTTAGACAACAATTGTAGTTCTGTGTCAAATGTTGGTTCCCATCAGTCTGAAAAGGCATCCAAAAAATGCATTGATTTTTTGGTACTTGTGCTTAAACCGTATTCTAGCGATTAATCACCAAAGGTAGCATACTAACAGATTCTTTCGTAACATTAGTTCGCTAATGTTATGGGGTTAATATAAAGACATATTTATTGGAGAATGTGCTTGAAATATTCGGGAAATCATTCCCGCTCTTTTCTGCTGTTTTTCCAAAGTTTCTTTACTTTGCCTCTAGGCAAATTGTTAAATTCTCACTTATGTATGTAAAAACATATTTTTGATCTTTTACTTAAATTACAGCACAAAAAATGTCTTCCAGCATGGATTTTCAACCTTGATGGGATTGGAGTGGTCAGAGTTCAACAAAAGAGTGTGAAAGTTGTTTCTTTGAAAAGGAGATCTCTACAGCTGGACTTTGTTTCCCAATAATTACCGTTGCATGTCAGATTCTGTTAGCTTTGCAACAACAATACTTATGTTTTCAGAAAGTGGATGAAAAACGAATAAATTGATAGATTTCATCCTCGAGATATTTCAGAAATCAGAATGTCATCCCTACTGTGTATCCAATAAGTTTTCTTCACCTAACGGATATTTTTTTTTCTTTTTTGTTTCTCATAGTTAAAACCAATAAAGAAAGACCAGTAGACTTTATCCCAGATTATCCTACAATACCCAAGCAATATACATATAAGATCGATTTAGCTCCCGAAAATTCTATCTCTTTTTAATGTCTGTCTCTTCATTCTTCATATAACATGAAATCACTACACAAAACATTTATGAGGATCTTCAAAACGTACTAAGCTCAAAAGTTTGACTGTCTATGCGTCTTCTCGTAGTTGTAACAGCTTTAAACAATACCAAAACTGGTAGGAAATGTTAAAGTAAGAGTAACTGGATTTGGAGAAATATGCAAGGTTTTTAAATCTATTGGAATTACGTTTTTTATCATAACATTCTTAGAGGCTCATATTTCTTAAAATACCAGCAATGTTTCAATCGTGGGAGAAGCAATTAATAAGCAATCACTGAACAGTCCAGTTTTTTCCTATAGTAATCTCTTCATTCAATATTTTTAAAGCCGGACATTCCTGATCATTCAACGCCACACCAGTTGAGTGGTGGCGCTCTAGAATTTAACATCAGGAAGAGAAGCCTCGCAAAACTGGCATACCTTGAATTGGGAAATTGGATATCTAATACGTCTTAATTTTCATCTAATATGAATGGGAGATTGGGAGAGAGGACTCTTGATAGTGGGCTACTCTAGAAAGACGTTCAGAAGAGATTGAAATAAAATTGTTGCTGAATAACATATGCTAATACAATATTTTCAGAATTTAAATAATTATTCTGTCAAATAATTTCAATCAAATATTGATTCCATATTAGTGAAGTCACTTGATAAGAAAAATTGATTTTAACATTCAATAATATTTATAAAATGATATATAAAATATATTAAAGACTAAAAAAAATAAAAGATTTCAAGCATCAGTTAAAAATTAAAATAAATTTTGATTAAAATTCCTGTTTACTTAAAAATTTTCCTATCAGCGCGTCAAGCCTTTATGTCATATTTTTCATTTAAAAAAATCTTTAAATCATATTTCTTAACGCTTTTATATTTTCATTTTTTACATGAAAAAAAGTAACGAATAAAGTTTTCAGAAAGTATACCAATGGCCTGTAAGTTCGAGTTGACTTTATAGATTTGTATAAATGTACTTTATTCTTCAGACACAAATAGCTCTAAATTATCAATTTACTACGCCCACTTGCATTCTACAGTTCATGAAAGAAAAAAAAATAACACCCTCTATTATTAGATGCTATGCAATCTCACAATGAAACTTCCAACTGTTTCTGAATATTTCGAGGAGAATGAAAAAAATATTCAACCGAGAAGGGAAGATCCAATTTTGTATTTCCACCCTGCGAATGCATGCATCTCATCTCGAATAATGCCTCACAAAAGGAGAAATCTCACAGCCCATATTTATTTCTTTCGAAAGCAAAATCACATCCACTTTCGCGAATAAATAATACATGACAACATTAATCCCAATTTGCATTCCTCTTTTATAAATCTTTTTCCAGGAGAAAAAAAAGTCCAGTCGAGTCGTGGAAATCCATTAGCGTGTTCTTAACGACCATTTCCTATTTAAAACGGACTTTTGTACCTGACTTAATCACAGTCTTGTCCATTTGGTCCGAGCCTTCATTCCTATGTCTGATTGGGGACGATTAACTGGCATTGTGGTAATAAACTGGAAGCGGTTTTTCATTTTTTTTACTCTGATTTCCTTTCTTTTTTCCTCTTCTTTTTATGGTTTCTTTTCGTAATTTATTACAGAAACTGCATTCGCTTAGCGTTATTTGCCTCTCGATTCATGTTGTCTCATTTCCCTAAACGATGTGCCGAGACTTTTCTTATTTGCTTTTTTCCATTCTCTTTCTTTTTTTCCACCCTTCTTTTTTAAGATTTTATTATTTCAGGAGAGACATCATTGAGTATACGAAATAAAACCGATTTCGTCTGCAAGAAAAGAGATGAAAGAAGACTTGAATTCTTGTTTTTAATATAAAGCGACGAGAGGCTTTGTTTTAAGTTGCGAAGAATTGGAAAAAAGAACAAAACATTCAAACATCGTACTAAACAGTTTTTGAGACCAATATAAAGAACATCAGATGCATGTAATTACAATTATTTATTTTTAAAATATCAAAACATACCTCGGCTCACATTTATGCATTCAAACCTTTTTAAATCGGCGAACGTCAAACACGTATATTATCAGTTTACCAGCTATCATAAAAGCCTGGAAACCAAATAAACATAATAAAATCACACTTTTTAGAGCACTAAAATGAAGAAGGCTTTTATTTTAATCATTTATAATGTTTTATTATTATCATACTTTATTATTATAAACATTATGGAATATTAATTGTTTTACAAATTTGCAACCAGATTGCATCTATTGCATGGAATCAAAATTTAACGAAAGTTAATCATTTAAAAGGTAATTAACTTCAAAAAATATTTAAACAATGTAAAAATTATCTGAAAGTCAGCATTAAAAAGTGTAGAAAATTTTCAAGAAAAGAAAATGTAAACATTTTCTTAAATTGCATGCGGGTAAAAAATTTATTATAAAATTCAGTTTTCGTTATAGCAAAAAAAATGTTCAGATTAGTTCAGTTATATTAACGCTTTCCCTTTTAAACAACTTGAGAGCTATCTGGCGGTAAATAATATATTAAATTGTATTTTATAGTAGTAAAAAAATGTTTTATAAGGAAAAATTATATTTAAAAAATCTCTTAAAATGATTTTGGAAACTGAAAAAAGAAATAGAACGGTAACTAAAATGGACTTCATTGAAGGAATTTTAAAAAAAGAATGGATTGTAAGGGAAATTCATTTTCTTATATAAAATATTTTAAATTATACCTTTTCTAACTCCAAACATAGAGTCAATACAAAAGGACTTTTGCACTTTTATTTAGAAAAATTCTTGAAGTGTGTACTGAACTAACGATGAAATTTGGGGATAAACAGAAACGAAATATGAAATGTTGCGAACTTTGTCAGAAACTGAAGTAAACAGCCATTCGTTCATTAGCTTGTTTGCTTTTCTAACACAAACTAGAAACACTGCTGTTATGTTTTGCCCAAAATACTTGGAACTTCAAAGACTTTCTATGCTTTTTCGAAATTTCAGCAATATTTTAAAATGATGTTTGAAGATGAAGAGATTTATCTTCTTTATACTATGATGAAAGCGAAGAACTAACAGACTTCTCCAATAATCTAAATCAAGATCTTTTCATCTTCACTGTTTCAAAATACACTGCGTAAATTAAATATTGTTGATTAAGTTCCATTTAGTTTAAAAGTTATTTATAAACTCCTTTCCAGAATTTCGGTTTTTCTTTAATAATATGAATATGAAATTTTCAAATATGCATTCTTCCTTTCCAAATAAGTTATTAGCTCTTTCAAAAGAATAAACAGAAACCAGTTTATCCAAATCTAGTATTTGTTTCTTTTTCTTGTACATATTGAAAGCAAACAATTGATGCGTGTGTGAATACTTCTTATAATAATTTTGACAAACTAACTCTAAAGGAATTAAAAATAAGTTTTTGGGTATAAAGATAATATTTTCTTGGATTTTTTTTACAAAATAAAATCTCCTTTACAGATAGCAGTATCTTGTAATTCTAATTTAAAACTCTTATACATTGTTTCATGGAATAATACATGTATTAAGGTGTCCCATAAGTTAATTTCTTATTTCTAATATGAAATGAATACACAATATTTACTGTTTAAGATATTATTTTTTTTTAATATAGGTACCATTTTGCTCTATTATCTTTTTCCATCTCTCAGAAAACCTCCTTATTCCTTCTTTCCAATATTGTGTTTTGGTCAAGAAACAATCTTCGAGGTGCTCTTTCATTTCGCTGGTGAATTTAAAGCTCTTATCGGGGAAAGAATTTTTGAAGGGCAGAAAGAAGTAATAATCAGATGGAGCGATATCTGGAGAGTTTGCAGAATGCGATAAAACCCAACTAACGCCTCGTTAGTTCATTAATTCCGGACGTGTTTTTTTTCATACCAGCTTTTTCTTGATCCAGTTGATATTAGTATTTCATAGAATTTATTATTTCACATTGAGGAAGGAGCTCGTAGAAAATTACGCTTTTCCAATCCCATCAAATGAACAAAAGAGCTTTTTTGAGATGTAGTCCCGATTTTGCGACAGTTTAGAGCTCTGGATGACTGAAACCAATGATATAGACGTCTCATTGATAAGTCTGCATGTTTGTACAAGCAGAGCCAGATAAGGCGACTCATAGCGCGGTAAGAAAAACATCATTTTGGAACATCCTAATGTATACCAAGTAGTATGGTACCAGTAGTAACCTATATGGAGCTGCGTGATTTAAACAGAATAATTGCCATGTGTTTCAACTAATCAAACATAATTTACTATCACAGGAAATAATAATCTATTGAAGTTACTACGGGCAAGTATACTACCATCTGTAACTGCCGAGAGGATTACTTAACTGCTAACCAGTTACGGCCTTTCTTTTGTTACGCCAAGAACTTAGTAATACAAATGTCACCTTATACTCGTATTTATGGCGGCTTCTATTTAAGGCCAATTGGATTGAAAGTCCTCAATGAAATATATTTATTAATATTTCGTATTCAGAAATCTATCAGAATAATATTTTGAAAACAATCAAATTTACTTGAATCATTTGTAGTTCTAAAGTGGTTTCTTTAAAATATTTCAATTCTGTTTTCAAGTATGTTGATTTTTTTCAATGTATTACAAATATAAATGTTTTAAACCCTTTCTTAACACGCTCACTGCCACTACCCTCGCCTGATATCAGGACCATCTATTTAATTAGATGACCCCTTCCTTGCTATTTTTAACTGTAGTAGAGAAGGTGTCATCTAATAACAAAGATGGTTTGGTCCTAGAAAAGAATGCAATCTACGAGTTATCTCGTAGTTGGCAGTCAACGTGTTAATTACAATATAAATTAATATTGCAGTGAAATATAGTTTTTTTTTCAAGCGATAACTCGCTAAATGTCGTAATTCACAAAATTTCATTACAACCCTTCAAATCGAAACTTTATAATTATTCATGCTAATAGCCATGTGATGATCATTTTATGAGCTTGGCTACGAAACCGTGCCATAATTTTAAGTCTAGCCAATGACTGCGATTAACTATGACATGGATTTTGTGAAATGCAACCGATTTATAATATAATGCTACTAAAGTGTCAATGTATTTTGTTGCCTTTCTTTTTATCTGGTACCATAAATCTGTCATTTTCTTTTAAGTTGCAATCCAAGCAAAATAGGTCGCCATTTTGGCTTGGTGGTGAGGCTTCGGAACCGGAAGGCTTCAGGTTGGAGACCCAATTCCACCAGAGAACCATCGTGTAAGCGGGCCTGCTACACGCTAAATCCGTCAGACCAAATGCTCTGCCTCTGGTGCAGTATGGAAGTTTGGAGAAGGGGTGCCAGCTCAGGCGGCGTCCTCGTCATCTGACCGTGGTTCAAAATTGCGATATCAGAACCAAAATAGCCTTAATGTTGCTTTAAACCTGGACGTCAATAAAACTAAACCAAGCACAATAAATTTAGGCTGCGTCTATGTAAATAAATGTACATTAAGAAATTTTAAAAGATGCCTTCTTTTCTTTGATATTAACTGCTTCTACAGCGTTTGAGTTCCTTGATTTTAATACAAGTAAACTCTAATTATTACTGCTACAAGCTAACTATTGAAAAACTAACTATTTATACTATTTGAATAATATTGAATTTATTTATTTTGCTATATTTTTAAAAATATTAAATATAAAACCTACCCAATTTATAAAAGTATTTATGGCAATTTGGACAAATGAAGGTTAAAATCCCACCCTTTTTCATATCAAATGTTGAGTGCAACCCGTGCCTGGAAAGTCTGTCTGGGCTTTCGTATACTTCTAAAAGTGGTGGCTCAAATTCGGTATCAGGTTGATGAACTAAATATGATAAAACTTTTGACTCGATTCCTGGATCAAATCCGCTAATGAATGGATTATCTATGTGTCCATTAACTGCTTTTACAGCGCTTGAGTTCACTGATTTCGATATAAATTAGTTCTAAATATTAATACTGCAAGCAAACTATTAAAAATTAACTTTTTATACTGATTTGAATAATACTGGATTTATTTACTTTGCTATATTTTTTTAAATATTTAATATCATGTATTGTCAATTAATAAAAGTATTTAGGGCAATTTTCCTTAGTTAATATTATTGTTAATCATAAATCAAAAGTGTCTTAGAATGACTTACTGAAATTATTTTTATTTTCTTAATATTTTAGAATAATATGCAATATAAATGGATTAGGAGGACATTTTTTACTTTGAAATGGCTTAATTAAGATGGTGCGAATGATTTAAAAAATCTTAGTAATATATTTTCTTTTCCATTCAATTAAATATTTCAGTTTTGAAAAATATTTTTCAGAAGTAATTACATTAATGTGAAATAAATCCAAGCATCGAAAGGCAGATACTTAACACTTGCATTAGCTGGAAGCCGAATTGAAAGGGACCGAATTTCAACATAAAAAATCCTTTGAAATAATTAAGGTGAATTGTAATAACAAATATTTTTATCTAACAAATGTGGATCCAAAAATACTCACCATACAAGAAAAGAAAGGAGTTACCGCCTTTCTAAAAAGTAAAATACTTGTAGCCTTGAGCATGTTATGTTTATTGAATTCCTAACAATTGTCAGAACACTTCCTTTAAAAAAAGTGACAAAACCTCTTAAAGTAGTCTCTTTTATGTGTAAAGTGAAACGGCAACACTGTTTGTTATTTATTCAAAGTATAGTTTTCGTTTTTATTCCAGTTGCAGCACGTCACACTTTTTTTTACTCGCATTTGAATGAAGAGAACAATTTCTAAGGATTCGACTCCCTATTGTTCGATGTTGATTTTAAATTTCATTTGAGGAGCAAAGCGTAAATATTTGAATATCGACGCTAAAAGTTTTGTATCCTTTTTTTTTCGAAGCACTAATTAAAAGCCTTTTATTGTTAATTACGATAATTATCTAGAGGATGTATTAAAATACTGCTATTGTCCTATGTTAGATTATTTGAAGAGAATGAAAAATCTCATTTCGGAAAGCTTTCTATTTTCCAAATGGAATCAAATAATATAAAACAAGATTTAAAAGTAAATTTATGGAAACGATGTAACTTTTAATACGAGTCAATGTTAATTACATGAAACAAAAATATCCCGTAGCAAAGAAAATTCATTTAAAATTATCTCAAAAATAATGTTATTTTCTGAATGAATTTATTCCCCGTAGATTTTTGAAGTGATGTTTACTTCAAGATATTCAGATAGAAATTCGTATTGAACATTTAGAACTTTTAATTATAAAATTAGTAACTGTTTTGTATTTCTTATTAATTTTTCTTATTAAATTACCGATGTATAGCATCTTAAAATTATTTTCAACATGCAATCTTTTTTTACAAAAGAAAGCAACACAGAAATAAAACTTACATTTTAAAATGAAAATGAAGTAATACACTTTAGTTGTTCTAATTTATTTGTCACCAATGTAATAGACGAGAAAATATTTTTTACAACAGGAATCAAATCTTGAATGTTAAAAAAGATTAATAAGTTAAAGAGTAAAAATGTTTCAAATTTAAATTTAAAAAATAATACATTTTATCGTATGAATAGCAATCACGTTAATCAAGGGTTATAAATAAAAGAGAAAATTCATTCCAAACTTGTTCTCTCAAGTTTTATCAATTTTCTGAATGAATTTCCTCCCGATAAAATTTTGATGTACTGATGGCACCATGATATAGGATAGAATACAATTATTATATTTTAAAATATTTGTATTCTATCACATATTCTATATAATTCTAACTATTATATAGAATCCTATATTTTATAATAATTGTATTCCATCGTATATTTATTCTATATTCAATAGTAATCTATATAAATTTCCTCTCAATAAATTGTTGATGTACTGATGGTTTCATGATTTATGATAGAATACAATTATTATTTTTTTGTACAATATTTAGAATTTTTTGTTCTCATCATCATCTTTTCATGTCATCTTTTCTTTTTTTCCCCCTTTAAGAATCTTTTTGACAAATTGCTGACCCGTGATATTCTAGAAATTAATTTTCAATGTTCTATCTGTTTGTAATGAGAAAAAAGACAAAAATAAACCTGTATGGAACCTCTTCTTAGAACCTATATTATTATATAATAATAAAAATTGTATTATTATATAGAATAAAAATAGAAATTATGTGGGTTAAATGCTCCAACTGAAGAACTCTGGAAAATCTTAATGGACTTTTGACGAGTTCTACTTACCAATAATGGGAGAATCTCATTTTCTACAGTCGTAGATTAGTATACAAAGAAAGCCCGCGATTTCTCTAGACAAACCAAAATTAATGTTATTTAACCATTTGCAGCCCATTAAATAGAATATAATTGTACTGACTAAGAATTAATTATTTTTTATTGTTGGTGAATGAATGTGCTCAGTATTATTCATATCAGATTTATAGAGATGGTTAAAACGCTATTTTTTGCTAATTAATATGCTTAATATACGAAGAAATTACAAATAATTAATAAGAAGAAATTACAATAAAAATGTAATACTACATACATTCATTATAATCATCACCAATTCCATCTTCCCATTCTGGATATCTGGATGAGAGAAAAATATCTTTTTTGAATTATCCTTCTATTAATCGGTGTATTATTTGTGAACACAATAATTCAAAAAGCGATGAGCTAGATGAATAAAGTTTGGAATGTCACCTTTATCTATATCAAATTTTGGGTGCAACTCGTGTTCGAGAACTCTGTCTGTGCTTCCATATACTTGTCAAATCGATGGCTCAAATTCGGTCGATAAACAAAATATGATAAAGATTTTGCCCATTTCAAATGTTGGATCAAATCCACCTACGAGATTACTGTCTCTCTGTATGGGGCAGTTGTGGCCTGGTGGCAGGGTCGAGGCTTCGGAAGCAGAGGGTTTCAGGTTTGAGACCCGATTCTACCGAAGAACCGTCGTGTAAGTGGGTCTGGTGCATGTTAAATCCGTCGGGGCCAGGCGTCCTCCGGTTGGTGTGATGAGGAAATTTGGAGATGGGGTGCTACTCAGGGGTAGTCTTCGTCTTCTGACCACGATTCAAAATTACGACATCCGTCCCAAAATAGCCCTAGTGTTGCTTAAAAGCGGGACGTTAATATAATTAAACTAAATTAAATTTCTGAGTAGTCTGCTAACTCTTTATTCACTTGAATATCAGATTTTGGACTTTGAATCGTCCAAAGAAAAGGATAGCTATTTAGAAATTATCTTCAATACAATCAGAATTCTAGAAATATATAAGAAAGGGATTTATTTATGTTGTATCTCAATTCTATAAAGGAATATTTTTAATTTTTCTGTTTTGTTTATGCAATATTATACATTATATAATTCTTTGACCCTGTTTAAAATCTATTAATGAAGCAGTCAGTAAAATTTTAGTATTTTTAAACGCTCTTGATTCAAATATTTTATCGTTCTTAATCTCTAGAGGAAAAAGTCTAATATAATAGAATTATCATACCTACTATAAAAATAAAAGAACAATTCTAATTTGGCCACAAAATAAAGGTAAATGCACTTAATAAACTAGGTTAAAAAAGAGAATGAATGTTCGTTTATTGCAGAAAAAATATTAGTGGCATGAAATGCTAGTGATATGTATCAGAAATAATTAAAAACATTTGTTTCTACAATTTTTCTTTAAATATTTTTTCAGAAAATAGCACTTTAAAAAAATCAAGTATATTTTAATTATTTCGATGATAATTTTTCTAAGGAGGAACTATCTTCCAAAATACATTTAAGAAAAAATAGCTCCATTTCTAAAATTTCACTTATATTTAATGAAATAAAAATTAATATAAGATAGATGAGAAAATTCCGTTCATCATTCATCAACTCGACATTTTCAACTTCCCTAAGCACATCAGCGACAGTTGCTAGCGAAGGTATATAAAGAGCATAGTTAGCTAAATATTTTAAGAGCCATTTACTTTATGACAAATGCTTAAGTCTAGAAATGTTTAAGATTTTCTAAACTTTAGTTTAAGCGCCCAAAATTCTTCTACTTAAATCCTGCTCTAGAAAGCACTTCTTATCCTTTCACAAATGATACGCCTACGCACTAGCTACTTAGCTAATCTTTATATAAGCTTTCTTAGCTCTTCTTAACAACTTCTTAATAAGTTGCTCAAATAGATTCGCCGGGCTTTTATTCTCGCGAACTTTCTTCCTTCCAAGTCTCTTTTATCTCAATTTTTTTTCTTCCTTTTCAGAGACTTTACCTTTAGAAGTCTTCAAAAGAAAATCACTTCTTGAGCTTAGTACTTACTAAAAACACACTTGACCGCGAAAAAAAAAATACTTCGCCGCTTTTACATCGACTTTTGAAGCGTGTATTGCGAAATTTTTGATATCATATCAATAGTCTTCTGTCAAAGAAATTACTAAGAACTCTACAAATAAAAGTGAAAAAAACAACCTTGCGAAATTGCTCAATATTACCTTGAATATGAAAAGCACAAAAGGAACTGTATCAATAAAAAAGCGTAGAAGCTCTTTTTGTTTAGAAGCGAGATAAAAATTCGTTCTTCTGAATTTTGAAACAAGGTTTTATTTATTTTTCCTCACGTTTTAAGATCTGTATTCCTTTATAAAGCAATGGTAAAAGCTCATTAGAAGTTTAGAAAATTTTCAAAGTACTGACAGAGTTTTAGGTTTCCCTTACTTGAAATGGTGAAGAGTTTTTTTCAGTCACTAGCCATTTTTAACGACAGTACTTGGACTCTTATATTAAGGCACGTTATTATAGCCACTATTTTTAATATTTTTATTTTCATAATGGTTAGAATTAATTGTATTTTTAGTGGCTTATTCAAATTTCGTTTACCTGTTTCATGCATCTTTTACTATGCATTTTTTTAGCTTGGTTTAATTAGTGTTTCTGAAGATGGAATTTTGTGGTCAGTTTTTGATTCGCTTGCTACCTCAGAAATTTTATATAGTTATATGCGTTCAATGACAACATATTATTATAATATATTTTAACTTAATTTTAATTAAATTTAGATTTTATATTCAAAGCACTGCATTACTAAGTCAGAGAAAATAGATTTTAAAATGTCATACCGTCTATAATAATAAAATATAAATATATTAAAGGCTACGAAACAGAAAATAAATAAAATAAAGGTTTCAAAAATTCTTTTATTAGTGTATTAAAGGGCAGAAAATACATGTTTTAGCAACAAACTGTAGGTCAAACAAAATCATAAAAACGTTAGACACTGAAAATAATGCTATAAGAAAACTGTATAAACTACTAATAACTTAAAATGATAGTTACCCAAAGTTCATGAAGAAATAACAATATTTTATAAATGTGATTAAATTTTCGATTAGAGTGCTTTTATTAGCCCCTGCTTTACGCTTTTGTTTTAACATCCATACTTTTGATTAAAAAATTATTGTTTTCATTATTATTGAGAACGCCAGTGGCTTTCCATTTGGTTTGTAAAACTGCGATATGGATAGACCATGTGATTTTGATCTGTTGCCAGATGTAGAGGACAAACCTGAGATGGAGTCACTCATTCCGAATTTCTTTATCCATCAACGTGAGAAAGTTTTGACTCATGACAGCAAATATAGTGTGCTGCAGACTCACATATGTGACGGAATTTTGATTGATTTGAATTTTCTAAACTGTGGTTCTCCAATAGTTACAACGAATTTCAAGACTGCAGTGATATCACTACCTTTGAAATGGGATTACACGAGGAAAAGTTCTCTACTTTAATTATGGTTTAAAAGTTAAAATCTAAGCTACGAGAGGTAGGCATATGCTTTGAACTTGAAGGATATTTTAAATAATGTATGGAAATAACTCTTAAGTTGTTTGAATCAACAGACATTTTGTTAAAAAAAGCTACAACATCTGATTTTTTTGTATTATAAGCCTATCAATCACATTTTGAAAAAATATTCTTGAGACACCAATATTTTAAATAAAATATTATATTCGTCTGCGATCAAAATTGATTGAGTTATAAAATTCTGAACATCATTATTTAAGTTTATTGTATACCTTTTCAATGCTCACCTGCAGGGAGATCCGCGAACAAAAGGGCATTGCTTGCTGGAACTTGCCGTAGATTGGTTTAAAATAATGAAATTAAGAGACTTCATAGTTTTAGTCACAAAAGAGAGGAACTTTTTTTCGTTAAAATATTAAAGTGTCAAGAATATTTTATAAAATATGATTAATAGTAACAGGACCTTACAAATTTATAGTCTGTAATTTTTTTCATAAGTGTAAGTAGCAGCTCAAATTCTTTACACCATTTTAAACATCTTTCAAATTGTAAATAGGCGCAGATTTAGAAGTTAATTACTGGGCCTCTATTTGAATATACAAATTAGTATCATATCAAATGTGAAGACCTTAATACAAGTGTTCGTTTGATTATACTTTAAAACTAAATCAGAAAATTGATAAATGAATTTATCGAAACATAAAATCGAATGGTCATTTCAATATGCTCTACAAAGAAATTTTATGTCTTTTTCTTGATAACCGTTTATGTTAGTACATATTCATTTTTAAAGGCTCTAGAACTATCATGCATATTTTATAATGGATTATAAATTGTTTATATTATTTCTTTTCTTTTCATACCTTTCAGCAATAAACATAAACGGATTAGGAATAAGTTATTTCCCAATTGAAATAAGCTGTGCATACTCTTTTTCTATTTACTATAGAAACTAAATTTGGAAATATGTTTTCATGTTTAAGGACTCATGCTTTCATTTGGCTGGTTCAATAAAAAAAATGAAACTTTTATTCAAATATGTATATTTAATCAAAAATATTTTTATACGGTTATAACCTATAAAATTACAATAAAATATGCTAAACAATGTTTGAATATTGCATAGAATGCCTTTTTAAAATATCTTTTTTTATGCAAAATTCGCCTTAAATGCTAAAAATAAAAGATTATTTCCATCCATCTACTCTAGACAAATAGCCTTTTAAGATCCAACTACACTAATCTCTGCTTTCAACTCTTACTACCCAAGGCATATTTGACATCCAACATTCCTTGTAAAACATGAAAACTGTTCCGCAGATGAAAGCATTGAACTGCCATCTAATCTGAGGATCAACCTCCCAGAGGGCTGATTAGGTCGGAGGAAATACCTATTCCCTGTCCTTCATAAGGCAAGATTTCATTTTTCATTCCTTCATAAATGTCAAGGAAAAGAAGGCTCAGCGCAGAATAATAGAAATACAAGACAGTCTTAGGGAGGGATCTTCCTTAGTTGGTTCATCTAATCCGACAATAGAATCGAAAAACGGGGTTCCTCCATTTTGGACCTATCGGTACCTTTATTGATGATCAGGAGCACCGTTTGAAAATTTTGCTGCCATTGTTATATTCGTAAGATGAGGGAATACTTTTAAATGGTTCGTGAAGAGTTATATTTTATCTTCGCTGGAATGTTGAGGCTTATATAAAAGGATGTCGAGATTTTTTTAAATTATATATAGCAACGCTTTTATGCTTCCTTTTTGCATATTTCATATAAGAGAAAATATTATTATCTTTGTTAAATTCAATCGCGAAATCTTGAGGAATATCCATTTTAGACCTCTTTTGAGTCTGAAAAACATGTTTTCAAGTATGATTTTCTATCTGAGAACGCAACAAACTCAAAAGCAAATTGAGGTAAGCAAATGTAGTTTGGCATCTTGTTTTAACATCCAGTTTGAAGATATTTAGTACATTTCGGTAAAAATTAAGCCATAGAAAGTTTGTCTGTATGTCTTTTTGAGTGCAACAAACACGATAGCTACAAAGTCTAAAGAACTAGAAGAATTTAAAAAATCAATTGTGGCAGTGTAAATTTGTACCAAATTTGAAATAAATCTGATCAAGATTGGCTATCTGTCGGTCTGTAAATTCTCATGCATGTAAACACTATAATTCAAAAACGGAATGACTTAGATTAATGAAATTTATCTTGTGGATGAATTTAAAATTTGTGATGAATTTAAAATGTTACCTTGTTAATAAAATGGTACTTCTGGTTCAAATTTTGATTTCAATCAATAGACAAAAAATGCACAAAATGTGGACTTGGCTTTCTTTCGTTTACTACAAAGCAAAACAAAATCCTGATATTGGATCTATGAAAATAAAAATTTAAGCACACTTAGCAATCATGGCCTTGCCCAAGGGCCCAAATTTTTGTGTGTAGGAAAGGTTAATGATATCTTAATTAGAAAGTATATGAAAAAGTTTCAGGGAGACCACTCCTGTTACTCAAGTATGATTAAGTTTAGTTAGATAAGTGTCGAATTTGAAGCGACATTTCTGCACAAACATCTTAATTTTAAACTGTGATCAAATATAGTAAACCAGCATTTCCCTCTCTAAACTTCCATGGTCCACTAATGGAACCTCGAAGAATTTAACGTCCATCAAATTCTGAAATCGAGACTCTGTAACAAGATTCCCATGGCCTTGAAAATTTAATTTTGTTTTCGTATGGGAACTTTTTCAAGTAGCTTTTTGTAGTTTTGTCACTTTTAAAATAAATTCGTGGTATTATATTCTATGATTTCGAAAAACAACTTAAATGAACTGGAAATATGTTTTCACTTGAAGCTTTTTTCAGAGTTAGTTTTGTATTATTATTAAAAAATTAACATTTTGTAGTCCCAGTGATCTTGAGGTAAAAAATTGTTTCCGAGACTAGAAGATTCTAGGTTTAAGCTCACAAAACAGGTCTGAAAACGAGCGCACAGTAACTCTGGCATTTTTCGTCAAATTTCCTCATGTTGATGTGATGAGAAAAATTTGTAGAAAGGGGATTCAGCTGACTCCTGAGTACAGCCGTGGTCCTCTGATAGGGATTCAAAATTAAAGGTTCAATTCCAAGCTACCCCTGATGCTTTTCAAAGGAATGCCGCTATAACTAAGCAAACAAAAAATGTAATACAATTCTTATTCTAGGGTCGTTGATTTAATATTTCAACGCTATCCGAAATAAATTTTATTGATAATGAGAAACAAATTATTGACTGTAAAAATCCTTAAAATTGATTTTTTGGCTATTTTTAAACAAAAGCGAATATTTTAAAAATGCCCACGATCAACCATATGTATGTATATAATATATCTTTTCACGTATATATTACGATGAAAATAGAAAGAGAGCGTGAAAAAAAATTTTTTTTTAATTTAAAGCTCATATCTCAGAGTTCAGCTTTTACATTTAAGTAGCTTTAATAAGCCAAAATTTTCCAAAGTAATTTAGAAACAATCAAACTTAATTTACTACATCCTTATGTTCAGACCTTTATTACAGAACTGATGAAAATTGAGGGAACACAAAATATATTTAAATAAAAAGAAAATATGTAACGGTTATGCATTGTCGAAATAAAAGGCTCAAATTTTCTTTGATGCAATCCATACCATTCTTTTTATTTTTTCATTGTAAAATAATAACAATGCATTTGAATATCGTTAAATGAAGGGTTCAAATAAATTATCTTTAAGTTCTCTTAAAAACTTTTATCCAATTGAAAAAAGAGAATATTTTCCTTTGAGAAAAATAATATAAGAAAATATAATTATATTTGTAAACAAAATGTGATACAAATAAAATTAAACGTTCATAATGCAAAATGTCTGTATGAAGTAAGAAGAGCTGTCATTTTAAATGATGTTTTTAATCTTCACTTAGAATTCCCTCGCATCATTAACATTTCTTTTTTTTTAAGTTTCTATATTACCGCTTTTAAATTATTCTTAGAGTTAAAATAGCTGATATATTTACTCGCATCATTTTAGTAAATCAGTGGAAATCTTCATATATGAAAGGGAACAAAAATTAGGATTAATTTTCAAATTAAAAGTGGAATTACTTTAATTTATATTCAGAGCGTTAGTTTGCTCGTTGAAAGAAAAGTTTTAAGTACTACTCATTGTTTTCAAATTAATGAAGAGTTGATTCTCTCAGCAGAGAAAGAGTTTTCATTTTTGTAAAACATTTTCGTGCTCAGCAAATTTTCCAGGCTCAAGGATTAAATTTTAATAAATGAGATACTTTTAATTGAGCAATAATAATGAATTTTATTGAAAAGAACTCAGCATTAACCCAAAATTCTATATCTGTATATCTTTTTTACCTTCTCTTATATGAAGCTTACAAAAAGAAAGTATTTAATTCTCGAAAAATTCAATATTGAAATTTTTAAGGGCCCTCACCTTTAGACTTCCCTGAGTTCAAAAACATTGGGTTTTGGTATGATGTTTCTACGGGCGAACATGGACCGCAGTGGCCTGGTGGTTAGATCTCGGCTTCGGAACCAGAGATTTTCAGGTTTGAAACCCGATTCCACCGAAGAGCCGTCGTGAAAGCGGGTCTATGCATGTTAAATTCATGGGGCCAAATGTCCTCCCATTAATGTGATGTGGAAGTTTTTAGAGGGGGTTCCAGCTCAGGTGACATCCTTGTCATTTGACCGAGGTTCAAAATTACGAGGTCAGTCCCAAAATAGCCTTAGTGTTGCTTTAAAATAGGCACGTTAATATAACTAAACTTTAACTTAAGCCTGCGAGTACAATAATTTAAATTCAAAATAAGCTAAAGGTATAAAATGTGGCTTGTGGTCTTTATACTAAAATTGTAAATTTTGGACTGATCCCGTAACTACTTGTATATAAATGTACAAAATGAGTCCGTGGGGTCGTTCGTATTCAGATGAGTGTTATAAGTACAATACGCAGCAAGCTAGATGGATGCTAATAGGTGACATAATTTTATCACCCGGATCTTAAATGTGTATAAAGTTTTTAAACAAATCATTCGTCTACTTGTTGACTATCTGTTTGTTTGCTTGTCTATGTGTATATGAACTCAATGACTCAAAAACACAACAAGCTGTTTAAATGAAATTTGATATATGATTATAACAACAAAATTATTCATTTGTTGTATTTTTTACCAAACTAATCCAAGGAAAAACCTCTAAAATTATAATAGTTTCCCTTCACTAAATGATAAAACAGAATTCGAAGCACCATTCTCAGTAAGTTGGGGATATATCTCTGCCATTGGTTAAAATATTATAAGAGTTTATAAGGCATCAAAGACTAATTTTTGCTGCTTAAATTCAATCCAAAACCTTGTCAAATCCGTTTTAGAATTAAAATGTATTTCAAGGACCCTCATCAAACAGGTAGAGTGGTTTCCCCGAAACTTTCTCGCATATTCTCTAATAAAAAATCTTATTTCCCCTCCCATAAAATTACACTCTTGCGTGAAGCCGCAAATGACTTGCTTGACTTTGGCAAATAATGGCTTGAAATATAGATGATTGGCTTGAATGTATTATTTTTACTGAATCAAATGTGTGAATGTGTTTTTGGACGCTTTTTTTCCTGACAGATTGAGATTTAAATTTCACACATCACTATATTTATTAGTATAAGACCACATATCGAGTTTTATTAGATTTAGTCGTTTGTTTTTCAGTAATAGCTTTTACATGCCTGTTAAAAGTATGGACTAACAGATGGTCAACTCCTTGACAGATTTGGTTCCAAATTTAAGGAGTTCTATTTTTTAGATGGTTAACCTTGTTTAAAGTTTTATATATGTAGCTCTTTGTATTTTATAGATATCGAGTTCACTTATTCCAGCTCGTCAGACTTTCTCTAAATGGATTTTGTTCTAAGTTTGATTGCGATCTATAAATTTGGTTTGAAGTACCTATACCAAATATTTTCTCTCTAGTTCAAAACAGTTTTGAGTTATTATATTTATAATTCAAGACATGCATAATTTCAAATATGTGTTTTTCTAACTTAAACGTAGACATCCATCAAAATGGCAAATTCTTTTTTTTTCAATTACAATATTTTTTGCATATTTCATAGGCGAGAAAGTAATCAAATTTTATTGGACTAACAAACCTGGTCCATTACTTTTTCTGTACTTTTTTAATATAAGTGCTCTAAACGAGTCAAAACCCATCCATTGATAAGTTTTTTTCTTTCTAAAATTTGTCCATGTTATTTCTAGATGAATGGTATTTTGACTATATATTTTACAATTAAAAGAAAATATCATTTCCAATATAATGTGAGTAATAATTATGGTTCGTTCTGTAATTCCGAAATCTGTTAAGTGACAAGAAGGAAAGATGATGGATCATTTATTAATTTTTATAATCTAAAATTTATTCGCCCTGTTTGTAAACTAAGTTTAGAAAAAGAAATATTCTTTAATTAAAGGAAAAGTGTTATATTAGATTAAACTAAATAGACATTATGAATCATTTATTCTACATTCTCGAAATACCATGTATTTAACGAGTAAAGATACAGGGTGTCCCAAATTAAAGTTACCCTATACCGCCGTAACTATTTATCCGAAAATTCTGAAATTTTGGAAGGGGATGGGAAATTTGGAATAAAGGGATGGGAAAGACATTTTGCTTAAAAAAGAATTTAGTTCCAAATGTTGCCTCTAGAGGGCGTATTATCAACTATATTATAAGAATTACACATTAGCTTGGAATTAATCCAAGTCATGTTCGATATGATGACCACCATTGTCAGCTACCTTCTTCTTCTTCTTGCATACAGCCGACCACTCCGCCACCACTGAACGTAGCAGTATCGACAGGATGATTGTCAGCTACCCTCTGAAATCTGAAAATTGCATGTTCAAGAGTGCTTCTTTGAGGAAAAACTCCATCAAGTGCAGTGGCATGCACTATCACGAAAGAGTGATATGCATCGATGTTGGAGAATGCAGTTGTTCCGGCTCTACAATCACGCCAATGTCTAGATCGAACGCTTTTTATGCAGGATGGTGAGACTCCACACACTGCAAATAGTGTAAAAAATATTCTAAAAACACATTTTACAGAAGAAAGAGTAATAAGCCGCCACTTCAATAATGATTGGCTTGCCCAATCTCCAGACCTTAATCCATGCGATTTTTGGCTCTGTGGATATTTGAAAGATCTGGTTGGCCGTGACAACCCAAGAACGTTGTCTGATCTTAAAGCCAGTATTTGCGGCCGAGTGTTCAATATTTCAACGCAGACACTATGCTCTACTGTTGAACATGCCGTTTTCAGATTTCAGAGGGTAGCTGACAATGGTGGCCATCCTATCGAACATGACTTGGATTAATTCCAAGTTGATGTGTAATTCTTATAATAAAATAGTTGATAATATGCCTTCTAGTGGCGACATTTGGAACTATTTTTTTAGCAAAATGCTTCTCCCATCCCTTTATTAAGGCGTGCCCAAAATTTCAGAGTTTTCGGATGAATAGTTACGGCGGTATGTAGCTCTGAATAGGGTAATTTTAATTTGGGACACCCTGTATAAGCGTTTTTTATGATATTTGAAAGGAAAAAAAGACGGTTTTTATTAAGGCAGAATAAAAAAACGATGCACTATCTGCTCTTTAATTTTAAAATGTTCATCTTTAAAAGGGAGTAAAATTCACGAATAACTACTTGTTTTTCTTTTAAATTTCATCTGCATGACTAGATAAACATTTAAATGAAACATTTTAACATTTAAAGAATACAAAAGGTTAAGAATTACAAATATAATGGATTGAATAAGCTTGGTTCATTAATGACAGTTTAATTCTTTAATAATAATTGATTCATTAATTATACTTGATAGTTGAATTAAAATTCATATATTTCAGTGTAAATCTTATCCATATTATGCTCTGACCTTGCAAAAAAAATCTAAAATTAAAATAGAATTATCCTATCAAATATTATAGATTCAATAAACTTATTTAATTATTCAACAACAACAAACATATCTAAAGTGAAATAAGACCTCATATAAATTTTGTCCAGAAAAAAGCTTTGAAGAGAGTTGCTGCTTTCACGTTTCCCAGAAACCGCGATGGCATGGTGATAGGTCTTGACTTCGGAACCGGAGTGTTTCAGGTTCCAGAACCGATTCCATCAAAGAACCATTGCCTAATCGATTCCATTAAAGAACCATTGTGTAACCGATTCCACCAAAGAACCATCGTCTAATCGATTCCACTAAAGAACCATTGTGTAACCGATTCCACTAAAGAACCATTGCCTAATCGATTCCATTAAAGAACCATTGCCTAATCGATTCCATTAAAAAGAACCATTATGTAAACGATTCCACTAAAGAACCATTGTGTAAGCCCTTCTAGTGCACGTTAAATCCGTCCGGGCCAAAAGTCCTCCTGCTGGTGCGGTGTGGAGAGGGGAAGTACCGACTCAGGTGCCGTCCTCGTCATCTGACCGCAGTTCAAAATTACGAGGTCCATACTAAAATAGCCTTAATGTGGCTTTAAAACGGGATTTTAATCAATTTAAAGTTTCTCAGTAGTTTAGTAAAAGTTTCCTGGTCAAATACCGGGTGGCCAGAAATAAAACACCCCTACTCTGACCTCCCTGGATATCGAACTACTCAGTGTAAAGGCTTGAAAATTTGTGGACATACTATTCAAAAAATGGGGAAACGGATTTCACGAAAAAAAATTTAGTTCCAGAAATCACCGATAGGTGGCGCTGTACCACTGGACGTATGCTGAAAAGACACAAAAACACGTTTTAAACACATTTTATTTGAAAGTACCAAGCATACATGAAACAAGGACGTTATCGATGCAGGGAATGCTGCTCAATATGGTTCCCTTCCTGAAGATGTAAAATGTGAAGTCTGTGGACAGCTTGTTCAACTGCGGATCGTAACTGGTCATCTGAGATGCTTCTCACATGCAGACTGATACTCTCTTTCAAATCTGCCAAGGTTACCAGACGTTCTCGATAAACAAGGTTTTTTAAGTGTCCCCAAAGCCAAAAATCACACGGATTAAGATCCGGTGAACGAGATGGCCAAGTTGTCGGAAACGCGCGACTGATTATTCTGTCAGTGGTGAAATGTTGGCGAAGAAACTGTTGCACAGGGAGTCCAATGTGTGGAGGTGCTCCATCTTGCATAAAAGTAATGGTGTCAAGGCATTGGCGCTGCTGCAAATGGGGTACAACAAATGTTTCGAGCATCCTTTTGTACCTGTTGGCCGTCACGGTACATGTCTCAAGGCCATTGGAAGTAACCTCTTCGAAAAAGAACGGTCCAAGGATGAATGTGGCTGTGAATCCACACCAGACTGTAACTTTCGGTGAGTGGAGTGGAATCTCTTGGAAGGTACGGGGGTTTGTCGTGTCCCATATGCGACAGTTATGGGTGTTCACTGTTCCACTGAGGTGGAAATGGGCCTCATCGCTCCACAGAATCTGCCACGGCCACGATGCATCCACTTCAACTCTAGCAAGAAATGTCAATGCAAAGGTCAGTCGCATCTCCCTGTCTGTGGCCAGCAATTGTTGATTAGGGCGGATTTTGTACGGGAAACAATGCACCATTTTTCTGAGTACGTTCCACACTGTGCTATAGGGAACACCCAAGTGTCGTGACACTGCACGTGCACTACTGCAGCCTAAAACATTATCCATTGACTGTTCAACAATACCGGTGGCAACATCTTCAACGACATCTGAACGAACCGGTTTGCGTCCTCGACCAGGCTGAACTCCAAGATGTCCAGTTTCCTCGAATCGAGCGATCATTCTCCTGAGAGCTTGTGGAAGCAATGGTCCCTTACGCAAATCCTTAAGTCGGCGAAACTCTCGAAGTGCTGCTGGAGCATTTCCTTTATTCTCGTAAAACAACTTCACAAGCAAAGCGCGTTCTGGCAGCGTGACAGCCATCACTAATAAGAATGACATTCCCCACCTTTTAACTTCTTTTATACCCAGAACATGGCTTCTAACCATGCTTTATGCAAATTTTTCTGGTTACAGTATGAAATTGCAGTTACAACGGGAGTTCTAGCTTCTTTACTATTTTTATTTTCCATAAGGGGCAGAAAAATTAAAAAGGAAGCATGGAAGCATTCCATTCCGCATAAACATTTTAATTTTTATTATTATTTGTGTCTTTTGATCATAGTTCCAGTTGTGCAGCGCCACCTATCGGTGATTTCAGGAACTAATTTTTTTTTCGTGAAATCCGTTTCCCCATATTTTGAATAGTATGTGTACAAAATTTTGAGCCTTTACACTGAGTAGTTCGATATCCATGGAGGTCAGAGTAGGGGTGTTTTATTTCTGGCCACCTTGTATAATGAAACGAACAAATTGAATTCTTTAATTTACACCAAGATAGCCAAATCAAAATACACTCAATGTTTTTATTGTCTGCCTAAGCCACCATATCCAAAAAAAAGTATTTTGAAATTTATTTATATGAATTCTGTTAGTTAGTGTAATACTGAATGAACGTGATTCATTATTATGCATCACAAAAATTACAGCAAAATACATTAATTGCTAAATTTTGCTGCCTAAATTTGATTTACACGGGTTCTTTCGAATCCCTGGAAGAAAGAAAAAAAACATTTTAAAATTCCTAGAAAAATATTCCTTCAAATATGGCGAACTGAGCCAACTGAGTGCATTACTCTGTATTGTGTTTTCTTCTTTCCCGTTTCCGTTTTTTCGGACAAATAGACAGATGTTGTGATTTCGTACGCGCAAAAGGATGGCCGACATACGGCAGGAAGAGTCCACCCATATCCATCTTTGTAAATGGCCAAGAACTGTTTCCCTATTCAATACATTACTGCAGCAGGTTTTACTCTTCCAAACTGTACAAGATTTTCTCGAAAAAGGGAGAAAGAAAACATAGATTTATTTATTTATTTTTAGTTCCCTGTTTTTTGTTTTTGAAAAGAAAGAAGATACTTAAGCGTATTGTTTCAAATGAATGATTGAAACTGCGTTAGAGCTATGCAAGTGATTTTTTTTCTCTCTCTCTGGCCTTTCTTTTTATAACTCTGTTCTTGAGATTTATTCCTTTATTGGTCAGTTCTTTGAGGTTTTTTACTTTTGTGCGCTACTTTTTAAGAAGGAATATTTTATCTTATTTTTCGCTTCGTTTATGCTTTTTGCTGATGCAGCTACACGATCTAGTCAAATATATGTCTGGTTAGGATTTATTGGCATATCACGAACTCTATAATTTTCTTATGTAATTCGCTTTCAAAATGTTTTGTTCTTTGTTTTCTATGGAATGCATCATTTATGCTGTATGAGTTAAAATGCTAACTCTATGACAAAAGACGTTTTGTCAACGGAAGATATATATCTATACTTTTAACTTAGAAAGAAAATTTGCAATTTAAATTTATAAAATGAACCACAATCTTGATGAATATAAATATCGTTGAAATACATAGCACAAAGACTTTACCCATGCTTAGTATTTTATTTATAGATGGTTTCTTCGTTTCATAACGGATATACTAGATAACTGCAAATTAAATTATTATTTTTAAACTTACTATGTTTCAAAACTATGAAAATGAACATTACCTCATAAAAATGGAAGCATTTCTATTTTCTATTCGAACAGTTAGGAATGTTCTAAAGCATGTTTTTTCGTAACACAACACACTTTTAGGGGATACTTCATTCTCCACCGAGTTGCTGGAACACGTGATTGTTCGAGAGTTTTATTTTTTGAACTAAACTTAATGTTTAGACATAATTGGAGATGTAAAATTTTCTAAAAAGTTGGTTGCACAACATTTAATTATGATTAACGTGATATGTTGGTATCTTTGGTCAGTTTTTTTTTTCCATTATATTATGTATAACGCTTGATTTTCCTCCTTTTAAACAAACAGCCCATGTCATTGACTACAAAATGTTCTAATGGGCCAAGCTTTTCTACTTCAATTTTCTTCGGAGACAAGCGATGAAAATTTCTGGTATTCTATAACGTTCTGCTCGTTAGCTGCCACTTTAAGATGCGTAATAACGAAAATAAAGTTTTTTTTTTCCTTTCATTGTTTAATTTGCGAATGCATTTGCTTTTCAGCAAGTCGCTCAAGTAGAAAAGAAGTATGGAAGTAAAATGTTGACTTAAATTTCTACTCCCAATTAGCGTTCAAGAATTCAATTTATGTTTTTAAAGCTATATCATTTCAAAAACCAACAATTATTTTGTAATTAACCTGTATTATTTACACAGTATAAGTTCAAATGCTGAAAATAAAAAATCTTCATAATGGATGGAAATATATAATATCCCTATTTCTTTGTTTTAATAAAAATAAAAGTTGCAGCCGATAGAAAGATTTCCTGTATTACAACATTTTATCTAAAATAATCTTTTACATTAAAAATACTGTTGTAGACAGTAAAAAAGTCTATATTTTATATAACATTGTCTTATTTAAAAGAATCTGTCGCATTAAAAATGTTACGTATGTTTAAAAACAATTTTTTAGGATTAATTATGATTCTTGAGAGTGCTAATGCTATATATCTTTCGACGTTAAAATACATAGCCTTCAATATCTGAGTTGATATGAGATAACTTTAATCTTTATTTTAAATAACTGTTGTGTTATAGGTACTTCGAATTTTTTCACAAATACTGGAGCATAAGATACGAAAAATTTTATTAACATAATTAGTAAATAAACAAAAACAAATTTTAATAAAAATTTGATATTAATAATAAAATAATAATTTGAAAAGTAATAATTTAAATAAGTAAGAAATTTTAATTGATAAACAACTTAGAGCATTGTCAGTACAAATATTGCATAATAAAATTTCAAAATAAAGAATTCAGTTCTTTTATGATGGGTTCGAAGTTTTTTTTAATTGCGAGAAGAATATTATTTCTTTCTTGACTGAATAGATTATGTGCCAGTAATGTCCTGAAGTAAATCAAATGTCATGAGATAAATAATAACTCAAAGTGCAAAAATAATTCAGAAATAAAAACAGATTTTTTTGTAGTAACCATTTGATATTAACCTTAATCAATTTGAATTACAGACGATATTTAATAATTGCTGCAATGGAAAGTTCAGAGGACTAGATTTTAAAAATTGGGATCTGAAAATATTATTTTACTTAGATTTAAATCTTATATATATATATATATATATATATATATATATATATATATATATAT
>JAPMOQ010049656.1:6600470-6787057 GCA_026543055.1 Argiope trifasciata | reverse complement strand
TATATATATATATATATATATATATATATATATATATATATATATATATATATATATATATATATATATAATTTGAAAGTAACATGGAATCAAGCATTTCTCTCCCAAGAGAAATTTAAGCTACTATGGGGAACTTTATAATTTATTTAAATTAATCTTAGTTTACATCATCTTTTTCAGTGAACCAGACATCTAGCTAAACAAAAAAGACATATTTTGCTTCCATCATCATGGAGATCAACATAATCATTCTTGAGAAAGCAATAAAACTTCCAATATGTCGAATTTCTTCGAAAGAGAAGGAGTAATTCTTGTCCTTTCATTATGTTAGGCTCCACATAATCAAAAACATTGTTCAAAAGCTTTTTTTTTTCTGTCGTTAATAAAAGAATGCTTTAAAAAGACAGCGGAGATAATAAATAACATGCTTAATTTTAGGGTTCGATGATTTCTGGAATGAACGTGACCACGTTTTTAATGAGTAAGAAATTCTATTCTCTGGTAAGCTACATAATTCCATCGAAAGTTTAAAACCCAATGATAAACTGTCGCCTTAATATATTTATGATCTTAATTTGATTTTGCCCTGTAATCATAATGCTTTAGTAAAAAAATTCTGGGTAAATATTACTCTCAACGCGAGAGAGAATGTTCAATGACTTTTTTCTTTTGGTGAAATTTTTGTGTTATAATTAAGAAGAGCATACATTTTTTCAACTTTAATTAATTGAATTTCTTGTATGTCAAAATGTTTTAAAATTGGAAAACTGACATGGAAAAATTACAAAGGAAAAAAATCAGAAATTCATTAAAAAGGCAAGTCAAATATTGAGAATGAATAATTTTTCATGGCAATAAAATAAATCTCCTGTACTAAGGCAATAAAATTTTAATTTCTATTATTTTCAGTTTCATATTCATGTTTATTCAAATTTGTTATTAGATTTACATCTAACGATGAAGCTGTGCAACAACTTAAATTAAAACGCTTAGTACTCTTTTAATTTTGGAATAAACTCTTAAAACAAATATATACATACAGGATTTTGTTTTAATAAATAAATATACTAGTAATGCAATGAACTCATGCTCACGTGATACACATCCAATGAGCAGCACCACTTGAAACTGTAATCCATTGCACATCTTATAGGAGGCAAAAGGCTACTACGTCAGAGCAAACTTGAAACGTAATGTATTTAGGCATCACACCAAAGAAAATTGCACCTATTTAGGTGTTAGATGACTTGCAGAGTACCAATTACCTTTATTCTGATGTCACATGATAGATCTCTAATAAATGATTTAATCAATGTAATTGTAAATGGCTTAGGACTAATACGCATGTATATTAATTTATAAACAATTCCTTTATATAGATATACACGGTTATCCAAAACAGTTGCGCCAATTCCGAATGATGTGCATGGGCATTCAAAATAGTACGGCAATTCCTAATGTTATATGCACGGTCATTCACATCAGTTGAGCCGACTCCAAATGAATATAATTTCCGTATAAACAGCTATAAAAACAAAATTTTGAACCCAATGTAGAAAAAGGCTTAAAAATTGGCTATAAAACTTACTTATTGTTCTATGTGATCTCCCTTCGTCAATCGCGTAACATCCCTTCGTAGTTTATTTCATTACCATGCGAAACTTTCTCTAGGTACACCTTCAGATTGTGGACTGCTATAAACAAAGTAGCCATTAAGACAGCATCTACGGAATATCAAAATGAAACAAAGATACAAAAAACAATTTCAAAAAATTTAAATAACCTCATAGAAAATATTTATGTATTAAGGAGTTACATGATAGCTGGCATCGAATCGAACGCACCGATGTTGGGTATGTGACCAAGAGAAATCATACTGGGCAATTATTTCGAAAGAAAAATAATGTTCAATTTTTTTTAATATTTATTTTTTTATATTTTATATTTTATATTATATTTTTAATATTTTTTTAGTAGTTATAACCACTTGTAATTCGTGCAATTGTTTCGAAGAACTCTGAGCAAACAGTATCATTATCAGATTACTGTTGATGAAGTTTGTCAGTTGACTCAAAAGAATATGTGGATTATTTTTATATATGGAATTAAGTAATTTCCGGATAACTTCTATAGAAACTATACACAAGAAATCAAATCTTTAGAATAAGAAGTACATTTGAGAAAATACTATTTTCGGTTATATCAAAATTAACTACACATCTTAGATGAGTCAAAAAAAATCCCAATTTAGGTCTCTTATTCGGTCTTTAAAAAATCGATTTTTAATTAATTGTATTGAATTATAGAGATTTTTTTTTTCCTTTTTAATAATTAAATACTCCACAATAAATACGAAAAACATCCTTTTAGAGATTTCATTAAAAAATATATCTTCTGGGGAATTCTACAGAAGGTATATAATTTTTTAAAAAATTAAAAAGTCAATTTTAAAACGGTTTTTGACTTACGGAGTATGATCATTCCATTTAAGTGAAAACTCGTAGCTCAGTATCGCAATTCATTTCAGTACCTACAATCTTATTAATTTCCCTTATTTGTCAGTTCTTGCTATCATTTATCTTAATAGTAAAGTGGGTAGTTCCCCAGGATTGGCAGGGACAACCCATCTTTTTTCTCTCAGGACCACCCTCCAAATATCTGGAAGTTTTGGGAATTCTGTCAGGTAAATATATACGTTTGGTCTTTTGGTGAAAATTGATTTATTTCCACATGTTCTCTCTTGAAAGAAGTATTTTGGGGAGTTAGATAGTAAATGTGGAATCAAGTACCGTCCTAAAATGTGTCAAACCTTATATTTGTTTTGATTTAATTTGTTTTCTGTAATTTTTGAGTACTAACAAAAATAATACATTTTTACCATCGCAATCTGATTGTTTTATTTTTCTTTTCATTTTTAACCTTTATTTCTCCTTCGAATCAAGAAATTAAATTATGAGAAGGTAAAATATCAAAAAATAGGAGTTATGGTGAAGAATCGGAAAAGTGCTTTCAGTCACTATAGAAAATGTATGCATCCGTTTTGATCACATTTTTCTGTTTCTTCGTTCGCAATTAATCTAGACATCATGTATGAGGTGAAATAATAGTCAAAACTATCTATAAGGGAATTTAATATCACATAAATGAGATACATTTTAAAGAGTGGAATGCAAAACTTTTAACAGGATTTGGAGAGTACTTCTTGTATACAGCCGCTCACCCAGCTACCACTAAACTTAGCAGTATCGACTGGATTTGTTCTGGTCGATATTTGGAGAGTACTGCAGGAAAGAAGAGAAAACAAGTATATAATTTGTATGCCCCACAAGCATGCTACAGTATTTAGAATCCTTCGTTAGATAGAACACAATCTAGGTACTTTCGCCCGGTTTCGTTTTTATCACTTTGTATATTTTGTATACAAGGAAGTAAATACACGAAGAGCAGATATTTTAATCGTCAAAAAATTCGAACTTGAGATTTTGACGATATTTTCGTTTCAGACACTTTTGGAACTACAACCATCAATCTGTGAAAAGAACTCCAAAACGCTTTGAACTAGACTGATGAAATTCGCCATGCGGACATTGCTCTATATTTGTAGATTTGTATCAAATTTTGAAAAAAATCTGCCTGTATGTTTAGCCTTCATAGTAAAGTTAACACAATACAATAACCAGAAAGCATAAAGGGTTAGATAGTTAAAATTTGATAGACAGGTAAGGTATCATCTAAAATGCATATCCGAATTAATTTTCAAACTTGAATCCCTCAAGCAGTTAACCGTTTGTCTGTCTGTTCTTCCGCATGCATGTGAATGAGATAATTAAAAAACGTGAAGATTTTCATAAATGGAATTTGATATGTGATCTTGTAACTACATTTGCTGTTCTGTTTTAGATTTTGATCTCAAACAGTTGGTAAAAAAATATCCATTATACATATTAAATGTTCTGTTATTCGTGTATCAACCGAATAACAGAAAATTGACAGCGATTAATCGCCAAATATCTTTCTCTAATAGACCCTTTCGTAACTACTTTTGAAATGACAAGCTCGGTTTTCTTTACTAAACTATGAAACACAGAAATTTCATGTATGGGTCTCTGAAAATAAATATCTGAGTTCTCATGGCATTGACAGACACTTCTAAGGTCCCCTATTTATAGCAAGTAGAAGGGATAACTCCTTTATAAGCGAAAATTTTGAAGAGATCAGTCCAGTTGTTTATTATGGTAATACATTGCGCATTGAAGAGAATTGCATTTTCACACACAGTATGAACTTCGAAGCTAAGAATTGTGGGTTTTTTCCTTACACCTAATACAAAAGAAGATTAAAAATAAAACTGTTGACTTCTTATTGGTCATCATCTTACTTATCTTGTTCATCTTATTTTATTGATCATCCTCTTACTTATCTTATTTTACTGATCATCATCTTACTTATCTTATTCATTCTTATTTTATTGATCATCATTTTACTTATATTATTCGCATTGTTTTATTTCTTAGATAAAAAAAAAATTTAACCGATGCTTGTTGTAGCCAAATTTGGAAGACTAAACTGAAATACATGTTTAGAGTAATTTTGTTGAAGAGACATAATTTGTCTAACACTTTTGTTTGTCTTTTGTTTTCTTCACCAATTTGAATAACTGTGTTAGCACATACTGGAGTAAAGTTATTCAGGAATACTCTGCATTCTAGTTTTAAATATCATCTCTTTTGATTTCATATTAAGATCCAATCTGACTGTACCAAAAAAAATGTCTTTTCAGCCCAAGGCATTCTTTATTAAGTTCTAATTCACGAACTCCAAAGAAAGATAGCTAAGTTTTCTCATTGTCGAAACGTAGTTCTAAAAATATTTTTCTTTGTGATTGCTAAAAAAATGATATGCAAAATTAGACACAGTACAGTTATGGCCTGTTTGCACCATTGTATCCCTGATACCACGCGTATCTAATCTTTGAGCATCCGAATCTTATTGTAGATAGTTTTAACCTACTGTCAAATTTTATCTAATTATATTTGAATGATGGACTGATTTCTAAAATGGTGAAAGCGAGAGAAGGCATTTAAAATAGAAAATATCATTTCCATGAATGATATGAATGAAGGAGTTAAGGAAGTATTTTCCTGTTCTTCAAAATTTCTGTTTGAAAAACATATTTAAGATCGTTCATAACTGAAATTTAAAGGCTCAGCTTTTGTAAAAGCATGTTGAACTTTGATATTTAGGATAGATGTGATAAGATTTAAAAATATTTCGGGTTTTTTGCTTTTTTTGTGGGGAGGGGGGATTAAAAAAGTTCAAATGATCTTTACAGTTAAACAAACAAAACCGGATAAAGAATTTGAAATCACTTTAGGATATTTATGGGATTTAATCTCTTTAAAAAAATCGAAAAAACAAAATAATAATTCCTTGACTTCATTTTGATGAAAAATAAAAATTCCATTTTTAAATAAAAGCACAAGGATAAAATAGTTTTCGAACGAATTAATTAAACAGCTTTTGATAAATAATCTTCTGTTCCAACATAACCATTTCTTTTTTTAGATGCTAATTAAAGAAATCCTTGATTGCAAACACTCATTAAGCGTATTATGCCAGCTTATGATAGAAGCATTGGCAGATGAGTTTTTATGATTGTAATTAGTCGCTTGGTGAAAAATAGTCTTTTTTTCTATTTTATCATAAATTATTCATTTCTCAGTATGCTCTTGTTTTACTCTTAACGAGTTCGCTCGTTTAATCGGATAGACATATTTGTGAGCTTCCTTTTTTCTCTGCATTAAAAAAATGCATGAACAAATTTTGCGAAAATCTCTTTATATGACGACTAGAAAACTAAATTAAAAAATTAGCATAATAATAGAAAAAGAAGTGATAGAAAAACCTGAATATTCATCGCAGAAGTAGTTAACTGATTTAAATCTATTTCTTCAGATTAATTTTTTTATTATTATTATTTTATAAATTTGGCCTCGTACTACACAATTTTTTAAGCAAAACTTTAGTAAATTTATGTGAGAAGTCTGATGGAACACAGGAAAAATAATTCAAGAAAGGAAATTGTTAATTCATTAAAATCATTTAGATATAAAAAAAAAATTTCTTGTCTAAAATATCCCAGTCAAAAACTCTTCTACATGACAAAATTGTGAAAATTAAATAATGCTGTAATTGACTTCAAAATTAATTGAAAAAGACAAATTGTAATGATTCAATGCATAGAATAATATAAACGAAGAATTGTTATTAAAATTTTAATTGGAAAGTGATACAAATATTTTATACTGTAAATTATTAATGGCTCAAAATTCATAAGTAAAGAAACAAAATGCCAAAGTCCCCCCTCCTTTAATTTCTGTTTAATTTGCAATTTTTATAATCTAACGAATTATTTGAACAATTTATTTGCTTTCCTACATTTTATAATTTTATATCTGTTTAAATAAATCAATTGTTTTAAATAAATGTAATAACTAAAAGTATTTGTTTAAAGGATTACTATCATTCCCAAGCGATTCAACCACCAAAAATAAGTGACTGTACTATCTCAGTTTTTATTAAAATCCTCTGCTGAATAATTTAGATAGATTTAGTGAAGCTACTGCCATCTATTGGCGCAATTTGGAACCGCATTTTTCTTCTTTCAAAAAATCTCCATTCCTGACTGGATGCAATTAGATGGCGAGTTATTTGCCTATCTATTATTTTATGGGGGTAAAACCTCGCTCCTATTTGAGCAAAGATTCTTAGAACATAATTTATTAATTTAGATTATGGCTTATTCATATAATTATAAATGATTGTCAATTTAATTCTTATTGATTTAGCATGACTTTAAGTCAAACATCTTGACTACAAATTCAAAGCTTCAAAATTTAATAAGAAAAAAAAAGAAAGAAAAAAGTGGAAAGTGACAATTGTCCTCTTTAATCATCCCTAGCTTATTCACTTCCAATGCTTTAAATATTATTTGTAAAAAACTAGAAACAAAGCAAACCGTGAGAAAATGAAACTTCATTATTTAGCTGTAGCTTTTAGACCATTGAAATAATAATTTTAACTAATAACACCGATGTTTTAATTTTGTGTCTGTTAAAAGCAATATCCCAAAAATTGAACTTAAACACAATATTGAAATGCTTGAATCATACTTAACATAAAATAATACAAAAATCGCATTATTGATGAATTCCTTTAATGTCACAGCTGTATGGGTAATTCTCAAATGTTAGTCATTTTGCATTGGAATGTAATGCAGCCTTCTTTCTACTTCCCATAAGTAATGCAAAAGAGTCCGAATTAAATTGGCTCGACATATTTCATGCAGGTGTGCTCATGGTCCAAAATTTTGACTTTCTCTTCCTCAAATCTGATGCTTTTCTGTTTTGTTAAATCTAGACTTATTGTCCCTTTTAAAGTTTTTTTAAACAACTACATCATTAGAGACCAATCATATTAATGTAATGACAGGAAATAGAGCAAATTTGAATACTAATAACCTAAATGTTGTGCAAATGATGAAATATAATTCCTTCTCTCTCAGGTAGAGACAATGAAATCTTTATTTCAGAAAATCAATCTTAGGAGATTAGTTTAAGATTTTAGGGACTATTTATTAAAAAGCGCATTAAGGAGCGTATCAAAATTCTTTACATTCCGTAAACCAATCTCTTCCTGCTAATACTTTCTTTTTATCCTATACTTGTTACTATACATTCTTCGGATTCTATTCTAATAGTTAAACGGCTGAACAAAATACCATTTTCTACATCAAAATATATTCATAATTATATAGCTTTAACAATAGTTAGTAGAGAAAAATAATTCGCATAATTTAATTCATCGCCCCTTCCGCTCGCCATAAAAAAAATTGAAACCGAACGTAGCAATTATTTCTTTAATGCTGAGCCTACAAAGGTAATAAAAAAAAGGAATTATATGGAATAATGTAGAAAATAATACATTGATTTTCAAAAACTTTTTTAGATATTTGTAATCTTCATTGCACTAATTAAATTATTTGATTATATATTCCAACAATATTCCAAATTTTAATAAATTATATTAGATTTTAATTTCATAGCAGATCTTAAGAATTTTGAAATAAGATCACAATCATCTTGAATCGCAGAGCATGAGCTGATTAAATTGCGTAATGAACTTGGGGGTCTCCACAAATTTTTCTCGCATATGCTCTAATAAATGTGCTTGTGTATTATTAACATATGACATCGGTAAGACAATAATTAAGAAAGTGCTTATTGAAATGCAATTAATTGCTGATAAATGGTTAATGTAAAAATATCAAAAAAAACGAATATATATTTTGGATGGCTTTTTTTCTGTCCGATTAAAATCAAAATTTGATCCAAAATTACAGCTGTAGTCGCAAAATTACATATCACATTCTATATATTCATTTAAATCCTTGCGTTTTTGAATTATCATATTTATATGATTGCATGCTTATAATCTCTTGACGGAAATGGTTCCCAATTCGATAGATATCTACACTTTAGATATTTGAATCTGAGTTTCAAAATTTATATATCTAATTCTCATTATTTAGCAGTTACAGTGTTAATTTTTTTTTTCGAACAGATAGATGAATAGAACATTTCCTTTTACGTATTTCGTTCGAAATTTGATAGAAATGAACACATTTGGTGTTAAGACCATATAAAAAATTTCATCAATCTAACTCAAGATTTTGTTTAATTTTCTCATTCACAAAAAAAAAAAAATAATAAGTTTTAGAGAGTTGAAAATGTCTGAAACGTGCAGATTCGTAAAAATCTTGAGTTCGAATTTTTTGACGATTTTAATTCTTCTTAGTGTACTTCGAATACGAAAAAATAAAAAGTAATATTTTCTAAAGAAGTTAGAGTAAATCGATGTATAATGATAATCGTAAATTATCCCGATACACCGGACAGAGTACTTGAATGATCGTTTCCATGATCATAAAGAAGGCGAGAGCTGAGATTGATTCTTAATGGATATATCTGATTTTGGTGCAACCTGTCTGGTAGAAGTTACCATCCTCCATGAAATGGAGGTAAATGGATCTTATAATATTAATCTATCAACAAGGGAAGCGAGAATCAACCGCAATGGCGGCTACTTCTCATTAATATAATCTGAGGTGCCAGCAGATTAATTCTATTCGTAACAACCGCTGCAGCAAAAAAATTCATGATTCATAAAATTTCAGAATTTATAAAACACTGTTTCTTGTCAAATGAATCAATAAAATTGCAATAGTTTTTGTTTCATATCTGAAAAAATTGGCTTTTTTATGACTTTCTACATTTCGTGGGACTTTAATTATTTTTTTATGTATTGCTGTAACTTCATATATTAAAAATGTGATTTATTTCACAACAGTGAGCATACAACGAGTGGATCAGGATTCTACTTTTGAAGGTTTCATGGTTCAAGCAATTGATAAAATATCTGGGAGGTTTGTTGGAAGATTTTTGGATGCCGAAGGTCTCCATCTCCTTGACGAATGTTCTGCTGTCATGCAGAATGACAGCAAATCAAAAGCAAATATCCAGCTGGCCTGGGTGGCACCGTTAAATCAACGTGGAGATGTAATATTTCGGTAAGAAATTTTTCAAATATTTTTAATAAGATCTAAAATAATTTCTGTAAAAAAGTATTTTTATCTTTCAATGCAGCGATTAAAGAAGAAATTGGTTTCATTGATCTGTTAGATCTGAATATTTCTTATATTTTTCACGTCTTTAATTTATTCAATTCATTCGTATTTATAAGGTTTATTCTGTAAAGATGGAATTTAGCGATCAATTTTTGATTTATTTGCTAGGGAACTAGAGCTTTAAAAATCTGCATAATTGTGCTTGAAAAAAAAAAGGTCTGAAGCTATTATTCGATACTTTAATATTTCAAAACTTATTTGTAATATTTAATTAATTAAATGTAGTATTTTTAATACTCAATTGCTAATTAATCAATTAAATTTATTGAAATTCTCATTCTCTATCAGGTAACACTTGGATCAAAATTGGGGGAAAAATTATTATAAAATTTCATACTAATCATAATAATTTTAAAAAGTAGTACATGTTTAATAATAAAAATATTCTATTGTTAGTGTTCTAAAAAACAGAGTTTAATATTTTAATCAATATTTGAAGGTCAGGGAGAAAAGACACAAAAGGGCGAGAAGCAGAAAACAATAAATACTATTGTAAATGTAAGCCACAACGGATAACATAAGAGAGAATATTCCCGAAAATTCATTAAAAATTAAAATGTATGACGTGAATGTGCTTCCAAATTAACACATTTACGACTTTTTTAGCACCTTCATATTTTTTATTAAATAATTATTTTCCTTTCTGGGATTATTAACAACAATATACTTTTATTTATTTTTATCAATGAATTTTAATTAATTTTTTAAAATTTCCCTATTACAAGTAAGCGCCTGAAATATTTTTATCAGTGCTCAAACTATCATAACTCGTCCTCAATTACCTCATGTGATGTAAATGAGACATAACTTATTTTATCAACCAAAAGATTAATAAAATAACAAACAAAAATTCTGAAGCCCATAGAAAATACTGTATCCGTATTCATAAAGATTTGCGTTTAATTAGACTGGAAAAGAAATAGTTGAAATTATTAGTTATATGAATTTATTAAATTTTACAATCGATTTTTTAAAAGTAGACTCAGGATTTTTTCCGGGAAACATGATTGACCCTATATACTAATAAAAAAGCGAGATAAATTTTGCTTAATCATTGTTTTCGAGTTATAATAAAAAAATTTTCTTTAATTCTAGATATTTTTAAAATCTAACTAATACAGATGGTGGCATTCCATATTATAGTGGGTTAGGTTGTGTGAAATTACCATAACCTAAAAATAATATGTCTTCTTATTATAACAATCATTACATATTTATCTACAATTTTAATCACTCTCAAATTTAATATTTTTTAAACAAACAATCATGTCATTGTTGCGCCGACCATCATTTCTCATATTCTGCAGGCAGTTGCCTTTTCTCTTAAAATATGGAAGATGTGCCGCCATCTAGTGTTGAAATATTTTACTAATTTCTATTCAGTATAAAAAAAATTGGACAATTGTAGTTAAAATTTAAACACACATTTGAAAAGCAAAAACAATGGCAAATAACAAAGTTCAATTCGAACAGCCATTTCACTTATTTCCTTTATGCTTGTCTTATTTCCATAGTTAATGACTATGGTCCTCATTATATAAATTATCATTTTCTCACCCTTATTAATAACATGATAATTTCTTTGATATCGGAATAGAACAATATTTCCTGTTTCAAATATATCCTACATATTTAAAATTGAAAATCAATTGTTATATTACTGTTGAGTATTTGTTCCGATTATTCTTTTTCTGAAATTGTTTAATACAGCATTTAATTTATTTAAAAGAGAAAAAAAAGAAGAAGAAAAAAACCTCTAACACGCACTAGAAGACCATGACGCTAAAAACTGGAATGACTAATCACCAGACATTTTAAAAGAGGAGTTTACTTCTAACTAAATGCACCACATCATGACACACTTCATACCTTTTGCTTTAGAAGAACAGCCAAGTATCAAGCAAACGACCGTCACTCATTTTAACAAAAAATTTTAACAATTTCAGATTTTTTGCGTTAATTAAATATAACTATTTAAACATAAAATACCAGTTATCAGATTAGGACTTTATTGTGCATTAACACGACAGTCCAATCGCTGTTTAAAGTTTTAATGGAAAATTACTATCGCGGTTGCTGAGGAAATGAAAGAACAACAAACGATTAACCTTACACTTATCTTACATAAATATCATTTACTGTAAGTATCATAGCGTAATTCATTTTATTTCGCTTATTTATTTAATTTTTCAATATCTTCTTTGTTTGCGAATGGATTGCATAAGCAATGATAGATTTTTTTTTTTTTTTTTTTTTTTGTCCGTGGGTGCGTTTTGCTGACATTGAAAAATGCACTCTGTAAGGCTTTCTAAAAGAAGTGACTCGATATCTGTTGATAAGTTTCGTACGCTGTGCTATGATTAAGGGGGAGGGGAAGAAAAAAAAGCATTTGTTTTTAGGTTTGTTAAAAAAAACTCTTTCCGATTTCTTCATAAAGCCTCTTTATGTTGATATGTTTTCAACATTTTTTTTAATTCAAGAAAATTTAACAAGTGGCATGTTTAATTTCGTAATTCGAGTTTAAAAACAAGAAAATAAATTATTCAACTTACTACCATAAGTAAAGAATTCTCCCTTTTTTACATTAAATGTATAATTGTTCAAAAATGTGCAAATAGTGATTATGTATAAATACTAGAAAAACAGAATGTTCAGAAATATTTCTTTTAATAATCAAAAGTACGTTTGGTTCTACATCACATTCAATTCTCAAATTATGAGGAAAGATTAAAACTACAAACGTAATCCAGAACCACTTGGGAATTGCCGTGCACCAGAGGATACATGCAAATGCAGTAATGACAAGTCAGCTATGGGTGGAAATTCATTTAGCGGTATTCTGTCAAGAACAGTATGTGTTTATGACCCAATTTTACAGCAACTGTTCTATAAACTTACCATTCGCAATTATACACGATTCACCGATTCGGGGCATGAACTGGCGAAAAATTTCAAAAATACCTGGCTTCCGATGACACTTTTACAGCGATGGAGAGTTTTGCTGGAGTTGCTAGAGAATCACTGAATTTACTCAGCCAACGCCACTAAATGGCGTTGACTTAGCACCTTCTAGCTGTTCCAGGTAGTGTTTCCGACCATGCTTTCCTGAGTAATTTTGGTACTTTTGAAATTTCCTATCTTTCTTTACAGATTATGTTGAATTTTTGAACGATTTGTTGAGGGCGATTGAATAATATTATACTGATAGCTCGATAAAAATTGAAGGTCTTTTAAAAAATATTTCATATCTTTAGGCAATTGTTTAAATATTATAAAAAATTTCAAAATTCCTATTCTAAAATTCTCTATGAAGTAACTTTTAATTTTGCATGACTAATTGTTATCCTTAACCTTGAAAGCCTTGCAAATGTTACACAACTAACCAATCAGGGTTTCCTTTTCAATATCGAAATAATAAATATGTTCTCTACTGCACAAATAATTTGTTCTTTGAATAATGATTTATTTTGTAAACTCTGATGAAAAAGGATCTTTAAAAAATGAAATTGGTTTTTATAGATAAATTAAAAGCTTGTGTTTTTTTTTTTTTTTTTTTTTTTTTTTTTTTCATTTACAGTTTTAGTAAAATTTAAATATTGTTGAATTCGCTTACAGCTTATTTTTTGCACTGAGCAGGTTAATCAAAAAAATAATTATCAAAGTCATGCACTGAGCCCAAAAAAGACTTCTTGGTGCCATCTTGTTAATTACTAAACTTTTTTTAAATGAAGAAGTAAAAAAAAATCTTTTGTAAGTTTATCATTAAAAAATTGAAATATTAATATGACTTGGTTATCTACCCTGTTTTTGTGTACATTTTTCACTTTATGCTTTCTGAACCTCTGAAAAACGGAGTTATTATAATTGTTTAAAAGTTCGGTCACGAAATTATAGCAAATCTCAGCATTCCAAACCTGATTCTAAAACTCACTTCTTTAGAATTATGTCTGCCTGTCAATTCGTCTCAGAACACAGTAACTCAGAGGTGTTTTGAGTTACGTGGATGAAATTTGGTAGTACTGTTTCCGCTAAATTGTATATTTGTGTCACATTTCGAACGTAATCCATTAATAGAAAATTGTCTGTCCTAATGCAATTCAGCATAGTGACTAAAATATTTAGAGAGCTAGATGGATAAAATATGGTATACAGTTTTAGACGTGAAAGTGCTGATCCTTAAATGTTGCATCACATCTATTGAAGGGGTGACCTTTGTTGGATATATTTGTAAGCAAGTAAACGCAATAACTCAAATAGGTAACCATTTAGATAAATGAAATTTATTGTGTGAAAATGTTATTAATCTTGTAGCTCCGCGCCAAGTTTTGGTTTCAGTCAATTGACAGGAAGCGTCCAAAATGCGCATTCTTTTTTTTAACACTCCGAAGCCCAAAATGCTCATATGCGGAACTCTGAAAATAAAAATCTGAGCAACTTTTTTTTTCCGAGGAGAGGGGAGAAGACATCTTTATACGGAAGTGTGCGAGGAAGTTTCTTTGGAATCGTTCCCGCTGGGTTTTGCAGAAAAGAAAGAGCATTTTGAATTCATTTTGAAAATGAAAACTGTACAAAAATATGTTCAATGAAGGAACTTCATTATGAGTAATATATCTAAGTAATTGTACTCACAAGCTAAGCTCCTTTACTTATTTATTTGAATTTTTGTTATTTGTTTAAAGTTTCTTTACTAATATTTTTTGAATTTTTTAAAAAAATTCCATTTAGTCCTTGGTTAAAGTAGCCCGTAACACCAATCATAAGCATCTTCGCTTAAATAAGTAAAAATAGCAAAAAATTAAATAGTAAAATAGCTTTGTATGGTTAATGTTATAAGCTAAAATATCAAATCTCTTCTTTTGTCAATATGTAGAAAGTTTCTTAAATATAATCAGGACAAGTACTTCGTAAATATAATCAGGACAAATATAATCAATCAAGTACATTCAAGACGGTGCATCGTTTTAATGTTTTATTTATAATTTTGATTGTTAAAAATATCTTCAAAGTAGTAAGAATATGTAGATTAATTTTTGGGGGAAATCGAACTTAAAACAATTTACCATTTTTCAGAGCAATAAAAAAGTCTTTATATTAGATGAATAATTATGCGTGGAATTACTTTCCCGAATGTAAAGGGGTTAAAACGTTTTGGTCTTAACACAAAAAAATCTTTATTTTTTTTATAGAAAATATTTTATATAGAAGAAATGTTTATTGTTGTCAATATCTGTCAGGGGTATAGCATAAAAATGTGTCATATCTGACTTATTTTAAATAAGATTTTACTCTGAGGTTTTATAAGATTTTGCAACTCCATTGATTATTAATGAAAACTATTTCTTTGTCCTTCCAATCTATCATTTCTTGTTTAGTTTGTTATTATTATGATTAATTACGATATATAATTAAAAAATTTCAATGTTTTTTTAACAGGGAAGAAACTGTAAAAGAGTTTTAGAATAATCTAGATGCATTGTACAGGAAATTCTCATACTTATTTTTTTCTTTCAGTGGCACCGTTATTGAAAAGAAAACGAAGTATTACGATGGTCTAATATCTCGACTGGAATCTCCAAGATAATAAAGTGCTTGCTATTTATGATAACGCCTTTTGTTCTTATTTCATATCAGATCAATTCAAAAGTGAATTAACAAAGAAATGTTTATTATACATACACATATACTTTCAGTGATTTTATTTAAATGGATAAGACATGAGTTTGGTTCCAGGAATTTCTCACGGAGAAATTCGAAATTCAATGTATAAATTGTTAAGGAAGATAGAAAATACAAAACTTGTCAAAATTACTTAATGGCCAGAAACACCATCGTATGAGCTAGAGGATGCTGCTTATGACCTCTGCAATTATAGTTTAATGTTCGTCAGTTAAAGTTCTGATGGCTTAGGGGAACATAGAACAAAAAAGGGGTGGTTCGCCTTATTTATATAGTAGTTGAGAAGGCATAATTACATGTGGAACTATATGAGAACATTCATGCAACATAAAACATCATCAAATGTTTCACATCCCACAACCTGAATGAATACGGGACTTTCGACAATAAATGCATGAACACGTGCTGTCCCATTTTAAATTATCTCAAAATAAATGATTATTATTTTATTAGATTGCTATTTTTGTAGCATTGCGAATCTTCAGTTCATCCGAATGGCATCTCCGGTCAAACATTTCTGTGTGATCTTAACTTGTCTTCATCCTTTCCATCACCCCTAACAATTTGGCAGCTGAAATTTTAATCACCCTGAATACCACTCTCACATTCAATGCTTTATTTAAAAACTTAACTCAATAATTTAATATCCCAATTAAACTTTAAAGGTTTATTATATCTTCCATTATTTTAAATATGTAAAATGATCATCTATATCTTCATTTTACTATGTGTCAGTAATTTGCTGAAAATTCGAAGATAAATTGGTATAGTAGTTACTGATACTGAATAATTTGCTAACAATTTAAAATTTACCAATAAGTAAACAGTTTTTGTCGTATTTAATTGGTAACATCAGATACAATTCAGATTACACTCAGCAGTTTTAACTAGAAAATCTTATGATATAATTATATATAACTTCTCGGTTTAATTAGCTTTAGACAAATTCCATTTATCTTTTATATCTGATCAATTTTTTTATTAATCGCAATAATCAGTCTTGAGCTTAGTATGGTTAATGTTGTGAACTAAAATATCAAGCCTTTTCTTTTATCTATATGTAGAAAGTTTCGTAAATATAATCAGGGCAGTAAGTTGTTTAATAATCTGCTTTACAAAGCGCATATTTATTTCCCCAATTGCAGAATTTAAATAATATAAAAATATTTAAATTTATTATTATTAAAGACTTTTTTGTTTTGAAAAACCATCCATTAGCTACTAGTATCAACCACGAATATATTTTGGGTTCGTTTTGCCACATTTCAAACTTTCCCTTAAGTAAATCAAAATTTTCAACGCATCTTTTTGTATATAGATGCATTCAAAACAATCGTGGAACTTCGTCAATTGATATACGAAAACTTCCTAATTAAAGATATGTTACTGTAAAACTAACCCTTTACACTCGTATGTGCCTTCTCAAATACCTTCAAGACGGTGCTTCATTTTAACGTTTTATTTATTTATGATTTTGATTTTTAAAAATATCTTCATAGTTGTAAAATGTAGATTAATTTTTCTGGAAAATTGAAAACAATTTTATATATATCGGAACTATAAACAAGTCTTTATATTAGATGAATAATTATGCGTCAAATTACTCTCCCGAATGCAAAGGGGTAAAAACGTTTTGGTCTTAATAAAAAATATATATATTTTTATAGAAAGTATTTCATATAGAAGAAATGCTTATTGTTGTAGATATCTGTTAGGGTTATAGCATAAAAATGTATCCTATCTGACTTATTTTAAATAATATTTTACTCGGAGGTTTGTTAAATAAATAAGAGATTAAATTAAGCAATATTTTGCACAATTTAGGATTACTTGAATTCTCTAAACGCTCAATTTATTTGGTTTAATAGCTTTGAAATATTATGTTTGAATGTGAATCTAGGAAATTTTCGCATTAAATATAATCTCTAGAATTGCAAGAATATTTTATCTGTGATATTTTAAGAATATATATATATGAACAATTTTTTTTTTTTTTTTTGCTTTTGAATTAAGAATGGAAAATGGAAGAAAACTACACAGAAGGTTAATTTGAGGACATTCATTTAAGAGAGATCGGTTGAAGCTGGACGTAAAAACTTTCCCCATCAAATCTATGTAAATTTGTATTTTAATATAAATATTATTTCTTAGGTTATTCAAAATCTTCCACATTTCATATCTGGAAAAGTTTTTTAATTGATTTTGCACTAAAATGGAAGCTTTAAAATGTATTTACTAACTTTAATAACATTTATACATTATTTACACAATTCACTAATACTCAGTCTTCCACCAACTCGTATGAGACCCCTCTCGTCCAAAAATGGATGCAAACTTTTCAATTGGCTATCCTGATTTACCTCACCTTTCTTCTTAAGTGAATTAATGTCCCTTGCAAACGACTCCCCTTGCACTTGCTTTAGTATAAATACTTCGGTATTTCTTAACTCACCAGAGTCTAATGCGTCTCTTTTCCTATAGCATTTTTCTCTACAGTTTCTAATGAACCTGAAAACATAACTTAAAATACGGATTATTTTACAATAGTTATTACTTAAATTGATCAAACTATGAACAAGATCACAAGCATCACTATTAAACACAGAAAAACAATTAGAGTCATTGGAGTTAGTGAAGGCCAGTTCATCAAAAAAATCATTCTGGAAAGTGGCTGATGGGATTTCCCTCTCTGGATAGCCTCTACCGGTCAGGAACTCAGGACCATTCCACCACAAAGAGTTCTCAGACAGTTTGTCAGGATCCACACCTCTCGAGATCAAATCAGCTGGGTTATTGTGAGAAGATACATGTCTCCACTGGTTCACCTTGGTTGCTGCCTGTATTGATGCAACTCGGTTTGCCACAAAGGTTTTTAAGTGACAAGGTTCTTTTTGCAGCCAACATAAAACAATCATGGAGTCGGACCACAAATAAGTGTTGGTTATATTAAGTTTCAGGGCGGAAATCACTCTAACCACTAATTTAGAAAGTAGAGCTGCTGCACAAAGTTCCAATTTTGGAATTGTCAGACGTTTTAAGGGTGACACTCTGGACTTACTGGCAACCAATTTTACAGACACTTCACCAGTCTTTGACTGTGATTTGCAGTAAATCACTGCTCCATAAGCGACTTCACTCGCATCTGCAAAGCCATGTATTTCAATTAAAACTGGGCTCGGTAGTAATATACACCTTTCTACTCTAACACTATTGATAAATTGAAGGGCTGATGAAAATCGTAACCACTCGTCCTTTTCTCTTGTAGGTAGATGATCGTCCCAATTTAACTCTAGTAGCCATAGCCGTTGCAAAAATATTTTTGCTCTTGCAACCATTGGACCCAAATTACCGAGTGGATCGAAAATACGAGCTATGGTTGACAAAACTTGGCGTTTTGTCACACCTATATCTTCACTCGACACCTTGAAGGCAAAACAGTCTTCTCTTGATTTCCAAATAACACCCAGCGCTTTGGTTTCTTCTACATAAGAGCATGGATATGATTCGCTATTTACTGCAAGCTCTGCGTTGTTACTGCACCATTTATGCAAAACCATCCCTCCTCTACCCAATATCTCAATCAACTCTCGTTGGAGCGCTTTTGCAGATTCTATACAATCAGATCCGGAAAGTACATCGTCCATATAAAAATCATTCTCTAACACTATTGCTGCTGCAGGATATCTCTTTCCCTCATCAAGCGCAAGTTGTCTCAGGGTTCTCATTGCCAGGAAAGGCGCACTGGTTGTTCCGTATGTTACTGTAGTCAACTCGAAAGTTTTTATAGGTTCATGAAGGCTTTCCTTCCACAATATTCTTTGTAGCTTTCTTTGATCAGGATGAATTGCAATTGCTCGATACATTTTCTTTATATCGGCAGTGAAGGCAAAACTGTGTTTTCTAAATCGTAACATAATTGAAAACAAATCCTCTTGAATGACGCCCCCATTGTATTGTATAGAATTTAAAGATTTCCCCTCAGGGGTTAACGAAAAAGCATTGAATACAACTCTTAAGGGTGTTGACTTACTTTTCTCCAATCCTCTGTACACTCCAAGGTGGGGAATGTAATATGATCCCTTTTCTTCCTCATTTTCATAGATTTCAATCATATGACCCAACTGCTGATATTCTCTCAAAAAATCCGTATATAACTTTAAATACTCGGGCTCTTTTGCTAATCGATTCCATAAGGAATTTAGTTTTTTAGATGCAATCTGTCTGGAACTTCCCAAAGTAACTGGATCTTCTTTCAAAGGCATTTTAACAACGTATCTACCAGATTCATCTCGTGTGAAAGTTTTTGCGAAATGTTCTTCACAAATTAATGTTTCTTTATTTTGAGGCTTTTCAGTCTCAAGACTCTCGATTTCCCAAAATTTTCTAAGTGTTTTGTCTAAATTAGTTTCGTCCCTTATAAGTCCACAATGAATCCTATTCTTTCCCTCTGTAGGAATTTTTCCCGATACTACAAAACCAAAAACAGTGTTTTGAAGAATAAGATTAGAATTATTAATGCGAATTTGGCCTGGTCTTAACAGCTCATAAAAAATCTCGGCTCCAAGTAACATTTGAGCTTTCTCGGGTAGATTAAAATTGTTGTCAGCCAAATTTACGTTAGAAAAATCTAGTCCTGAAATGTCAATAGCATTAGAAGGAGTTTTACCAGTAGAAATTCTTGGGACTACAAGAAAATCTAAATTTTTGATAAAACTGTTATCCTCATTACAAATAGATGCATTCACTCTGAATTTTATTGTCAAGGATATATCATTAATTCCTGAAACTAGAACATTAATTCTTTCTCGTTTTAAACGCAAAAGCTCAATTAAATCACTAGATAAAAAATTTGATTCACTTCCCACATCCAGCAAACATTTAACTTTGTATTTATTTCCTGCCTCATCCATTAAATAACATACTGCAGTTGAAAGCAACACCGTATTCTTTTTATTTGAAAAACTACTCATAAATATTTTCTCGTTATAGACGAATTCTTCCGCGTTCGCGTTCAAGGTTGCTGAATCAGCAGTTTGGTTAGAATCGACCGTTAAAGCCACGCCATTTGAGTTTTTATTTCTTATCGATGAAAATGATTCTTTTTCGCTCTCAGCAGTATTAATTTTTGGAAAATGCAAAGACTTATGATGACGCCGCCTGCAAAAGCAATTAATCTTTGATCTGCAATTTGAAACTAGATGCGGGTTCAAACAACAAAAGCATAACTTCTTATTTTTTACAAATTCTACTCTTTCCTGTACACTTAATTTTAAGTAAGACTGGCAGTTAGCCAAAAAATGGGCTTCATTACAAAATGCACAATTTGCAGTCCTAACATCCGATAAGAATACTTTAGATGCATCTTTTGCAGGTTTTGAATCCGATAGAAATACTTTAGTAGTATTTTTGTAACCTCTAACAAAATTACTTTCGTTTAAAGGTTTTCCACGAGAAGTAAAAAACAAATCACATTGTTTTGCAAGCTCCGTTGGCGCGAACCAACTCTCTCCTTGTTTTATACTTATATGCGCTGCTGTTTCTTTATCCAAAGTTTGGAATATCTTATCCGAAACAATTAATTGCCTTAGAGTTTCAAACTCGGTAACTTTTCTTAATTTTAAATAGTACTCTAAATTTGTAGAAAGCCGCGAGGCAAATTGCACATGTGATTCATTTATACGCTGCGCCTTCCTGAAATTTTCCAAACAAGCCTGGGCAGTGGGTTCAAACTCTCTCAGAACTATCGATTTCACTACCTCATAATTATTTATTTCGTCATCCTTTATGTAAACAATAATATTAGATGCACGCTCACCCAGTAAATTTAAAAGGATTTCTGCTTTTAGATTATCAGGCACATTTTTCGTAACGAAGGCTCTTTCTAGAGACGAAAAAAAGAATCCCCACGATTCTGGCTTCCTAGGAACATTAATTGTTAAGGTTTTAATACTTTTAATTAAAACATCCAATGAGCAACTGTGCCTATCACTCTCTGTTTCATCTAAACTTTTGCTGCTATTATAGCTCGAGTGGGTTTTCGACAATTCCAATTCGAGTTTTATTCGTTCCATTTTAATTTTCTCAATTTCAAGAGTTCTCATACTTGTCTCTTCGTGAGACTTTCTTTCACTCACGATACTATTAACATAGTCCAATACAAAATCTTTATCATTTTCATATGCTTTGGATTTTAAAATAAGCTCTTTTAGTTCGCTTACCTTTGCATTTGACGGCACATTGTCGCAGAACTCCTCTGCGACCTGCTTGAGGTCTTCCTTTATGCAATTCCTAAACATTTTTTCTCAAATGAATCTCAGTCGCATAATTTACTTAATTACTCCTGCTCGACGGACCAGATGTTGATAGCTCAGTGGTAAAACTCATAAAACTCAAAAATAACTCACTAAAAACTCACACGCACGAACACTCAACTTTATTCCAACTAACAAAACACAGAAGAGAGCTCACTTCATTTCAAAGCACAATCTCTTCACCTCACTTCACTTAACAATACTCTAAATTCTTATGGGTTATATTCAAGAAATTTTTCACATAAAAGAAAAATAATTAGGCCTCAGAATAATAGGAAAAAAATTACATATAATACAAAGAATCTCAATATTTCAAACCTAACCTCATGAATCCATTATTTCGAACTATCCGAACAACTTTTTTAATTTCTAAAAAAAAATCTACTAAAAATGCAAGGTAAATAACAAACACGAATCAGACACAAAGGTAAAGTTTATTTTAAACTTAAAAAACATTTTAATTAGTATTTAAGAATGAATATTTCACCTTAATTAGAATTAGTCGAAAATGACTCGGTTATCTTCTGACATAAAAACAAAGCTTGATTGACGATGCAATACCATCCCAGTGCAGCATTAGCACTATGTTGGTCATTGTGAAGGTCACAGGCAGTTCTGCATAGTTTAGATCTAGTACAGAATGCACTAGCAGCATCTGAGTGTGATTCAAGATTTGCCGAGATGGTTTATTTTTTACTTTCTTTTGGATTATTTTAATCTTGATCATGGAAACAATGTCATGTGAAAACAGTAATTCTATATTTCAACAATAATTAATTCGGTCAATCGAAACGCATTTCAGTTTCATCAACATTTCGACACAGAGAAAAAGGGCATCGATAGGGACAATCCTTGCAAAATTAAAGCCATATCACACGGTGAAATTTCGTCAGCACTTTTCCGTTTCTACTCTCAAAAACCGGTCAAGCAAGTTTCATAACCGACAACTTTTTTCTAACCAACTCGAAAATGTTGTCGGAAATATTGTCCGCAAACGAAATTCAACCAATCATGTGAAACTTTGAAGGGACGTCACACAAGTGACGTCACTTTCGTTATCGTTTGCTGACGGAAAGTGCCGAAGATATTTTGCCGTGTCATAAGGCCTTTAGTCAACTGAACATTACGTCAACTCGGGCGAACTAGAGAGAAGGTAATGCCAACCTCTTCACTTTTAACCCAATAAGCACGTTGACGGTACACAGTAACCAATTGTCATAATAACCGTTTCTGCATCCTGATCAAAGCTTCTGAATTTGCATTATACCGTACAAATCACCACTAGCTCTTTTCATACTCTTTTACAAAGCATCCGAAATCGATACTCAAATTCTCTTTCATAGTTATCATGAAAGAGGATACAATTCATGGATGTATCAAGCAGTAGTTTACTCATGCATGGATATATCAAGAGTAGTTTATTGAATTTCGAAAGAGTATTTTACTGGATAATCTGAATTCTCTGGAATCCAAACAAAAGTCAGCACCGATTAATTCGGATTCGCGGGTTTCCCTTGTATATTATAACAAAATGTAAATGTTAAATTCTCGAAATACCTCCTTATTATTTTCACTAATTTAAAACACTCAAATTTTGACCATACCTTGAATCAAAGTATTACTGTCTATTGAAACATTTCATTAAAGATTGATATCAAGAATAACTTCTAATGAATTAGATCGATTGCTTCCAAAAGAGATCTAATACCAGAGTACTACAAAAATATGCTCGGACTCATTCAAAATAAAATCAAATATCGGTATCCTTTTTATATAATTAATTTTAGCACTTTTTTGTCTTAAATTGATTGCTATAACCATTAATCTTCCGAAAACGAATTGCAAAAATAATAAAATTTTGCAGGAATCTTCACTTTCTACATAAAAAAGTAGTTTCTTTTCAGCCTAGAAACTACCATAAAAGCATCCTTAGCATCCATAAAAGTTCTGACCTTGTATGGAAGAGGCTACATGTTCTTTACATACAATTTATTGATATTTTGTTTATTTAATTAAGAAAAGACGAGGAATGTTATAGCAACTCTCTGTTAGAGCAAATTCTTCCCTTTCTCATTCACGCACATACAAATTGGGATGGTGAGCATGCTGAATTTAGTATAAGGAGACCTGCTTGGAATCGTGCAAGATGGCAAAATAGCCACCTCACACTAGTGTTATTTATTGATGCTTTATTTGTGAAAAGGATTTCGAAATGCTCTGACTGGTTTGGTGTATGAATTAAGTGTAGAAACTGATTTCTTCCTTATAGATTTACAGGGGGAGTCATTCATCACATTATGTTCATAGTCGGCCGATCAACAATTGTTCGCAAAATGCGGTATCTTATTGACTTATCACCTTATCAAATATTTTGCTAAATATAACCAAATTGCTTTAACCACCACTTGGATATTTCGACTGTTTACGACATATTAACTTTCAGGTGGTTTTTAAATTATCAAATTCCAGAATGTGCAGCTTTTCTCAGCCATTCGGAAGTAGAGAAGACTTTTGCCGACGAAACTCTCTCTCTCGCCGACAGGGTAGGGGGTTGAACCGGTTGCCGACTGGAAGCAATTATCCTTTTTGCCCCCCTGCTAATGCTGTCTATGCTTGATGTTGAACTTACAGGAATAGTCAACATAAAAAAGTATATATATTTTTTATATCGTTAAACGCATTGGTATACGAAAACATTTTAAAATGGGTATAAAATTATTGAAATTTTTAAGAAAAACTGTTCTTTAGGATTACTCTTGCTTTGTTATAAATCAACAATTTTTTAAACTATGGACCACATGGGCTAAATAAGATGTCAAGATATGAGGATGGTTTTAGAAATTTAGAAGGTTTCTTTTTCTATTTCATCAATATCTGCAAGTAAACTTTATCGGGAAAGAATAACTTGGATAACAATATTTTATTCAAATTTAACTGCGCTGAAAGCTACATTAAATTGATTATGTTATCTATAATTACTCTTCATATTCTTTTCCTTTTTAATTTGTGATCATAAGAAATTTCTTAGCGTTAGAAAAACATTTTTTGAAAATAGCCATCTCTACATTTTTTAAAATTTCCTTCGTTTGCAATATTTTTTTTAAAATTCAAAGCTTTTTCAAGAAATATTGGATGCATGATGAAGGAAAAGGAAGAAAAATGTTATTAAAAAGTTTCACTTCTGGTAGAAAGATTTCCCCTTGAAAAGAGAAAAATAATCTTAAAGAAGTCAGTTTTCTTCCTCAGTTTTTTTTATATGCTTCCTGGAAGTTGAAAGCTGTTAAAAAGACAAGTACCTGAGATAAATACGTATAAAATAACTTAGTGATTATTTAAACACTCAATGCATTTGGTGGCATTATATTTCTACATCAGTTATCGTATTTTACAAACATAAAGCGCTTTTAAGAAACTTCATCCCCAGTTTTAAAATAGTCATCAAACTAGAAATTCGTGAAAATGTTAGGACAAAATTAAGAAGGCTGCGAAACTTAAGGTATTTTCTTCTATAAAATGGAAATTTATTTGGAATCATGGAACCCAAAAAAAAAAAAAAGCAATTATCTTCCTCACGGTAACGGAAAAAATAATTCGAAGATATTTTTTTTAAGCAAGAAATATATTCCTCGTTCAAGAATCTTCAATAAAGGGATTTTTTTTTTTTTTTGCATATTTTTCAAAAATACGTCTATCAGTTCGGCAAAATCACCCAAAAAGATTCAAAATTGTGACAAAAATGACCCAGAGAAAATTAATCCTGTCTATGACTGTAAAGGGCACTTTTAGATTATTAGGTATGTCTCGAGATTCAGAATGTATTTATTATTGTAACTGATGAAATCTACCATATTAACTACTAAAAAGAAATTATAAAAGCTTTTCCTCCTACACTTATTAATTTATTCGATAAGAAGTTTCAAACCTAGACTTCGTGTTTTTACTGTGTTAGAGAACACTTCTAACAGGAAAAAAAAAAAAAATGCTTCTAAAACTTAGAGTAATCTAATTTCAATTAACACTTTATGCAAACAATCCGACGAATATTGAAAACCTGCATTGGATAGTCGTTGGGATACTTAAAATTGTATTAAACTAAAAAATTAACAAACTGCTTAGAATATGTTACAAATTTTTTAAAAGTACAATTTTCTGCTGTTATCACGTGATATAAAGCCTTAGGAAATTTTACTGAAATGCCTATATCATCTGATTACAAGAAAGAAAAGCAAATATCATTATTTGTTTTTACGCTTATATTTTTTAATATAACTTTAAAAATCTTAAATATATCATCTTTTTAATGCTTTAATAACTTTTGATGTCATTTTGCTTGAACTATTTGTGAAAACTTCTTCTACTTAAAAATTCCTATACAAGAGCTTTTCGATTGCTCTCAAGAAGAAGATTAGCTATTGTTGATGCTGTTTCAGACCGACTAATGTTTAAAATATTTCTTATGACAGAAGAATATTGTTAAGTTTCGAAATGTGATTACTTACCGTAAGTAGCCCTTGTTTTCAGAGAAATATTCATAACTGTTTGCATTAGTTTTGTTTGATTGCTTATTTTATTGCTTGTAGATTTGCTGTCTAGTATAATGGGTGTGTTACCACGAAATTACTCATTTACTATCTAGCGATATGTTTTTCTATTTTGTTCTTTCTATGATTCATTAATGCTTTTATCATGAACCACACGAAAGAAATTAAAATTATCATATCTGATATGCTATTAAAATGACTATATGTCTGTTATTACTTTTATAAGAATAGTTTAAATAATTAATAAATTACTGGACTATTAAAAATGTTAAATAATTTTCTGTTTGGTCTTTGTGCGAAGAATCTTCACATTTTATGAACTACTGGGCATATTGCTCATGTAAGATCTGTGAAAAGACTTTCTTTTTACTTTTTATTTAAATCGTGCCACAATTTTTAATAGTATCGATTAGGTGTATGTTAATAAATTGGATTTATTATAATTTTACTTAGAATAGATCTCTCTCAATAATGTACCCATTTTTCATAGTTACAAATAAAATTTGGACCAAGTTTTTTTCATTTAAGTATTGAAAAAGGAATATTTAATGTTGTCTGTATATATATTTCTGTAGGAAATCCCATTTATTTTTATTACTCAGGAGTGATATACTTTGAAATTGGAAGTGTATTAGAATCTTAAATATAAAAAAATAAATAAATACTGTGGTACTTAGTTTTTGAAAGATAATGAACATTCTTAGGATATTACGATTTTTTAAAATTATAATTCATAAAGTAATTGTTTGAAATTCCCTAACATGATATTGATATACTTTGCATTTAATAACATGGGTAACAGCTTAAATTAAATTCATTATTTCATTTTAAAACAATTGTAGTATTCCTCTGGATTATTTTTATGTCATGTTATAGAAGCAATAATTTAAACATTATGAAGCAACTATGAAAGTAACTAAATAAGTAGAGTTTAAAGTATTTAAATCTTTCTTAGAAATTAACAAGTTAAAGTTTTCCTTTGAAGAAATATATCCTACTTATCTGTTTTTTTCGTTTTTTTTATTTAGAATATATTTACGACAATAGTTAACTTTTCGGATAACTAATTACTTCAATCTGATAATTTTCAATTTCTAACAATCAATTTCAATCAATTAGTTTTCTTTATGTACAATTAAACACTGTATAATGCGAGGAATTTTGAAAGAATTTACATATAAATGTGTTAGGTATGTTAGGTGAACATGATTCATGAAAAATGCTAATTTGTCTTGATGGTTTGAAGAATTTTTCTAATATTGCTTAAAACTGTGCAAATGGTTGATATCAACATTTATTTTTAAAATGTTACTAAAGGAAATGAATGTTATTTAGATTATGTTAATACAAGCAAGCAATTTCGAATGTCCTGGCTTAGAGTCATTTTGTGACCATTAGAATTTCTACTAGTAATTTGAGTTTTTGTGTCTTCTGAAACATTAATCATAATAATATAATTGGGAAGCAAATTCGTGACTTTTTCTCTGCTTAACGTCTTACAATCTTGAAAATCGATACTGTTTTTAAATAGGATTTTGTAAATTAGTTTCTACTATATCTGACCATATTCATAATCAATTTTTATTTTTTAATTATTTAAAAAATATTTTTCTACTTTATTTTACATACCTATTTAATACAAAAATACAATAATGTACTTAAATTTAAATTAGTGTAATAAATCATAAATAAATTAGCTTTTCATTTAGCATTTTTAGAAATAATTAATTATTTGATATAAAAATACGCATTTCAATTTATAATAAATGAAAAGTACTATTGAACTAAATTAATGTTATGAATTTCAAAAATATTTCAGTATCTACAGTTTGTGGATATTTGTATATAAATGGTCTTAACCTTATTTAATACTATTAAAGTTATACATTTAAAACTTTTAAAATTATTCATTTAATATAAACATGTTTATTTCAGAATATGAAATTTTAAAAACTTTTCTTTTCGATTGTGAATAATTTTGGTTTGATTTATAGTTTCTAATACATCATTTATACTTTGTAACAGTTTGAAAAAGAAATCCATTGTTCATTCATAGTAGTTATGCTGAAATATATGCATTATATTTTTTATTCACTTTTGTATTTTAAAATTGATTTAGCTTTCCATGATTCTTTTGGATTCCAAATTAAATTTAAGTATTCAAAATGAAAACATTTTTCAACCAGTTCACTTTTTAGAACCAACTGATTATTCTTTAACCCCTTAATGTGCTCAGCTGAATTGACTTAGGTTTTAACTATTAACTTGAATTCTTGCTTGAAATAGATAATTAAAATTGTTACTTTGTATCAGATTATTTTGTTATATATTTTTTAAAAATTTACTGTCACATCAATCTTGGAAGATATTAGATTATAATTAGATTTTTTTTACATATTTCTTTTAAAAACAGATAAGTTATTACGTAAAAATTTTAGTTTGAATATTTGAATTTAGGTTTTTCTTTCCATTCTTCTCGTAATTTTAAATTCATCTTAATAATAATTTGTATGCCTTTAACACTTTCAATGTGGCAATAGTGCGTCTTTATCCCACCCTCTGCACTACACATATTCTTAGCACAGAGGGTGGGACTTATATAGAAAATCCTTTGGTAGAAGACGAGTCATATCACCTCTTGCGTGAATTCCTCGCAATTAAAACTTAAGTAATGATTATATATTTGCATACTACATTGGTCTTGAAATACTTGCAACAATATAACTTTCTGTTTCCATTTTTATGCTTATGTTTTGTAAACTTCTGTGTCATTAGTTATTTTTGAAATATTTCTCAAAATTGAAATATATTGACTTTAAATGAAATCATTGACAATGTATGAAAGACTCCCCCCCCCCATTTTCAGCAATCAGTCTTGTAGTGCTTTATCTGTTGAACTAATATGTAAGAAAGTGGCTCACTCCTTGGAGGATTGCTCATTTTGGTTGTTAAATGGAGATATGTCTTAGCACAAATATTGGAAATATAATAAGGGATAAGTTTTATTTATTTGCTTATAATACCTTAATTCAAATCATAACAGAATAAACCATTTTAGTGTTTAAAATGCCCTTAAAAAAATTGTTAGCTCATCGAAGACTAATGTAATAAAAAAGAAAATTATGAAAGTACAAAATAAAGGAGATAAAAAGTTTAAAGATTATTTAAAGAAAAACTCTGAAGAAAAAAAAAAAGATTTAGATTTAAAAATGAAGAAGCTATTGTGATATAGCACAATTATAAAAATGTGTTCAATTTTCTCAATGTATTCTTAAAGTGAAAATCTTAAATTTATTTCCTTTTGCTGTCTTTAATTTTATCAATACAGAATTAAACTTTTGATCTTAGAAAGTGCTATTTTTTGTTTAATGACAATATTATAAAGACAAATTCAACAAGCTAATGAAACTATTTTTAAAAAATTAGAAAAGTGTGGAGCTGCTTTTCTAGAACTACATGCTTGTAGTTATTAAATAATCAGTGTATTGATATCTTGTAGAATTTCCTGAAACAACTGAGGAATATTTGAAAAATTAGCACCGTCTTGGGTTAAGGTGTGAACCACATACTGAGTTATCAAATAGAACATATGTGTATTATCACACAAATTTTATCATTTCTATCATAAACATCAACATTCTGATCTGTCAGATATACATAAATAGGCTGCTGAGTGCCTTAAAATAATATATTGCTTCTTTCTGAATGTGTTACAAAACTTTCTTCAGTTGATTTAATTGAAGTTTTGAACTCTTTTGAAGTTTTGACTCATTGAAGTTTTCTTCCAAATTTTGATAATACTGTAAAGCACAGCTGCGATTAATGTTTAAATAATGATGGAAAACAGTCAAGTGACTTATATCAACTTTCATATGTTTCCGTTTTGAAAGGGAAATCATGCTATCAAGCCTGCAGGTGTTACTAAATATTATTGCTGTATAATGCATTTTTTTGCTGCTGAGGAGAATTATTTATAGGGATGTTCTGAATGAATTATTTGCTTCAAATAGGACATAAAGGAAACTAAACAAATCAAATCCATTAATTAGCATTGTTTTATTATGAATTTTTTTCATTTCTTCCTATGAGCTAAGCTGAATGTGTGTGCGAGTTATGCACAGAAAAAATATATGTATTTACATAAAAGAAAATTTTATGGCTTCTAAACAAATCTGCTTCACATTTTGCAATCATAATTTAAGAATGAGCTGTACATGATATACATAAATGGGTGGTTCATTTTATAGTTTAATTCTTGATTGAAGTCCACTTGAAATCACCCTTTTGTTTGAGACATTGGTGTATTCCATATCTATTCTAAAATTAGTATACATTTCCATTAGACACATTCGTACTTTCAGGCAGAGGGGTTTTTTTAAAAATCCCCTCAAAGATTGCTTAATAAAAGAAGAAGCTTGAAATGTTCCACAATTTAAGTATCCACAATTGAAGGTCTAATTTTAATTTGTTAGACAGTACCCAACTGAAGAATGTAATAAAAGTAAACAAATTCTTGGTTTGAAAGCAAGAATAAAAACATTCCAAAGCATATAGCGTTTAGATTATTCTCCAAAAATTTCTAGTTAAAATTTTATTTTAGTTTTTCCATTTTCAGCAAATTGTAAAAATTTAACTAATAATTTTTAAATTTATTTCACAGCATTTTTTATGCATATAATGTATTTATTATTGTATTTTTCCCCCGTTTTATCATTAATTTTAGAAGGGATGTCAGTAATAATAAAGTTTAAAAAATGTATAAAATTTCCTGCAATTATTTGCTTTGCTGATATCCTGAAAAAACTTAGATGCAGCAGAATTTGTCAATATGGTTTGTTTTATTATAATTTTACTCAGTCTGTAACTTAAAAAGAGAGAATCTAATCTGTTTCGTTTAACAGGTTGCCAAGTTTTGCTGAAAGCATTTATTGTTGCATGGCAGGTCTTGGCTTTTATTTTGCCCAATTTTATTAATTTTGTTTGCCCAATTTTATTAATTTTGGTTGTGTTGAAGAAAAGTAAAAAATGGTGATTGTATAATGCTTGAAACAAGATTATATACAGTAAATAAATCTTTTTAAATATTCTGTGTCATGTCATATTTTTATAGAGAATTCTACTTATTTTAGAATTTTTATTTTATATATATTTTTCACATTATTTTTTAATTTTCAGGAATACTTACTCTCAAAACAATGATAGCATTGTATATTTATACCAAGAGAACATGAAGTTTCTTTCTGTAAAGCATTTCCTAAGCAAGTATCTGAAGTACTTCTCAACTAATGGCAAAACTTAATGCTCATCGCTTATTATGTGGTACCTTGGTATTACTTATTGTGGATATCATCTGGGTTGCATCATCTGAATTAACTGAAGTGCGTATAATATTTGTATGCACTATAATGTTTCACACTGATGTATCTTTCTTTTTCTGGATTTATTAAGATTATAAGGATATATATTTTATATTTACTATTTTTTCCTTCTTAATTTTCCTAATGACATTCAAAGTCTTTATTTTTCATTTACATTGCATATTATAGTGAAACTGAAAATAAAAAGTTATTCAAAAGTGTTATTTATGCTTAAAGTTTTTTATTAGCTCATCAGAAAGTGAATCATGAAAGTAATTTTAATGTTTCTGTATTCATTAATATAAGGAATTTTATAAGCTATTCTTTATAGAATTGACTTATTTTTAAGAGTATGGAACACTTACAGACACACCTCTTAACTGATATTCACATTTAGACCACACTTTCCTTAAATATTCCTCACAAGCAAACGTAAGATAATTTAAGTTTGGAGGAAGGAGCTGATATCCCTTGCTGTGGATATCTTAAATTGTAGTGCTGCTTTAAATTGTCAGTTTTTACTAAAATAATGAAGGTAATACTTTATAAATACATTTCAGAGCCAATTTAATGAGTTTCATTTGTTCTTACAATATTTTCTTTTAGAATTTGGGGAAGACAAATTAATGAGAAAGTTTGAAAATTGAAGATAAGAATTAGATTCATGCTAAGTAAACAATATGTTTACCTACACTTATAAGAGTCCTTAAAATATGATTAAATATTCTAAATGTTAAAAAAATATTTTCTTAATAAATTTTAATTATAAATTATTTTCCATTACTTCTTCCTAAATTTAATCTAATCTTGAATGCTTTGAATTAAAGTTTTATGAGCTGCTGATTTATTATGTGATACATTTATTTTTAGGCCACTACTTTTTAAAGTATGGGAATTGAATAATGGGATTTTTTTAATGAATCATGAATTAAATCCTGTATTCAAAATAAACTTTTTAGACTAGCTGTTCTTTGATACATGAGGCCTGCTTAATTTCGATAATTAATGGTTTATAATGATTGGAAATGTCACATGGAGCAGATGAAGACTGTTTCTAAGGGCATCCAACCCTATCTGGATAGCAGTTTGCTGCATCTCTGTTCATAATTAAGGGTCATAGAAATTGTGCTGCTTTCACTACATTGATGTGCATCATCTTGACACTTTTGACTAAGTTATAAAAATTAATACAATTTCACTAGTGCCACTTGTTTACTTCAATTTTTAAAGAAAATGATGAAAATTTATTGAATTGATACAAAATTCTTAATGTTTTTTATGCCAGCAAGTTGCTAAATTAAATTAAAGCAGCAAGAAATTTGAAAACACACTTGCATTAATTCAAATTATTTGAATCACAAATGAAATCTTTTATGATCTTTAATTCAGCAGATAATTTTATTTCTGTAATTGCGGTCATTTTTAAAAAAAAAATCCTACTTTTTGAAAAAACAGTTTGAATACATTAGATGGGATTTTTATATGTGATTCTATTTCAGATATTTTGTATTGTAATTGGGAAAAGAATACTTTAAATAAAGTATGCTAATAACTTTTAAAATGATGCACTTATTTATTTGATTGTTTTTATTTTTATTTACTGAATTTTTTGATACTATAAATTTATTTGTTTAGATTATATAATATTCTTTTTTTAATTTATTATTTTATTCAAATTATTTAATATAAAAATTAAATCTTTTTGTAATTTTTAGTTTTAAAATTCTATGTCAGTGTGTTTTTAGTATTCAAATAAGAGTACTTTAGCCTTTGTTTAACTGTCATATAAAATTATATTCTAATAAGCTTCAGAAACTGTGTCCTTATATAATAATGGGTGTTATTTTATATTTTTGTTTTCCACGCTATTTATCCCGCATTGTACTACCTTTAGTAACTGAAAATGCCCTTATATAACAGTCTGAATTATTCTGTAGAAAGCAATGAACCAAATGCAAATGTCACTGGTGATTGTAGTGTCAGTATTCGCTTTATGTTTCTTGCATTTGTACTGGAAAAAAAAAAAAAAAAAAAAAACCCTGATTTTTTAAAAAATCTATTTTATATGAAACATATATAAGTCAATAAATGAAACTAAAAACATTTATCATCAGTCATTCTATATATATTGCATCTTTCTTTTACTGAAAATTAATATCTTTTTTTGTTGTTGTTGCTCAGTCTAATATGAAATCTATATTAATTTGACATATTTTAAATCTTTTTTTTTTTTTCTTTTAGTACATTTTCAAAGATGAAAACTTTAGTAAGCCTTTTTTTAGTACATATGTAAAGACAACCATGTTTATTCTCTACTTACTTGGATTTGTATTTTGGAAACCATGGAGGCATCAATGCTCTACCAAACCTATGTATACAGTGAGTAGAATTTTATGCTTTCATTAATTCAATGTTTTGTATTTCTTCTATATTTTGAGTTTTATTTAACATCATTGCAGCTTGTGGATCCTGTCACTGCTGAACCTGAAGAAAATGATAGCACTTATGTTGAGGCAGAACCTTTGCTGGTAAGCAAATTTTTTACTGAAATTAACTAGGCAAAACGTTTTGTCAGATAGATATAATATTGATACTGCTAATTTATATAGCTAATCTTAATATTAATGAAAGGTGATGTCTAGGGGTAAATGGAATATTTTGGGAAAAGGAATAATAATATCCGAATTAATTTAATTTATTAAGACTACATGTAATTAAACATTTCAATATTTACAGAAATGGCAGAATAGGCAGTTTAAATAGGAGGGTTACCTGTGAGATGGGGATGCCAAACATTTGCTGGCCTAAATAAAGGTTTACTTCTGTTTTTTTCTTTTGACGTCACAATTTTTTCTTTTGATGCGAGCCTCTCCCTTTTCATGCTTAAACCCAGCCTGATCCGACATAACATAGTTGGCATCGCCATCTCTTATAATCGAAACCATCTAAATACTTCCATTAATCTCTTACTACATTAATGTCAGGTATTATGTTAATTTCAATTATTATTAGTTACAATAACAGTATGACCATTTCATCACTATATTAATGATATTAATCTAACCAGGGCAATCTACTTTTATGAATTACATCTTATTACCACTGAAGGAACTATTTGAAATTATACTAGCAAAATAAGCATCAACCATTCTGATTGTTTAGCTACGTTTGCAAAATAGCAAAATGGATCTCAACTGGTTGAGGTTTAAAACTCAAAGTTTTTTTTTTTTTTTTTTTTTTTTTTTTTTAATTCTTGGAACCAGAATGTGGTGGTCAGCTTTAGTAATTTCCCTAGCCGCTGCACCGATTATAAAATTGGAGAAAATCGGTATTATATCTGGAGTCTATCAGTATTTTTTCCATATAGATAGTATACAATGAAATAATGTTTTTCAAATTTCTTTTGAAAGTGTGGGTGCTGATGAAATATTTTTATGACATACATGAAAGCTGATGACCTTTTAGATAAAATAAAAGTTGATGAAATCCAACCTGTTAATTAAGTTACAAGAAGAATTCTTTAGCTTTGCTTTTTATATTATATTGAATTTAGTATTACCATTATTGGAGCCGTAAATAAACTGTTTTTTAAAATGTTGTAGGAAACTTTTTAATCTTTTGACAACTTGAGATACAGAATCTTGGTCGATTTTTGAATTCAGTTTTCAAATATTATTTCATTTATAATGTTGATTTAAAATCATTATTTTGCTTATTTATTAGTTTTTAATTATTATTTCGGATTTAGTTCCTCACGTTCTTTATTAACAAATTAATATTTGGCAAAATATTTACAATATTTCAGAAAGTTCACTTAATACCACCTTTTTTAAAATTATTTTTGGAAGACTATTGACTTAGAGTATTCCATATTTACTTGTAGGACATTTATAGATGCACTGATCAAAGAAAATATGACAAGAATATATGTTTGGTTGAAAGATGTAAATCAAAAGTAGCTGGATTTATTGGAATCAGAGTAAAAAATTTAGGATGTTCTACAAATTCGTTATTTTTTTAAATTTTTTTTTAATTTCATCACTTGAAAGAGTCTTCAAAGTATGATTCTTTCATAAAAGTATCATTTTTTCCATTATTAAAAATCTCTGAAAAATTTAAATTGAATATTTTTTAAAGCTTTGGATAGGTTATGTTTTAAACTGTGGGAACATATTGATACTTATCAAAAATAGTTTTTAGTGAAAATCATCATGTAGCATTGTAGGCAGATTATTAAGTGAAGTTCAACCCCTTAGTTATTTTTATTATTTTCTCCTTTACGATGAATGTCAGAAACAAATAGTTCTGTTTATGATATTGCAATTATTTTGCAGTTGGGACCGTTTATTGTAAGATGCCCATTAAATTATTTGACTTAGGTGTTGCTTTTGATATTTTAGTAAATATTTATATATTGTTTTATCAATTTGGAGTTTTTACATTAATTCGTTTCTCAACTTATAATGGTTTTGAAGTTTGCCTCTTATATAATGTAGCTTTAATTTTTAGAGTGAATCTATTTGGATACCAATCAAGTACCATGATGGTAGTGGCGAAAAAAGCAGTGGTAATGAATCTGATGATTCTGTTTCAAGATCAAGTACTTATTTTCATTTTTATTAAATTAATAATTTTTCTAAATATATTATTAAGAGCAATTTAATTTTTATTGATTTTAATTATTTTATTTCATTAGGTGTGAAATCCGTGCATTTTAATCAAGTTACTGAAGTAAGGCATTTATCTGGTAAGTTGCATTTCTAAAATACATTGTAAAATGGTTTGATACCATAAGATTATGAATTACAATGTCTGCATTTTTTTATGAAATTTAGAATCACAAGCAGATGATGCTTTATTAGCTCGGTTGTCTTATTCTGCTTCACTTCGAGCTCAGGAAAATGCTTTGAAAGCTGCAAATAAATTGCCTATGAAACAAGTAGCAAGAATAGCTCTGCTTTTCTGTGTGTTGGTGAGTGTCCATTCTATTCAAAAATTTGTAAGGATTTTCTTTTAGATTTGTTAGATATTAACTGCATTTTTAACTTTATTTTCATTGAAATACATTTTCATTGTGTATATTCGATTTTGCTTCCATGAATTTAATAAGTAGTTTTTGATTTTTATGTAAAAAAAGAACAATTCAATTAAACTGTGATATTATAAGTTGCATCTGAAATTTTATATATTGCTTAGGTACATGTTTTCTTATGCAAAACTATTAGTATAATTGAGATTTTTATTATTTCAGTGGTTTTTAGGTAATCTTTCATATCAAGAAGCTTTATCCAATACTGAAGCAGGTGTTGTTAATATATTATCATGTTCTTCTGGTTTATTCACTTTAATACTGGCCTCTGTGTTTCCTGCAAACAGCGGCGATCGTCTTACATTATCAAAATTCTTGGCAGTTTTACTGAGGTTAGTTTGCATTTTTTAAAACTCGTTCTTTTTTATATTATTTTCTAGCATAATTAAGCATAATTTTATGCAAATACTTTGTTTTTGCAGCTATTATTAAAAACGAATTCTTAATTATTAGGTTGTTCGGAAAGTAATTTCGTTTTTTCCTGACAAAGGATTTAATTGCATTTTTCGCACCCAATTTCATACTTAAACCGCAAAATCATTTTATGTTTTAAGAGCTGATATAGCAAGGCTTGAGTGTGAAAAAGTGCAGCTGATTCTTCGCAGTAGTTTTTGGATGGTGCCCTTTTAAATATGGAGAGCAATAAACAGCATTTTCGTCATTTTTTTCTTTTTTGCTGTAAAAGGTAAAAATGCTGTTCAAGCCAGAAATAAATTAGCCAATATGTGTGGAGAAGATGTGTTAACAGTACATCAGTACCAGAACTGATTTGCAAAATTTTTCCTTCAAATGAGGAGGCCAAAAACCACCTCGATCTGTTTTTTTTTACAGCAAAGACCAAAACTTTTATGAGCGTGTAATCATGTTACTACCAAAAATATGGCAAAAGGTATTAGACCAGAATGGCAATTTTATAATTTAATAAATAATTTATTCATTAAACGAAAATTTCTTTTCATTTTGACACAAAAATACGAAATGACTTTCCGAACGATTCAATACCTTTAATCTATAACATATGAAGAATTACTTGGTGAACAGATTAGAATTAAAAGTTTGTTAAAAGTATTAAAGTTTCTGTTAAATTTAAAAAAAGTGAAAATTGTGGACTGATTTAAGAATTAGACATAATTATGCTTGAAATTAAAAATTTGTTTATTAAAATGTTGAATATTGGAAACGCTTGCTAAAGAGAAGAAAATCAACCATGGTTGATCTTCTCTTTATATAATTTTATAACAAAAAAAAATGAATCTTCCCTAAAATATGCTGACATAAAAAAAATCAACGGAATTTATATGTAATACTTAAATAAATAATAGTTTTTATCAATATTTTTAAAGTTAGTATTAAAAATGGTAAAATGCATAATTGTTAAATTTCAAGAAAGCCATTTGTTAACTGGAATTCCAGATTATTTTGTGGAATGAATTTGACCTATGATTCAATACCATATTTTATTGAAATCAGTGGCTTGTCAGATAATTTGTTGACTTTTCAAGAAATATATTGCAAATAAAAGAGACAAATTTCTTTTGTGTCTGTCAATATTTAACTTTGGAATCGATTTTAAAGTATTGACGATTCTTTTAGTTTTGGAGATTCTTGTAGATGGTTAGATCATAGTCACATACATGCAACAGCTTATTGTCTGTCCAACTATCCAGAATAAGCTAAGAAAAGACTTTAATCTACAAAGGTATCTTTTTCTTGCTACAATATATGCCAGCGCTTAGCTCTGAAAATATCAGCAATCGTATGCTTCTAAATCTTTTTAGCATTCTCTTTACCTGAAAACATTAGAATAAGGAAAAACTAATTGTCAGGGAAGTACAAGGTAATACCAAAATTCTATTCTGATACCAGTTAATTATTGTATCTTGATCTGTCAAGTGTTTTATATGAAAAACAATTGATTTTATATCCAAAATTGATACATTGGGGACCGATGGTCTGGGCACAAATAAATGGAGGTGGACATATAGACTCTATATCACCTAGAGTTTTAATTTCTTGGGTAAAAGAAATTCTTGAACTTTTTGCCTTACAGCATGCTGAAACCACCAGTGGGTTTTGTTTGTTTGTTTTGTAATAAACAACAACACCCAATGTCATAAAACTGCTTATGGAATAACAGCATAACTATCCGACTTGCAAGATGAGTTACTGCATGCTTAAGGAGATATTGCTTCTATCTCTGGGTAAATATCCATGTTGAGTCAATATGCAGCTTTTTTTATCTGTTTGAGGGAGCCTAACACCCTGGGGCAATTATAAGATATTCCCAGAGGACCAAAGTTTAAACATTTTTATTGCGAAATGTGTTGAAACTGTTTTTGTTTAAACTAATAAAAATTAATTTTGCTAACCCAAATTTCCATCTCTAAAAGTTATATAAAAACATGCATTTCAATTTAAAACAAGAATGTTTGAAACCTAAGCACGTTTTCAGAAAAGCTAGCAATATATATTAGTAGTGTATTATAAATATATTTAATATCATAATAATACCAGTGAATTTTTTTAAGTTGTAAAACTTAAAATTTATTACAGAGTTTATTTTCTGATATTTGATACTATTTGACTAAAATGTTTGAAATGTAAACACACTTTCGGACAAGCAATGATTTTAGCAGTGTATTTTAGATATATTTAATATCATAAGAATTAAGTACATAAATATTTATTATAAGATTTCTTTCATGACATATCATTTTTTTTTCTGAAAATTTAAAGAAATGCACTGTACTTCCAGCTATTGGAATTTTTTCTGGAAAGTGTGTTTTCTGGAAAATCTTTTGAACTCCAAGACCTTAGAATTGTTAAAACATTTGCAAAAGTTTTTTTTGGTACATAATTTGAAGTGTATTAAATGAAAATTATGATTATTGAATTTAAATTTCAGTAATAAATTCAGCATTGTTTAGTTTTATTAAAGTTTTCTAAGTTATTAAGTGAAGATATGCTCCTTCCCTTGGAACTTGAATTTCATTAAGAAATAGAGCTGTTACTTGCAGTGCGGAAATGAACACATTGTGTGCGGGTACATTTCGCAGCGGAATTGTACCGGGAGCGGACGTTTTGCTCTTAAATTTATTTATTCAGTTAAATCTCAATAGATCGAAAGTTATTTAATTTTTAACCAACTTTTTTTTATATTGAAATATATAAACAAATATATAAATAACAACCATAAGATTTTTGCAAACAAAAAATATTTTTTTAATGGATAAATTTATAATAGTATTGTAGATATGAAAAATCAAATAGAAATAGCATATAGTTTAAATTTTTTTGGATTATGTTGTATATAAACATTTTTACATTATATAAAAAAATCATGAAACTATTAATGTTTTAGTGTTGTAACATTCAAAGCATTTTCCTCTATGAAGAGGTTGACTGCAAAATTCGCTCATTTTCTCAAGGATAAATAAAAAGTTAATTTTTAATCTAAATTGATTTTTTCAATCAACCTTCCCGTTCTGTGGTTCCGCATCGACGGATGTAAAAATTAGTTTTTATTTGTCTAAATTTTTCCAGAATCTTTGTAGTAGACAAGAACATTCGGCTTCGTTTTCCTGTATATACCGTTATTTTTGTACCCACAAACAAGCCATGTTACTCTAACCCGTACTAGTACGTGACCCGCGCTCAAGTATCAGTCGTCAGAAAATGTATTAGTACTTGTCCCGCATACATTGTTATAAATTGATAATTTTTAAAGGCTAATAATAGCAGTATAAGCTCACTAAATAACTAAAAATAACTTCTTGTTAAATGTAATATGAAATTTGTATAATTGTATGATGGAATATTATTTATGTAACCCGTTAATCTTTGGTTTATGATTTGTATATAACAATTATTATTCATCTGTTTAGTATTATTGGTGTTACAATAATTTCAAACGCCGACAAAGGAGTTCAAAATTATTTCCCACCTGGCGCTGTGTGGTCTATTCTTGGAGCATTCTTTTATGCAGCTTATGTTGTTCTCCTTCGAAGGAAAGTTGACAATGAAGAAATGCTGGATATTCCAATGTTTTTTGGTATGAAAATTTTTTAATTATTTCAAACTCAGAATTTTGTGTTTCTTCTTCTTTTTTTTTTTTCTTGCTTTTTTTTTTTTCAAAAAGAATTACAAATAAAGTAGGCAAAAATTTGATATGATTAGATATAGGCATGCTGACTCTTAAAGCAAAAATTCCTTGGATAATTTTGTTTTTTATTATATTTTTATGATTGCAGGTTTTGTAGGACTTTTCAACCTCCTTTTCATGTGGCCAGGTTTTGTATTCTTGCATTATACCAAAGTCGAAGAATTCCAATGGCCCTCTCGACACCAGTGGCTACTTTTATTGTGCAATGGCTTGGTGGGAACAGTATTTTCTGAATTGCTTTGGTTGTGGTATGTATGCATTATTAATAGTTCAATTAATTATTTGCATTGTAAAAAGTTTTTTTTATAAAAGAGGAAATATCCAATGTATCCTGCTTACCAATTATAATATAGTGGTAAATGGGAATCATCATTTGAATGAAACTATATACATGCATATTTTTAATAAATGTCATTTCCTTTACCCTATATTAAAAAATATGGAGATTTTTTCATAATATCCTTGTTAACATAAGCAGATAGATTTTATTAAAACTAAAGTTAGCCTGTTAAGGTCCCATTTGCTCAGGGTATAAAAATCAAACCTTTTGGTAGAGGAATGTTTCGATGCCACCCAAGGAATCTAAATAACAAGTAGAAAGCAGAAATAGTTAAGGTTCTAATATCAAGAAACATTGTTCTGTATAAAATAACTTACTATGCAACTAAACAACAAAGGTAAATGGTTTTGGTGAGAAAATATGTTAACATTTTCTTCTGTAATTCATGGTGGAACAAAACTTTTAATCAATACACAAAGGTACCTGATGAATTACATTAATTTTTCTTTTATTCAAACAGCAATTCAAAAATGTTAAGTTTTAAAGTAATTTTTTACTGTCTTCGTTATATTTTTCTAATTTTTCTTGGATATTTTTAAAAGAAAATATTTGTTAATTATCGGTTTTCAGGTAATACGTTTATGGACAGTTTTAAAATGCAGGTAGAACTTACAATTTATTTTTATCATCTGGGTTATAGTGAATTTTCTATCGGATTACGTATAGAGAATATGTTAGTGGTCAAAAGAACTGAAAAGAAAATCAGTATTTATTATTATTGACGTTTATAGTCATTTGTATTTATGGTCAAGATAAATATTCGACTTCTACTACTGTTCTGCTCATAAATATTTTAATAGTGCAAGTTACCAACAAATGTATCCAACTGTTATTTTTTAACTGATTTAATTCAGACTTTATTATTATCCATATTTCTTAGTCACTGTTATTTAATCTTTTGTAATCAGAAGTCAAAGTCTTGGCTGTGGAAATTGTGTCTTCGTTTTACATTCATGAAATACTTTTGCTCAGGTTTCATATGAAAATGAGATTCTGTCCATTTTCAATATTTTTTGTTTTAAATATACAGGCATAAATTTAGAATTGGCTATAGAAATTATCTTCTTTCCTTTTATTTTTCTCTTTAAGAATATCGTAACTTAATACTTACTTATCATGTCAACTAATTTTAATAGCTATAATAAGTTAGAAAAAATGTGGTTCATGTTACTGAAAAAAACCAAAAATGAAATAAATGGTTTTCAAGTCCCAGTTTATATCAAGAACTGTTTGATCATGTTAGGACAATCTTAATTTAAAATGTAAAAGTTGTTACTTTTGATTATTTTTTTTTCGGAAAGCTTGATAATAAGTAATGTTTCATATTTGCAAAGTTGGAATCTTTTTTTAAGTGTAATTTATATTAACCTCATACTGCTACTGATTTAAAGGACAAAAATTGCTGGGACAATCTTGAATATCTTGTTAATTTTATTCATACAAAAATATAATTAATATTCATCTAATTAAGTATTTAATCTCTTCTACTGCAAATTTAGTTAGATGTATTTGCATTTTCAGTGAAAAGAAAAGTTAAATATTTTAGTTTGGAAGGTAATTGCTTTCATTTAAACATCCAAGTGAAAATTGAATGCAGTTTTTTAAAATATTGGTTTTGTTAGTACAGATTGCTGTATCTATTGTAATATAAAAAAAATATTAATTGTTCTTTTATTTTTAGGGGCTGTTTTCTCACATCATCTTTAATAGCAACATTATCAGTTTCACTGACCATTCCTTTAACCATTTTCTTTGACATTTTTCTAAAAAAGGTATTTTTTTTTTTTTGTATTTCAGAATATTTATTGAAAAATTAAATAACTGTTATGAAAATGTATTATTTCAACTAGATACTTAAAAACTTCGTTTGGTTTTTTTTAAAAAAACTCCCTGTAGTCATTTCAAAATAGAGTATTCTGGACATTTATTTATCCATTAACTTTCCAATTCAGTTTTCCCCCAATGTTTTCAAATACTATAAATGAAGTTCATACTTCAAGTGGTCAGCCATCATAGACTGGCAGCTCTTGCAATGTAGTTCTGTAACTTATGCTAATAAATATAGCCTTTCTTGATTTTTGATACCTTAGAATGTATTATACTCATAATGTTGAAAAATAGAGTTCTGTCTTTGATGTTGTTACAAAAATTGCTTAGATGATAAAATTTTTATTCGTTCTGTATTTTATGAATTATATTGCAAAATTTGAGGTTAAGAAATATTTTCAACCATAAAATGTCTCATGTTTTTGCTATTTGATTATTGAATTTTCATTTTTATTCTGTTCTTGTTAATGAATAAAATGTCTATATTATTTACTCCTATAAAATATTTACAATTTACTATTAAATTTATTATTTATTCTTGCCGCCTAATTATTTTCTAATACATAATGACTTAATTGTTACTTTTAATGTAGGTTGACTATCCATTGCAGTTTTTCTTGGGTACACTTCCCATGTTTGTGTCATTTTTTGCTGTGGCTTTACTGACACATTACGAAAATTGGGATCCAGTATTAGTTGGTGTGAAAAAGCTAGTCAATTTTTGCAAAAAAACACAAAGGTCAGTATATGAAGTTTTAAGGAACATTATAGGTTTATAATTAAGGAATTATCTTGTCATTTGTTATAGATTTTATAACGTTTAGTATGTAATGTTGCTTCTTTTATTTAATAGTAATACAAAAATTTATCTTCACTGTATAAACATTTACATGCTACTAATATTGTTTTATTTTTTTTATTTCAGAGTACATGACATTGATTATGAACAGACTGAGTCTCTCATAAGTGTAAATAGTGAATATACGTAGCATTTTGCTATATTCCATCATCATAAATTTACTTGCTTCTATTCAAGATATTTGGTTCTGTTAAAATCTGGAGCTTTATGTAATATTGAATGTTGAACCATCATGAAGCCAAATTACATTTTAAAAATCATTTTATTTTCATGTATTATATCATCATCATCACAAATTTTATATACCATGATATGAAAATGGTTTCAAGACATGGACCTCGTAAATTATTTTTTTTCATTGTTTTTGAATCTTAATTATTGGACATAGACTTTGTAGTTTACTTTTACATTGTTTGTGTCTTTATTGTTTCTAAGTATATTTATGTACAAAAAGTTATATTTATTTTTTTTATGAGTTTATATGAATATTATTGCTAATTTCAGAAACAAATGCTAGTATTATGTATTTGTTTTAAGAAATGTTTTAGAAGAAATTTTCATATATGTTTTAGTAATTTTTAGACATTTTTATGATCCATTTAATTTTAATTATTTACTGCTAATTTAAACATCATTTAATGCCAAATGCTTTACATTAATATTATTAAAAACTACCGCATAAATGTTTTGCTAGTTGTATTTGAATGTAAATAGCAATAAATTTATTAGCGATTTCTAAATTTCATACTGCCATGTGATAAAAAAATTTATATCAGCAAATAATAAGTGTCTCATAAGTGTAAAAGTGAATATTTCAGAATTGGAAAATAAAGCACAAATGAAATTTGAGTTCATTTGAATGCGTTTTTGATTTGTACTTTTAAATGGTGTTGTGAAAAGGAACACTTAATGTTAATTGAGTCTTATTAAATATGTGTTCTAAAATCTCTGGTATTTTATTGTTATTGAAAACTATAAAAGACATATAATAAAAATATTATTTTGAAAGTTGTATCCACTTCTGTTATTATTTATATAAAGAAATGCCTGTTTTCCCCTAAATAAAGAGGGTTTTATATTTTAAACTGTTCAAGTTTATTATTCTTATTGAGTGCAAAAAATCAATTTTTACTTAAGTAAGCATCAACAGGTAAAAGTTCTGTTTGAAATATTAGGAGCAATTGAAGAAAATTGCTGCGCACTTTTTTTTTTCAGCTTTTTGAAATTGACCAGCACTCTGAATATTTTTAAACGATATATGCATATACGAGGCATATTTTTTGCAACTTCTACTTTCCAGTATTTATTTACTGTCATTTGATATTTTTCTTTTATTTAGCGATTCAGTTTTTGTTTCCATTTTTATCCGATTTTTTTTTTTTTTGCTACATTTAGTTATTTTTAAGTTATGTTCTCTATATATTTAGTTAATATAGTTGTTTATTTTCTCGTTATATTACAACTTATCATGAATGCTGTAATTAAAAGGTACCACATACCTAAAAAAGGACAGCCTTCAAAGAGATATTCTTCACAGGTTGCTTTTGGAATAAAAGCTTTGCTGAGAATTCTTTTGTTGAACTTATTCCATCCAGAAAAAACTAAAGACGTTCTGATAGTAAGGAAGTAATATATGATTTCAGTGCTTCCAGCAGCCTGTTGAGTGTTCCATCTCCTGCCTACACAATAGTGGATCAGAACATGTGATTATTATTACTATACGAAATTACTTACAACAGTTGTGAGGAAAAATGTTTAACTGTTCTTGTAAAATTGGTGAAAATATCACCATAAAAAATAAGGATCATATAATTTTAAGAACTGAAACCGGAATTGAGGTATACTGCGGGATTGTGAGGGGGGTTCACTATTGAGGTCAAGAAACACGACAGTCTGAAATAAATGATCATTAAATATTGCTGAATTTTTATTTCAAAGCGATGATTGAAAGTTCGCCAAATGTGAAAAAAATAAAATAATCCATATTTGCCACAATGTATGTCTACTGACAGAAAGTTACATAATAGTAAATGCTCAGCTGGGAAAAAAAATTCATGGTGCTTTTACCAGAGGACATTGGCAAAGAATGAAGAGCCATTCCACCATGAAGACACCTTTTCCTAGTCATGTGTTAAAGATCATACTAAAGGTTGGTATCAACAGAAATTTTGCAATGCATTTCTGGCAAAAATCAGATTATAAATTGTATTTGGAACAAATGCCCCAAAGAGCTGTTTGTTTCGAAGACACATTTAGAACTTGCTCTTATTTCAGCCTTTAGTGAGTTTAACTATGGTTCTTGGGCATCTTTGCAGCTAATGAATGATAATACAAATGATGAAAATGCACCCTTATTATTGCATTTCGTAAAATTGCAGCTGAGACAAACAGAAATATAAATGAAGTTCGGAGGATTATAAAAATAAAAACCAACCTTTTTAAAAAGAAACGCATCAAGTACTAAAAGACCAGGAAATCTGATGTATGGACCAGGAGCATTTAAAATTTTTAACACTAAACCTTACGTTTATATTGCTTGTTTTTCTCAATTTTCTTAGGCATTCTTATAGAAAGAGTATCAATATTAGCATTTTTTAAATTTCTTATCTAATATAATATAGAATACATTTTCACCCTTTATTGATTTTAACTATACTCGAATTGAATTTTTTTTTTTTTGCTAGAGAAAACGTTTCAAATCACTTATAAAAAAGGAAATATAATTTTTTTTTTTTGGTTCTCAGTTTTAAAAATATTTGTTTTCAGGTAAATAATGTAATAGTTTTTAAAATTGATTTGTATTAATCAAATTTATTTTACATCTTAGATTATTATTATTTTGGTATAAAACTAAATTGCCAAAACGAATGAGAAATTTCGTCAGTTTTACGATATTTAAATTTATATATCCATTTACTTATGTAGAATTGTTTATGCATGATTTAAATGTATAATGACAACAATATTTAGAGCATTTCATTGATTATTACCAAATCTTTAGACACTTTTTTTTAAAAAATGTCATTTTCTTAAAACTTCAAAAATGATTTCGAAATGCACCATATTCTTGAAAAATTTCGCGAGATTTTGGCATAAATATAAAAGTTATTTCTTCATTAAACTGTAAATATTGCATTCTGCATTAGTGCTTGGGTATAATTACTTTTAAAAAATCGAGATTTTTCATTTATTACATATGTTCATTTTGATATTCTTTTCTCAAACCTCTAGTTTAATCCCTACTTTTGTTTCAAAAGAGTACAAATAACCAATAAATTTAAAAAACTGGAATGCATTGAATATCTTCCATAAAAGCTATTTATCATTATTAAAAAATATTAACACCACATTCATAAATAAATTGACATAATACAATAAAATTTTGTGTGTAAGCTTCTCTTAATACCTGTGAAAATTACAAAAAAGGAAAAGGAAAAAAAAATTTTTAAGGCAATCATGAACCTTAAAGGTTCCTGATCGCCTTCAAAAAATTTTCAATGAAATTTATTTTGTTTCACTCAAATATATTTCGTTATTTTTCAATAATACAAGTTTCTAAATATATCCCCTTTGTCGTATTGGTGAAGTATTCCACATTGTGAAAGAGTAATGAAACTTTAAATTTATTCAATGACCACCAACTCGAGAAAGATCCTCCAATCAAAGTGCAGCTTTGATTCTCTAAAAATTCAAGTAATTTTAGTTGAAGGGAACTTTGTTTAAAATGTTAGTGTATCAAGATTATTTAAGGATCAATATGCTTGGAATGATAATTAAAATTTTATATTTCGAAACTTCCTTGGTGGTTACCTTTAGTGACTCAGAGAACCTAAAGCACAATTCTTTATATAATTCAAAGGGTTTTTCAAATCGAAATATATGCATATCTAACAGTTTAGAAACTAACCATTGAACTTACCGTGTATTTGAAATGCAATAACTTAGATCATGTGCTGTCTAATAAAAAATATCCGAACATTTTCAATGCACTATGCAATGAATGTGCTTCTGGCATTTAGGGGACCAAACAGAAAATGATTTGTATCTGATGACGGTTTTATTTGCTGTTCATGATACTTATATGGCTTTTTGTTATAATAGCACATACATTTAGAAAGATAAAGGTTTTTGAAAATAACAGCAAAAAAGTTTTTAATGAAATTATATCGAACCGAATGCTGGCAGTTTTAATAATATAAAGGTTAGGAGCATTTTCATTACTTTTGCGTGCTTAAAAGTAAGTTCATTAATTAAACTGCAGCAAACTAAGCTGTATAAATAACTTTTGTTGCATTATCTACAATCATTAGAATTATTATGTATGACTTAGCATACACTATACGATTCAAAGCATTCCCGACACCATAATGTTTTCTTATCCTCCTGATGCATAAATTCTAAATTGAAATATGGCCAATCTTTTGTTCTTATCACTGCTAATGCTATTAAAGAATTATTCTAGATATATATATTTACAAGGATTTCATGTCTTTGAGGGCACAATAATGTAATGAAAATCAAGTATCCTCTGTCACTGATTAGGAGCGTTGTGATCCATACCTGTTCATTTCTTCACCAATTATGTTGGCAAACCATCTCTGCTTTAGGTACAGAATCATAATCATGTTGGAACAAAAATACACCTTCTCTAAACTATTGCCACAATATAGGTAGCATGGAATTATTAAAAATGTCTGAGTAAAAGTTTGTATTCATTTTTTCATTTAAAAAACCAGGATCAATCCATGAGAAACAGTTCCAAAACATCTTGCTCCCCTCCAACATAAATTTACATACGAAAATTTGTTTATTATTAGTATACTTCATAAAATAGAAAAATCATTAATATTCATGCTCAGCTGAAGCCATGCAACTCATTTTTAAATAGAGGGTAACTGAAAATTCAATTATAAAATATTGATAGATGATGAGAAATTAGCAAAGACGTTTTTGGCAGCGGCATCATATTTTTATTTGGCAGACAAATATAAAACAAGATGAATTTTCAACAATAGTATCAAATTTAGAAGTTCATATTAGATGTGGGCTAATAAGTTTGATCCTCTTGAAGTAAAATTGAAATATAAAAGGGATTTGCTCTTATTCAAAACGCATAAGCTGGTTGTATGATATCGTACTGATTTGCTCAGAGTTTCGATCTCAATCTCAAAGAACGTCTGCAGGATGAAACGGAACATCAAATTCATACAAAATCACAGAGCTCCACGTGCTAAGATTTTTTTTTTCTTTTACAAGAATGGCATGCTGTTTGTGTAGAGACATTAAAAAAAAACTTTATGGATAAACACTCTTAAAACTAGTAGTCATCATTGCTGCAAAAAGTGGACCCACTTCAGATTAATAATTTATAAGTCTTTAAAATAGGAAAAAAATGTTCCCGTATACTTTTGATCGCATAGTTTATATCAAATACAGTATTTTTTAGGATCCCGAGCCAGTCACTTTTAGTCGGTTTTACTTTATAGAATTCAAGATAACTATTTGAATATTAAAATTTTTGAAAAAATTTAATTTATGAAAAAATTTTTATGATCTCTTAAAGAACAACTGAAATTCACCTTGCTGTAATATCTATAGAATTCTGAACATGAACAAAATTTTTATATTAGCTTCCCTATATAAATCTGGCTTTGAAATGATGAATGAAAAAATATGTCATTCTTCGGACATGTGCAATTAAAAGATTTATTATTCGTATTTCCTCGAATATTTAATTCGAATTTTACTATTGGCAAATTGTCATGAATTCTGTAAATTTCTTATTGTTTGCATGCAAAGTATAAAATTATGTATAGAATAATGTAATGTTTGTATAAAATGCAAAGTTCTCAATCCAAACGAAAAATGGAATTTATTTAGAAAAGAAACCTTTACATATTCTCAAAAATACACGATATTATTACAAAAATCCATGTAAGTAGTGAACACAGAAATTATTAAAAACCCTATTGATAAAAGTTGTAAATTATTATCAACTTTCAGAGAAATGGAGGGTGTAAAGGTTATTTAATAGGTTTTTGATCAGCCCTTTTATGTCTGAGAGATTGAGCTTTCACTGAAAATGTCAAGCATATTTTTTACAAAGTCGAAGTTTTGGGCAATTCATCTAGCCATTCCATTCTGAGTAAATTCGAGAATTTTTGTGCGTTCGTTTAGAGGGTGGGTTTTGTGGGTTCGTTTTTCATCATATTGTGTAGTCAAGATAATATTTTTTCAAAAATGCAGAAGTTTCCTTTCCTTAAAGAGAAATGAAAATTAAGAGAATTAGGAATAGATTTTATTTCTTGAAGCAAGATAAGCAACGGACCATCTTTAAAACTATTCCCATACCTTGCATTTAAAAAATGAATTAACCTTAAAACCGATATTTTTTTTATGACCATTCTATGCAATATTCATCTTAGCAAGTTTGAGAGGGGCTTTGGCTTGAGTAATTTGCTGTCCCATCAGGAGCACAGCTAGGGATTCGAGTCCAACAAAATCTAATTAAAAATTGAGTGGTTAAAAAAGTCATTTGTTTTCCGATAAATATGTTTGAATTTTGCAAACAGAATATTGAAAAATGACTGAAATACACTGATGGAAAAAAAATCCCAACACTTGGAAGGAGCTGTGCTAGATAACGAAATTTGGTTGGCGTGTTTATACATCTGAAAGATGACGTCGATTCAAATTTCGAGCTACGCGCGTAAGTGTGGCGCTAGTAGCGACACTATGAACATGCAAATGAGGTTTGCTTTAAAAAAACGCTGTAAGGTTCGTGATCGTTATTTACAGTTGAAATTTGACGTAGTGGGTTAATGTTAGTCAAGGATGCCTCTGAGAAGACGAAGAAGCTATTATCAACAGCTCACTGAGTTTGAACGAGGTCGTGTTGTAGGGCTACGAGAAGGTGGGTTTTCTTTCCGCGATATTGCTGAAAGACTTGGCAGGAATGTATCCACTGTGCATGAATATTGGCGGCAGTGGTCAAGGGAAGGTACTGCCTCAAGAAGACCAGGTTCCGGGCGGCCACGTGGTACTCCTGAGAGGGAAAACCGTCGTATTCGGCGTATGGCTGGGGCTAATCGTACTGCGTCTGCAGCTTAAATTCGAACTGCAGTTGGCACCACAGTGACACAACGAACTGTTACAAATCGGTTACTTCAAGAACAGCTCCGAGCCAGACGCCCTGTACAGTGCATTCCACTGACTCCAAACCACTGCCGTTTGCGACGTGAGTGGTGTCAAGCTAGAGCTCATTGGAGGACGGAGTGGAGATCTGTTGTGTTTTCTGATGAAAGTCGGTACTGCCTTGGTCGCAGTGATAGCCGTTTGTTGGTTAGAAGGAGGCCAGGTGAACGCCTGCTAATGACCTGTCTGCGGCCTAGACACACAGGGCCTACTCCTGGAGTTATGGTTTGGGGAGCAATTTCGTATGACAGCAGGAGCAATCTCGTGGTTATCTCACGCACCCTGACTGCAAATCTGTACGTCAGTCTAGTGATACAACCTGTTGTGCTGCCATTCATGAACAGCATTCAAGGGGGTGTTTTCCAACAGGATAATGCTCGCCCTCATACCGCTGCTGTAACCCAACATGCTCTACAGAGTGTCGACATGTTGCCTTGGCCTGCTAGATCACCAGATCTTTCTCCAATCGAGCACGTATGGGACATCATTGGAGGACAACTCCAGCGTCATCCACAACCAGCATTAACCTTAACTGCATTGACCGCCCAAGTGCAACAGGCATGGAACTCCATCCCACAAACTGATATTCGACACCTGTACGACACAATGCATGCATATTTGCATGCTTGCATTCAAAATTCTGGCGGTTACACCGGTTACTAATGTACCAACATTTCACATTTGAAATGGCTCTACCTGTGATCTTGAAACTTTAATCAATTAAATATATTACCTAGACAAATGTATTTCTAAAATTTCATTACTGTACAATAATTTTTTTCTTGGTGTTGGGATTTTTTTTCCATCAGTGTACATTTTTAGATCCCTTGGATCTAATATGCCCTTGATCTATCGTTCAATTAAATAAAATGGTCTTAAGTGATACAAAGAAGTCACTAAGGCACGTATTTATTCACGCTTCAAAGGGTTAAGATAATCTTTGCATTACATTATACTCTTATTTTTAGTGTATCTATTGAATAATTTATTTTCTATTTCATAAACAGTTCGTTTAAAAGATGTTTTTTATTTGTTTTACGGAATGTAAGCAAAAAGAAACAAAACCCGATTAAGAAATATTCCTCTAAACATACTCCTGTTAAAAAATTAAGCAGCAAACATGGAATGACGAGGTACACATGATAAAGGATAATTTTAAAAAAATGCATATGAAACACGGGTTGCCTCGTCGAATTTAAATAGATAACTAAGATTAGTATCAAACGCAATCCTGCAGTCATACCGCAATATCTTAAAAAAGGGCTTACCGGTTTGGTTTTTTTATATTAACGTGCTGTTGTAAAGCAACACTAGAGTTATTTTGGGACGGACCTCATGATTTTGAACTGCGGTCAGATGGTGAAGACGTCACCCGAGCTGCCCCTCCCCTCTCTACACCACACCACACCAGTTAAGGAGATTAACGGAAGTGTGCTTCAATCCACAAGCAGCGATAATTCCACGAAATCCGAAGTAGCCAAAGCAGAAAGCATGAATAGAAGAAAAATTTGCCCGATGAGATGCGCTGAAGAGCAGTCAGCATGTTTCTAACTGGTGCAAGACAATTTGCTGCTGTCAGAAATTTGAATGCACCTCATAATGCTATTCATAGCCTGTGGAACCATTGCCAAAGGGATTAAAGCGCCAGTAGAAAATATGGATATGAATGCCAGAGAATCACCACATCGTTAGACAGTCGCTGCGATTTGCAATGTGCCAGACATCGGGGGACACTAACAGCACGACATCTAGCACTGTAATACTCAGCTGCTGCAGGAAGGCCCATATTCCATTAAACTCTGTCTCTTAGAATGCATCAGGAAGGATTGTTCGCACAATCAATTGTCGTTCGTGTACTTTCATCCACACTGAGCATCAAAGTGCAGTTGCATTGGACAATGGACACTAGGGAAGTAGGGTCCAGTACTCTAAGTATTAGTCTAGATTTAACATCTGGAAGATTACCAGAAGACAAGGATGTGGCGAGAGCCGAGAAAACCCTATCGGACTCCAAACATTGTCGAAAAGGATTATTACAGTGTTGGCGGTTTAATTGTCTGGGCAGAGACAGCAATGAAAACCCACACCGACCTCCACGTGTTCGCTGGGAGTTCCATCACAATTATAAGATACCACGACATTATCTTAAATTCTCTTACACGCCCTTTTACTGCTGCAATGGGCTTGGTTGTATATTTATAGACAATAACGCCAGCTCACATAGAGCACAGCTGGTGCGGAGTTATCTGAAGAGTGAAACCATTCCTCAGATGCCGTGACCTACTTGATCACTGGGCTTAAATTCCTAGGAGCATAAGTGGAACTTCTTTTGATTAGGAATTGAAGGTTGCAGTTTGTAGTCATGCACCCTCCAGGAGCTCCAACAAGCCTTATTATAGTAATGAGCATTACTGCCACAACAAGTATCAACGACATTATTACCAACATGCATCGCCGCTCTCAAGCCTTCATTTCAGCTAGACGGTATATCATATCCGTTATTATCTTGGGTTTCCCACTACACATTCTCCCTACCAATTTGAGCTGCCGCGCCGCACCTACCATATGTGTATATTTTTGCTTTATTGTTTGATATGAGGTCTAATAATGCCATACCTACCTCGTGTACTACTTTAACCACTGGCAATCATTAAATAGTTTATTTCGAGTTTCACATTTGTTGATTACTTTTTGAGCAAAAGTGTATTTTTGAACCCTCGCTCAAGTTTTTAGATGTGCCATTTTCAGCAGAATGGTACATCTAAGAACTTGGCAGAGATTTTTACTCTTTCTACAGCTTAACAATCGTTGAAACAAAAAGACATTTACAATATTCGTCAGATTTTTTTTCTTTCATTTTATTATAATTTGGAATTATTAATAAATATAGCTTAAACTTAGAAAATATTTGCACTACTGGTAAAAATAATAGAGGATGTGGACGGAAACTTCCAGAACTTCCCATTTTGCTTCCGTACATGTAATTAATTATACAGTCATGCATAATACTATTCTACCATAAGTCTTACAGTCACTAATACCACTCTATATTAAACAAATCTGGATGAGAGCATTATTTTACACTATTACTTTGGTAATTTCATGGTGTGAAATTACGGTACATTAAAAATTAAGATCACTGACATTTCTAAAAAAAAAAGAAACGACGCATATTTATAATTGATCATGAAACGCTGTCTGTGCTAATCCCAACTTTAACAATTAATTTAAATTTATCAATTTAAAATATGTTCATTATTTTAAAACTTAAACAAGGTGTCTATTAAGATATAAGATCCTCTGAAAAAATTAGCATAGAATCATTTACATAGTATCAGAATCATTTTAAAATCAGTGTTAGTATTCCGCATTTTCGAATATTCAGACACTACCGGAGAAACAAAGATGTAGTTTTGATTACGATTTTCAAGATTTATTTGAAGATATCGAGGGGTAAAGGGCTATGTCAGGGAAAAGTAAGAGCAATTTCATTAGAGTGTGGGTGAATCTGAAAGAGATAAAGCCAGGTTAATGAAGCTTTCTGTAACTGCCATTCATAATGTTATAATTAAAAAAGATTATTCAAACAAAACAAAACGAACCGAAAACTTGTAAAATTTCGCAACGTTTCAGTAAAATTGAAAGAATCACTTTATAGCTTCTTAAATTCTAGAACAAAAGTTTATTAAAAATGAAGAAAGCGCCAAAGTATTGAAATATCATCTGGAAGAAACACTGAAATGGACGATAAAAATTATGGCATAGAACATGGGTGGGCATAAATTATACTTTCTTATCAAAAGAAATTTAAGCTTGATGATCCTAATGACTTGAAACGTTATTGGCATGAGTTGAGGAAGGAACGGAAAGAATCCTTCAGAAGCAGCCGGGCCAGATTAACAAATACACTAAGTGGGCAACTGATTAAGGTCCACACAATTGTGGGAGTGGCAAGTTTCCACGTTTATTATTATTATTGTTGTTGTTAAGATATTCTTTTAGAAAAATCCTCCAAAATTTAAATGATACTTCATTTTATTTTAAACGAATCGAGCAAATTTAATTTTTGTGATAATAAACATCCAAACAAGTTCGAGTAAATTAAATTACTATCTGAAAAAAAAAAGAAATTTAATTTGATCAAATAAAATGAAGTTTCATTTAAGCATAGGAGCATTGCTTAACATTATTCCTCATTAACTTCATTTTTCAAGTTTCGTATTATAATTTTTCATTTAATTATAACACGGCATTTTATTTCATGATTCTTATACTTATCGATCATATAAATAAATAGTATTTGGATTGTTTTAGAAAGCTTTACCATTTTGTTTTGTTTAAAATCACTTTATATTTTAATTTTTTTATATGCGAAATAATGAAACTAACTTTCTTGAAAGAACCAAAAATTAAATATTGTGTTATTTCAGTTTGTCGAAATTTACTACTTAAAAACAGCCTATATAAAGATAAAAACGAAAAAAAAAAAAAAAAAAAAAAAAAAAATTAAAAATATAATTCGTTCTGGAATTTGGAAGGGAAGCAACAACTTGTAATAACAAGAGGGCTTACTTTGGCCTTGAGAAAGAGTAATGGTTTTAGAAAGCCTTTTTAACTATCATAGATTAATGATTACAATGAGTTTCCGAGCTGTATATTTTGAATAATATCGGGCTATGCTCTATGACCATCTGATACCATTTTGGTTTTATTATGAGATTTAATTGGGTATTTCAACAGGGCAATACTTTTTATTATGCGTTTAAATCCACTCAAAAATGGTTTATAAAAATATCAAAATCCATGCATTATGACGAAAAGTGTATACTAATAATGAAGGATTTCAATCAGTCAATGAATTGGATTTAACACAGTTAAAGAATAACAAAATATTGCTGAAAATGAATTTAACTACTTACTTATTTCGATAAAAAACAGATTGCTTGATATTTTCAGTAAACATGTAGAATCAATACTATAAAATTTTTAAAATTAAAAAAAAAGTTTTAAAAGAAATCTTCTTATGAATTATTAACAGTGTATCGTTAGTTTATTTTTAATTTTTTTGTTAACTTACTCATTTATTGCATTATTTAAAATTATTGTAACCTAACTGCTGTAATAATACTAGTGGTAAAAGTATAGTTTAATGCGTCCCTTGCCGCGTCACCATTAAAGGTAGCGGAGAAAATAAACACTTCTGCGAAACACTAACGGTTACCACTTTCTGCATTAAAATTATGATCTTTACTTATAAGTATTTTAATTTTTGTTTAAATCTGTATCTGAGATCTTATTTAAAATTTTTTTAACCTTTGAGATCACGATCACTACTTACCATAATAATTTTGAAGAAAAGAAGTTTTTCAAACCGGTTGTGCCGGTCTGTTGTGTAAAGAGCAAAATTTAGCGCATGCGATGCCTTTCTACATCTGAAGAAGCCACCGGGCAGAATTTTTTTACTTAAAAAAACATCTAACGGCTTTGCTGGTAGCGAGAGCGGGAACCTAGAAGTTTCGCTAGCATATTGAACATAAGGATTGTGTGGATAAGAACAGTACATAAAAACAAACATCCGTTCCTAACTTCATCAACTCGTATATATATATATATATATATATTCTACTCATCCTTCATCCATTCTGCAGGGTAAGGTTCGAAATACTTTTTGTCGTCCCATTCATCAGACATCAATTCTGGTACAATTACCGATTCAATAAATCAACAAGGGAACTATCAGAGCACAGAAAGAAATACGATAACTACAAGGAATTCCATTGCAAGAGATTTTTAAAGTAGAAATCGGAGGATTTTTTAAAGAGCATACCGACAGATAAAAGTTGCAAAAGAAATGTTTTCTGCTCATACTCAAATTAAAATTAAAGTTGCAGTGTCTTATAATTAAAAGTTTTTTGACTACTAATAATGCAGAACTAACTTTAAATCTTTAACAGATTTTTTTAGGATTTTTAACTTAACATTTTTGTTATATAATAGTTACGCTTCATATACAACTCAACCAATGCAAAAAGTAGTAAAAAAACAAACAGCATTAGGGTTGCTATATTGGCAATAAACTCAGGGTGCACCCTAAACTACACTTCAACCCAAGTATCTTTTCCTAACTTCATAAACTCATATATATATATATATATATATATATATTCCACTCACCAGATTCAAAATACATTTACCCATTCTTGTACAGGTGTCTACATAACTAATTATTAATTGGCACGAACGTTACAGCAGCAAAAGAGTTACGAGAACTGCGAATAATTCCATTGCTGCTGTCTTTCAATTTGAGAACGCAGACGATTTCGTAAATTACGATTTCAGACGATTTTTCAAAGCGTATACAAGCACTTGAAAATAAATATTTCCTATTCGTATTCACATTAAAAAAGTAGAATTGTGTTTATTATTAATTTAAAAAAATCTTTCAATTATAATAAAGAACAAAATTAAAATCCTTAACCGATATTTTTTTTATTAATTTAAATTTAACATCTTTCATAAAATAGTTGTAGTTATGTACAGCTCAACTATTGTAAAAAGTGGTAAACAAAACAGAATTAGGGTTACTAGAAGAACGTTCCGGTGGGTTGTCATATTGGCGAGAAACCCGGAGGCACACTATGTTTCACTTCGCCAGAAATGAACACCTACAGTTAGATATTAACACTCAGAATAATTGATCTTTATAAATCAATATTTTTGATTTGAACACAAACCTTAGTTTCTTAAAGCGTAACTTTCTAATCAAATAACCTTTTCACTATTTCAAGATTTCATAGTAACAAATGTAAACAAGCGATTCTTTAGGTTTACAGGGGCATTCAGTGAAATTGGGGGGAAAAAATGTAAATTTCTAATCACTAGAAGATTTGAAACTCCTCTTTTGACTAATGAAAATAACATTCTGTTTGTTATATACTCGACAATAATATTTTCCTTTTAATGTGTTTCAGCTTTAACATAACACATTAAATACTGAATTTTTAAAAAAAAGATCCCTTTGACATTTCAGAGCTTATTGTTAACGCTATTCAAGTACAGCGTAACTTCTAAAATAAAACGAATTTCTTTTTATTCATGAAACAATTATTACTTACTACATGAACCAATGAATCAGGCAGTTCTTATATTACTATAATGTGGCAACTAAGTTATTAATTAATGAACATATTAGGATTTACATTTATAATAATATATTGTTCAATAAATACTAGTGATTAAGAAAATAATGGATAAATTATAAAAATATATTAGTGGGGGTGACTAAATGTTTCGATTCAGGGTGATTTGGTTAGATTATGATATTGATGATTCGAAATGTAAATAGATGAAAGAGATCATTATTATTTATCTTTATATTCAAATTTATTAAGAAGAAAAGTACTTATCGTTTCCATGAGTCTCGACTTTTGGGTATCACTTTCTAACGCTTTTTGATAATATTGTCAATGACCTCCATTTCTGTTTGTTTGTTGCAGTATCAGCACAGCACGAAAAATGACTTCATATATTTACCATCTACATATAATATTTATACAATACAGGAAGTTACACGCGTGAACGCATTGTTGTCTAAGTCTCAGCCAGAACTAGGTGGCGCTAGAAATCAGTGAAAATCAAGTTAATAGACGAACACAGTTAATAGCGTCTGTTACATTGTTAGATTAAACTTCTACACTGAAATTACCTACAAATCTCATTCACCAGTGTGATCAAGTGACGATGATATGGTCGAAAAAGGCATTCCATTTTCTATATTACCACAAAGGTGTTTGGTTAACTTTTCCTAAATAATTCTTCACGACCCTATTTTTTCTTTTTCTCTTTTTCTTTTCTTTCTTTTTTTGATATAATAAACAGTTCGATTTTTATGCTATGCTTAGTTCAGATTAGCTTAATTACATTAGCGTCCTATTTTTAAAGCAACACTAGAGCTATTTTGGAATGACGTAATTTTGAACCGCGTTCAGTTGTTGAGAACGACAACTGGTCTGATACATCCTCTCCGAATTTCCAAACTATACCAGCGGAAGGACGTTTGGCCCCGATGGATTTTACCAGACCCGTTTATGCAACGGTTCTTCAGTAAAATTGAGGCTTGAACCTGAATCCCTCAGGTTCCGAAGCCGAGATATTCGCACCAGGCCGCCACGGCCCTTATTTTATGCTGTGACAGATATAAGTTGCCTGGAAATAATCAATATTTGACAAGGCAAAAAATTTGATTGTTTACGCTAAAAACAAGCACCGTGGTATCATGTATTTAAGCTGCTTCTATTTGACTCTCAACAACACATTTGTCCCCATACCACATAGAATAAGATCTAGAACTCATATTTCTCCTTTCACGAAACAACGAAACCAATCAGTCATGGTTCTAAAGATGGGGGGAAAAAAACAACTCAATTGGGAACAGAAAATTGCAAAATATTAGATAATTATAATATCATGGTGGAGTTAGAATTGATTTCGAAAGCAAGAGGATTTTAAATTCTAATTCCGATTCCACTGTACGATCTGCTGTGCATGTGGACTAGTTTCATGTTAAATCTGACATCCTGAACCAAATGCTCTTCTGTTGGTGTGGTGCGAAAATTTGAAAACCGGTTGTCAGCTCATGTGACGTACTCATCGCCTGATTGGGGTTCAAAATTAAGAAATTCACCCTAAAATAGCCTTTTTTTGCTTCAAGACAGAGCATTGACGTAACTGAATTAAACTGAAGGGTATTACACTCTAACATGTATTATTTATTTTTTATATTTACCACTTAGAAAGTCAATCTTTTATGAATTTTTTTCTGTTATATTCGATGAAAAATAAATTTTGAGGTTTCTATCCTCGAGGAAAAATGCAAATAATATGGCTTGTAATTTTTCAGGAACAGAAAGCAAGTTTATACATAACATTAGATTCCATGTTATCTGCTCTCATTAAATAAAAAATTGTAAATCTATAAAGTACATTTAGTAGTTTCATTAAGTTGGTTTTGGATTCATTGCTTGTAGTGCGTCAATATATGAAATTCCGATACTTTTTCTGTTTTAATGAATCCTAAAAGACATTTTACTTTAGAAGGAAAGAGTTAACAGTGCACCAATTACTTAGCGGTAGCTTATTCGCATTCATTTTCCATTCAACTGTACTATACAAGAAAAAAGATCATGATGTTTGAAAACAACGTAAGAAATAAAATATCAAATATTTTTCCTAACGATTAAAACAGATGTGTATAACACGACTTGCGTACAAAGACTAATGTTATCTATTCCTGTCGTGTCTAAGTCGATTACATAGTAATGGTAGTAAATGTTCTCGCTTTGTCTCATTTTCCTGGGGTAAAAGGTAGTCACAATATATTTACTTCTGTCACAATTTTAATTAAAAGTGCTTGGTTTTAAAGCAATATAAAAGTAACAAATTAAAAGATATTAACCAACAACATTTTCATTTTATTCAATCTTTGAATAATAATGCGCATTTTGTAAATATTTGGTCATATAGAAAATCAAATTTGATATCCAGGTACTCATTTCACTAAGGTTTGAAATTAAAGAGATCCATTCTGAAAGAGCCCTCTTTGCAATCCAAAGCAGGATATTAATATAATCAATCAATCAATCATTTCACACATAAAATCGCACTTTAATTACTATTTTGCATTTTTGTATATTTGATTATTTCAAGTTAAAAAATTTATTTCCGTAAAATCGAAGCAGCATTAAAAAAGGAGAAAATAAATTGAGATGAGTCTATCCGCAGCTTTTAAAAAAAACTAAAGCTTTTAAATCACCTCAAATCATTTTATGTAACTGGCTGAATGGATTTTAAGGTAAAAGAATTTTTTTATGCTACGTCATGTCCGTAGAATTTTTTGGAAATATTTCATCAGTAATTTTTTGTAAATTACTTATCAACTCAATAGATGGCGCTTCTATTCCACATTTGAAAACTGCATTTTAATTCAACACTACGCAGCTCGAAATTACGAGAGGGATAATAAACGGATAACTCCGTTAACATAGCCTGTGTTCTTTTTTGCTTATATAACATTAACACATCAAAAATTTTGTCTACATTAAAAAAATCTGAACGAATTATAAGTTTAAAAAATAACATTTGAAAAATACCATTAAAAGTATTAGGATGATTTAATAATTTTAACCCGCTACTTTAATTTTTCAAGTCATATTCTGAAAGTTGTTCTTTAAAATGATTCTCTTTATTACTATTTTTAGTTTTAATTTAAATTTTATTTTTTATCTGATAGAATCTTCTTTTTTTAGCGTTTATTCAGCAGGTATTAAACAATAAACATTCTGGTACGTCTTAGTTGCATTAGTTAATATGAATAATTTATAAATCTAAACTGATATAATTCAGTATATGTGAGGTTTTTTCAGATTTTTTTTTATTCTTTTCTCTTTTACATTGAAATCAAAACGCACATGATATTTATTTTAAAACGAAGTAATATTTTTAATCAAAATGTATGGCATGAGTTTAAATAATTTTCTTTTTTCCGAAGTAGAAGAAAGCCTCCATTGCTGGTGCCAACAATTTTTAATGGATACAAAAGGATTTAATTTGTTTTCTGTAAAATTGTTATTCATAATTATTGTTCACTCGCCCGTTTTTTTATTATTAGTGATCGATGTGACAATTAATGCCTTTATAAATCGTGAATATGTCTATGAAAAAGAGCCTTTCAGTATTCTTAATATGTATTATTTCCTCGGTTCACTTTTGCTTTCCAATAGTCTTTTAGAAGAAAATTTATTCTATTTAAAAGTGAATGAATTTAAATTTGAACACTGAAATTCTGAAAATAAATATCACCAGTTTTAAAAAACATATTTCAATAATATCTAAAAATTAATTAAAAAAGAAATAAGATACAATGACAAACTGTCTACTTCGGTAATTCTTGATCTTAGATTTCAATTCGAGCATTTTGAATAATTATACTGGTAAGCAAAATATTTTTCTTAAATAAAATTCGGCTATTTTCAATTTCATTAACTGATAACCAGGACTTCTTAAAATATTTCTACGCATTAATCAGTTTCTGGCTGGAAAAAAGTCACTGAAAGCTCAATTTCAAAAAAAAAAAAAAAAAAAAAAAAAGATTATAATTACCACATAGAAAATACAAAAGAAGCATTTGAAAATGCTATAAATAGAAAAAGAAAGTGTTATAAAAAATTAATGCAAAAGAATAAAAAACTTTTAATTTAATTTTTTATAACTATAATCGTGCTTGTATTCGATGCAACCTGGTTGTTTTGCGCGAGTCGGTATTTCTGACAAAAGTTATGAGCCAACCTTGTTGTGTTGTTTTAGTCATGCAATTTGCACAAAATGAATTTTTATTCATTGAATATTACTTATCGTACTTACATTATGCATTTCCTTAAAGGGTGTCTAAGGTTTCTGTAAAACTTTATCGACTTTGTTTCTGTATAAGTTTTGTATAAGTACTCCTGATTTTTCTTTTCATTTTGAAAATGCTATGTTGAGTCGACCATTATAATAGCTTACTATTACAATTTTCAATCTCTTGTTGGAACTCAATTAATAATTCTCTGTACTTTAGAAGATGGAAGTGCAAGGATACAGCAGCTTACTTTATTTCTGAAATCCATTTAAAAACTATACAAAAATGGTTGCATGCAGTGTTTAAAACAAATCAGATGCAGTGTTTACTAAAAGTGCATTAAGAACTAAATGTTAATTGAATTGTAAGAAAGTCAATCCATTTCGAAAATCATGAAATTGCGAGTTATTTTTGAAACAGTAATGAACAGTAATTTGTAGATATCGTACAGGAACAAATGAACATGAAGGCAACAATACACGGTAGCCATCTTTTTAGTCACTTTTAAAAGTATGTCTTATTGAAGATAATGTAAAAGCATGTATGAAAAATATGTAATTTAATATATTTTGACTTATGAATCATGAACTAATGAAAGCAATTTATAAACATTTCATCTATTATATAATGTATACATGATTTTTGAATGAAGTTCACTTTCAATTATAAATAATAATTATTATTAGTTTTAATAACATATAAAATAAATAACTTTATCCAAGACAATATATATCATTCTTTTAAAACAAATAACTTAGAGGATAAATATTTTTATTTAATTTAAACATGGTTAATATTCATTCATCAACAAGATTTAGAAAATTAAACTTATCTTGTGGTATTCAGTTTTGAGATGAAAAATTTAATAAGCCGACACAAAATGAAATATAGACTCATGAAAGTTTATTCACATTGAAATGCATGAGTAATCTGAATACTTTAGCTTATACATTAAGTATTTATTTCGAAATCTAATTCATGTTCTTTATGCACTTATGTAAATATGTATCTATAAACACACTGGGCCAATAACTAGTTCAAACATTTACAAAGTATAAATCAAAAGAAAAGACTAGATCCAAGATTATAGAGTTTCTTCATCAACTGCTATCAAAGATCAAGCCTCACTGCCTCTAAAATCATGGAATGTTAACATCACAGATAGGAAGGACTTAACAGTAAATGAGATTGATTTGAAAACTGTATGAACAGGAACAATAAAAATATACATGGCTTCATGCATCCTTTTCTATTGTATTCAAGTCCACATTTTCGTAAAAAAAAAAAAATCCACAGTTCGTAAAAAAATTAGTAATACTTTCAATCTAAGCAGTTCACTAACAAATTCCAAGGTGCTTGCACATTGCAAAGTACGTTCGAAGAAAGTTATTATATCACATTTCCAGCAAAAGAGCACATCTGTCTTTTTTATAATACTTGTGGGGAAAAAAGTGCTGTTCACTGACGTATCATTCCATTTATCATGATATTTGCTAAAGCATTCCTTCGCTTCCTCCAGGATCCCAGATCCTTAGCATGATATCTTAGCTGACGCAGCCATTCCTTTGTATCTTTATTTGTCTCACCCTATGAAGATAATAAATTTAAATAATTAAAAAAACACTTTTATTGTAACTTTTTATTTTAACTTTTTTAAAATTCTTAGCATTTCATTTACAATTATTATATTATATGGAATTTCGAAACAAAATTTTAAATTCTATATCATATGGCACCACTGGCATTTTATCAGCATTTAATTATATAAAATGCTGATAATATTGGCGATTATCATCGTTTAACCGCCAGGAACGATTTGAAAATATAAACCGAATGTAAACAAGTGCGCAAAATTTTAAGACTCTGTATATCAAGAAGTTAATGAAAATTCTATTTTCAGAAATCTGAAACAATTCGAATTACATAAAAGTGTTAAGATATTTAATATTTATCTTAAATATGACCACGGAATTTCGGCTCCGTTTATTTCATGAGAAGAATAATTAGCTTGTTTTCGTCTGTTACGAATTAAACTTTTATATCAGTAGTAGGCCTGCATTCAAGGAAAAATTCTGTGTCTGTCACATTTATACTTCCAAAAGAAAAAACAACAACTGAATATTAAAGAGATATATTCACGAGAAAAATGACTTAGAAATACATTATCAATATATGAAAAATTACAACATGCTATTTTTTAATTAAACAGGAATCGTATCATTGAAATTCTTAGTTAGAATAAAGTGTTGAATGCCCTTTACAAATTGTGACACATGTTATATTTGAGACCTGCCGTCTGAGTTCAGTTTCTACACTTTCCAAAAGATTCCTCCACTTATTTTTAAAGTGAAGCAGAAAAGTTTTTTTCCCCCAATACAAGCAGGTATTTTGGAAAGTCGTCAAAAATTTCAGGGTTATCGCGGACAATCCAGAGAAACCTTCCTGCAACTGAGGTCTAAAGTATGGGTGAGGGAAACATTCAGCTGCTGAAGAAAAACTCAAAAACAAGCATTACAATGTTGAATCTTAGGATAAAGTTTATTTCATTTGTTCTTGCGGGAAGAAATTGAATAAATTTTCGCCGTCCTGATGCTTAATTTAAACTAATCACAAATATTTAAAAATCAACGACGAAGGATTTATAAACTACATTTATTTTCTCCATACGAAAAGTATTCATTGAGAAATTGCTTTTTTAAACATTTTATGAAGACAATTCTTTAAAGTATTATGAATTAAAAATTAATTTCGAAATAATCCTAACTATTCTAATTTGATACAAAATTAAATGAAAGTTGCCGAGTTCAAATAATTATGGAATCTACTGCCAATTTGTAACACATGTCGCCATCGATGCAAGATAACAAATGTGAATGTTAAATGACAAATGTAGTTACACTTCGTAAACATTTGAAACATCACCAAAATAGATTTAATTAAATGCGCACATGTTACAAAAACTAAATTAACTATTTCTAAAATAAGAAATATTTTACTAAATTAAAAAACAAAGGTTAAGCCTACGCATAATGACCGAAAATTTACAAAAAAAAAAAAAAAAAAGCAATCTATTGCTGCTTTTATAGTAAATTTTAAATAAAGTTTTGGAGTCATTTGTCATCTTACTCATTTAAATATAATGTACATAAACTCAACCGTAGATTTGAACAAATTGCATCTAAATGACATATTACGTTATTTATTCTAACAAAATATCTATTTTGATAGTAAAAGCTTACATAATTTCCAAAACTTATTTTAAAATGCAATAAGTAAATGCATCAAAGAGATTATATTTTATGATCCGTAAAATGTTCCTCATTTTTGGTTTAATAATATTTTTCAAACCTCTAGCGAACTTTTTTCTCACTTTTAATAAATAGGCTTCCTTTGTTGTGTATTCTTGGATTTCGAAGACATCTTCACTGTCTGAGTCGCAGCTGATGACGCAATTTCCAAGATACAAAGGGTCCTGTAAATAAAAAGATCATATTTATTGTGTCAGAATCTGAAAGAATCATTTGAGATAGATAAAAGACAATATTTTATGTCTTTATAAATACAAAAAAATTATGCTCGAGATGTATTTTAATTTTTGATAATTTTAATTTTAATGCTTACTTTTCGGCGTCTTGTTTTTATTTCTTTTCAATATGATTTGCTATTCAAACTGCTAATTTTATGGAATTTTAAATGTACCTAGATGTCAGTTTTTAAAATTTAAGAAAAGTGTTATATATGTTTTAATTAAAAAAGAAATTTTTAGCTTCATTCTTATAAGAGTTTCATTATCATTCAAGATTTCTTAAATTTTGAGTCACAAGCCAGATGTGGCACCTTTAAAAAATAAAAGAGTCTACAATACTTTTTCCATGTTTCTCAGTATACGAGGGCAAAACTATTTTTTAAAAATCACCTCGACTTTAAAGATTTCAATAAAATTTGTTATACAACCATTTTAAACAAATTCTTCTATTTGTTAATAGTAATTAATGCCTTTTTTTTCTATGCATTTTCCAATTCTGGGGTTGCAACAAAATATCTCTAAGAGAAACAGGAATTAAAGAAATTACTTGTTACTTATATTCAGGTATAAAAAATAAAGTTTCATTTAAAAAAATTAAGTTTCATTTTAATTGATTACCAACTTTACAGTCTAAAGCAATTAATCAAAATTATTTTTTTACTGTTATGAATAGTAATAAAATTTTAAAAAATAGCAACTTACTCTAACAGTTACAAAGCGACCATTCTTTTCTTTCATGAGAACCAAGCTTGCATCTCGAATACCTGTATTTTTTGGAAATAGAACTGGACTATCAATTGAGGAACTTTCTGGTCTATAATTGGAATTGGGTTTTCCAAGAGCTATTAGCAAGGCATGAACTGGTGCGAATTTTATTGTCTTGCTCTTTTTGTTCCAAGGATAATCTGTGATTTGGGTAAATAACAGTTTACCGGCCATCACAAATCTGGTTTCATCCTGCTTCCAATTCAATACCTCAAGCGCCATCTATAAAAAAAGTATAAAAGAGAGCTATCAAACTGTAACTTTATATGATGAAAGAATATAAAAAAATCAACTCTACATTGTATTATAGTTTGTTTTTCAATTATATTTATTAAAAATCATGCAAACGAGTATAAGATATGCGAGAAAAATATACATTTTAATTCTGATCTTAAATTTAATTCACGTGACAGAGTTATATGAAATAATAGCTTTCATGCTATTCAATGAATTCTGTATGCATGAATGGTAGCCATAAGCTTACTTAAGATTACTTGATTAAAAATCTTCCCTTCTATTTATCATTTAATTTTAAAAAGTGGCAAGTAGTATAGAATAAATTTCTAAAAAAACCGATGAATACAATGTCTAAAATTTGTTAATAAACCTAAAATAATACATAAATATTTTCACAGAAATTATTTAACTGCGATTTTACCATTGAGCAAATCATCTCATTGCTAAAACTATATTCACTTCCTTTGTAAAATGTATTGAAAAGCTAACTTTGATTGATTCCCAAACAATAAAAAAATAAATTTACACATAAAATAAATTACTTTTGTAAGTAAAATCAATTGTTCAGTGAGTTAAAAAAAATTTTTTTTGAAGGAAAAGTAAAGTTCTTGTATTTTTAAATAGTAAATCTAATTAAAAATTTGTAGAAGCTATTAGAAAGCATTTAAAAATTGCTTTTAATTGTATAGACGTTTCTGAAATTTGTTTACCTTTCGAAGTTTAATACTTCCAATGTCTTTTCCAAGTCGACGATGCGAAGCTGAAATGTTTGAAATCCTTCTCCAAATTTTTGTGCCACCAACTCCTTTCGTTTGCTGAAAAAATATATACATAATATATATACATGCATTTTTCATAAAGCCAAATTTTAAAAAAACAGATTCATTTCAGCAGTTACCTTAAACCCAAATATCAATATTTTAAACTACAGAGGAGAAGAATAAAATTCGACAGTTTATTTTTATGTTTTGAATTTTTAGATGAGTTTTCCCATTTTAAACTACATATTAGAAAGTTGCAGTTTGACTTCCTAATTTAAACTTGTTTCAGATAGTTATTCATTACATGTTAAGATTTAGAAAACAAATGCAATATTTTCTTAACAGTATATCAGATATCGCTCAGAAAATATTTTATTTCTTCTCACGGAATCTACTTGAGATATTCATGACCACATTGGCTAATCTGAATTCGGGTCTTAAGTTCGAGAGCCGATTCCTCAAAAAGATCCTTCAGATAACTCCACCCGGTGTAAGTAAAATCATTCCCACACAAACGTTCTATTGTGAATGTGGTGTGGAATTTCGAGGAAGGCAGAGCATTTGTTCAAGTGATGTTCTCATCATCTAATCATGCCTAGTAACTAAAGAGATCCTATTCCAAGTAATTTTAATTTAGTTTCAAAATAGCATGCTAATATATTTATTTATTATTATTATCATTAATAATAATAATAAACAATCAGGCGATTCTGAAGAAATGAATTTAAAGATAGTTTGATATTAAATTAAAAATCATTATTTAAATTCAGTTTTATTTTCAAAGCAAAATGCTATTTATCTAAAAAAGAAATATTCAATTTAAATAAGAGGCGTTACATACTCGGAAAAAAAACCCTGAATTGCATAGAATAATTAATTATACCAAACACAAACACTGAAAAGTTAAATATTTGATTAATTTAATTTTAGAAAGAATAAATTTATACGAAAAGGATTTGAAGCATTAAAAATATTGAAAAAAGTATTTCATAAAAGTAAATAACCGATCTCAAGAATGATAAAATTTGATTCTAAAATTCGCGTTTCCGTCGGAATGTGTCATGCATTCAAATACATAAGGTTTTGTTTGTATAAAGGCATTTATTTCATTTTTTTTCAGTTTATATAATGTTACATTTTCTTTAGTATAATCAAATGCAATTCTCAAAACTTTAAGAAATAATTACCAATAAAAATTATAAAATAAAAATGGAAATATGAATACAGTTCTCAACCGAGTAAATATTTTCAGTGCAGGAAATTTTCATTGACTTGAAATGTCAAACAAACTTTTTACGATTATATCTTCTAAAATTGTGTAAATAATGAATTACATCACAAAAAAAATACAGGATTTACTTAATTTTCCATGACAAAATTATTATAATATCGTTGAATGAAAAGCACTTTTTTTAAATTCTACTACATAAAGTATCCAAATAAATTATTATATTCACTAAAATATTCCAGAAAATAAATACGTTATTATAAATGTTCCAGGATAGTTGATTATTCCATTATCTTAAAATATTTTGGTTAACATGCAAACCGGTTAAGTCAACAGCCTCACTTATAACAGTAAATAAGGCTAAAGGAAGTAAAAATATTGCTTTGTATTTATAAAACTTAAAATTCTATATCACAGCTACAAACTGAAAACTACGAAATAAAATATTTACTAGAAAATCTATAATCAATTCTTATATGTGCTCCATGCATAAATTATAACTCCACAATTAGTTTCAAATATATCAAATATCATGCAAATAATCAAACAAGGATCGCTACCCGGAGTCTAGCAGTAAACACGCAGATTAAATGCAGTAAGAATGTTACCTTGTGCCAATGAGCTGAAAAGTGCAAGTCTAAAACAAGACAACAGGGTTACGTAGAACGAGAAAGATTGTGAATGAGTGTTTAGGGGGTGTGCACATATATGCGAGAGGTGAATCTTCCAGCGGAAGCCTTCAATAACTTGGCGGTTTATCCTACGTTTGGCTAGCTTACTACGAAAAAATTACGGAAAGGTATGCAACATCGCTACAATCCTTGTTAAACGTAACTCATCAATCAACCAATCTAAGACAAAAAGAAGTTTCTGGGTACCTGTAATTTTGGGTGTTAACACACCATCTACAACTTATTCCAATGCGTAAGTTTATTAGGTGCATCTATCCTTGTATTAACAAGAGCCTTTAAATTTTTTCATTCAAATATTTCTTACTGCGATTTTAAAGATAACGCTATAATTATTGGGTCGTTCGGAAAGTAATATCGTTTTTTCCTGACAAAGGATTTAATTGCATTTTTCGCACCCAATTTCATACTTAAACCGCAAAATCATTTTATGTTTTAAGAGCTGATATAGAAAGGCTTGAGTGTGAAAAAGTGCAGCTGATTCTTCGCAGTAGTTTTTGGATGGTGCCCTTTTAAATATGGAGAGCAATAAACAGCATTTTCGTCATTTTTTTCTTTTTTGCTATATAAAAGGTAAAAATGCTGTTCAAGCCAGAAATAAATTAGCCAATATGTGTGGAGAAGATGTGTTAACAGTACATCAGTACCAGAACTGATTTGCAAAATTTTTCCTTCAAATGAGGAGGCCAAAAACCACCTCGATCAGTTTTTTTACAGCAAAGACCAAAACTTTTATGAGCGTGTAATCATGTTACTACCAAAAATATGGCAAAAGGTATTAGACCAGAATGGCAATTTTATAATTTAATAAATAATTTATTCATTAAACGAAAATTTCTTTTCATTTTGACAAAAAAAATACGAAATTACTTTCCGAACAACCCAATATAATAGGCGAATTGATTAAAACCGTTTATTTAATTCGATTTAATGAAAATTTTCAAATCAAGTTGTTTTTTTATATTCCTTTATTTCACTTGACTTGTTTCATGCTCGCAAAGGTAAAGTTTTGTAATCGGTTTTCTGTTTATTTCCTGATGTATCAGTTTCGAAACTTTGCACATCTCAATTTTCTGGATGAAAATGTTCGTTCTTAATATTTTTAGAACTTAATTATTGGCTAATCTAATATTTCCATTAAAATTTTATTCTTGACAAATGGCGAATTATTGCTTTCTTGATTGAATACGTTATTCAGCAGTAAAGATCTCGAATGAATCGGGTGCCATAAAATATTATTCACTTATGACGTTTGTCACGGAATGTTAACTAAGATTATTCCTGAATAATCTTATTCAGGCATTGAAACAGTAATTGGCTTTTTTCAAAAGCTTGAGGTCGAATTAACGAAAATAAATTCGAATAATCAATATTTCCATTTTAATATAATAGGAAATTTAGGAAAAAATTAGAACAAAAAAGATTTGAATAAACGAAAACTCAACGCATTTTAATGAATTAAATAAAGTAAATTTAAAATACAAATACAAAAGAAAGACAATGTGCAGGATTTTATAAAGGATTCCAGATAACATTTGATATTTTACTTACTCTAAAGCAACCGAAAACGTAGGCTGTCAGATCCTGATCATTTTGCAAAGGATATTAACAAATGAAAAAATTTGCTACACTGATAACCAACGGCTCATAAGTGATAGTGGAAATATTCAACGAGATAGAAACAGTGGATAAAAATAACGATCGAGTATTACTTTTAGTAAATATTTCATGAAATGTTTTTTAAAAAATAGACTAAGATAAAATTCATGAATTGTAGCATATCTGATTTCAAAAATAACAATTGATGTTTCATTCAAGAAAGCATTCTAAATATATTTTTAATATTTAAAAGGCAATTTATTTTAAACATCTGTAAAACTTGAGCTTTGTTCTAATTTGAAATGATATATTTGATTTTCTAAGCAATTTTTCAGAAAAATTGCTTATAGATAAACTTAAGTTTCAAGATGAAGGCAATTTTTTATTTGTAAAGCAACACTTATTACTCAAAGAATTTAAATAAGTGCTTTCAGAGAACCAGCTTTTTTTCAGTTTTCTCAACAAATAAACAAAAAACCCAGCATTAATAACTTATATATGTAATTTGTGACAAAAGAGATAAAAAATAATAAGACAAAAATAAATTTTCATAACTATTGCATAGCATAAACTTTTATGTAAATTTTAGGGCAAATAAAATTTGGATACTGGAGAATGTTTTCTGAAATTATGAATATTTTATAAAATTTTACTGTTATACTATTAGAAACTCCATCTCTAAACTGTACTCCAGACATCAAAAATATATTGGTCAACATTATTTTAAATATGTTTTAAAGTTCTTTTAAATATGTTTATATTACAGTTTCTTTTCAAATGTAAGATTTATAAGGGTTATATTTAAGGTGTTTTAACAGTTTTAAATTATATATTATAGAAAGTTAAATTTTATTATCATTCAATTGAATGAAGAGTTCAGTTCAATTCTACACAGCGCATTTCTCAACTACAGTAACAATTAAAAATACAGGAATTTCTCCATTATAGATAGCGAACAATGTCGTGCCTCTAACTAAATAATTTTAATAGAAATTTACTGTCTGAGATTCTTAACATGAAAATATGGTTTGAAAATATTAATAAATTTTATTAAAGTTTATTCATATGATCGCATATTATTTTTTCCCTAAAACAGTGGATTTGTAAAAATAATAAAAAAAAGATTGGTTTAGTTTAGTTATATTAACGTCCCGTTTTAAAGCAACACGAAGGCGATTTTGAGACGGATCTCTTGATTTTGAACCACGGTCAGATGACGAGGACGACACCTGAGCTGGCACCCCCCTCTCCACACCACGCCACACCAGCGGGAGGATGTTTGGCCTGACAGATTTAACGTGCAAGAGACACCCTCACACGACGGTTCTTCGGTGGAATCGAGTCTCGAACCTGAAACCCTCCGGTTCCGAAGCCGAGACTTTACCACCAGGCCACCACGACAAAAAAAAAAAAAAAAAGAGGTTGGAAGAGGAATATTTCGATAAAATAAAAAAGATTTCGGAAATTTGAAATTATATTTCATCATAAGATTCTTTGAAAACATTCATTTTATGCATAGGCTACTTTCAAGGGATTTGCATGTAATACTAATAAGAAACATCTAATAATAATTAAAAATTTAAGCGACAATTTCTTAGGATTTATTTCTTAATACAGTGATTATTTTTTACTCGAATTTATTAATGATATGACTTCAAAATCCGTTTAATTCGAGGCATGCGAATTATTATGATAAAAATTGAATAGAATCCTACCCAGTAATTACAAATGGCATAAAATAAGATTTTATCGAACATATGTCTTCATTTTTTATTACATAGTCATTTGTTATCATTAATACCATTTACCGGCAAATGTAATTATGCTAAGTTATTGAAGCTTAAGAAAATAATTGATTATTATGAACTTTGCCTAGCAAAAAATACAATAAGTAAATTATTTTCCAATTCATTATTAAATTGCTGAAAATAAATCTTTATACGTCAAAAATGCAAATGAAGTAAACATGTATAATTCCATACTCGTGGGATAATAACATTACCAACAGAATCAATTAAATGAATCGTAACATGCACAATTTTTCTAAAAATTTGTTTAATAAAATATGAAAAACAAATTTATTAGCTTCAAATAATCTAAAATAAATTTTATACCTAAGTATTTCACTTTTCGACTTTTTGGCGGAAAAGTCTCGTATTTGGCGACGGTGTTTTTTTCGACAATAGAATGAATAAACGAGAAGGCAGTGAAAAGAAGAAGTACCGCGTGACGTAGCGATCCATATTGGGATTGGCGCGTTTCGTGAAGGTTGTAGGTACCAGGATGAGTCGCGTCTCAGGATTGTTAGCTTCTTACGAAGAGAGCTTTTTTTTTTTTGTTTTTTTTCTTTTCTTTTGACTTCATTCGTAGTGAGACTATTTCATTTACGATCTAGAAGTAGAACTAAGGTTTACTTCCTTTCGGAACTCATTCATAGATTTGGAGCAGAACAAAATGGTGTTTGACAACATCCGCTCCAAGAAGAGAAGCACCTGGATGCTGTTAACTAAAAGCCATTTGGGAACTTTAAATAAATCTTTTGAAGTATAAATCTTTTGTTGAAGAGGGTAAAAAGTTTCTAGATTTTCAAGGCCAGCATTTGAATGATAAAGAACAGTGATCTTCTTTACTGTTTTTTAGTGAGTCGCTAACATTTGTTAATCTTCTCTAGAAACAAAGGTATGCAACATTTTGGCGATATTGTTCAATATCCACAATGTAGAACAATATCTTAGCAATATTGTAATACTCGAGCAAATAAACCTCACGTGATATAAGATGAATTCCCCCCTTCTAATGCAAAAATATTCTTTCCCTTCATCGCCACTAAGATTTCACTGACACTGAGATAAAGATTTATAGATAGATCCGATTATATTACAGATAATCTTGTTTCTTCATCCTTGAGTGTTGCAGTTATCGGAATAATCTTAAGAAGGGACAAAAGAATATATAACGAGATAGGGATTGAATGGCAAGATAGTGCTTATGTTTAATTAAACCAGTTTACTTTTTATTCAGAAAAATTCTCGTTAAGGAAGATATCAATTATCGATTTGTCAATTAAAATTTCGGCATGATAAAACATTTTTAAAGCAAAAAGACTGAAAAAAAGGTGAAGCAGAGCCATTTCACCTAAAAATAAATTATGGACTTATATTTCAATAGAAAATCTGTGTTGGCTTGAAAAAAATCATGTTAATGTCTAAAAACAACGAAATAGGCCAAGTTCAAAATCTTATTTTAATGCAAAATAAGAAGAATGTCAGAGCACAAAATATTTCTAATTTTCTCCGTATAATAAAAGATAAAATTAATGAGAAACTAATTTAAGGTTTAGTTCATGAATCATGCTTCTTGGTTCAAGAATAAGAATTCCAAACAGTAAAGACGCCAATAAACAAATAAACCGCATTCTTACATACCACCGCAAAACAGCTGAAAATAGAACGTGGTAATGCTAATCTAAATGTGCGGCTAATTCTTCTTTTAGCTTAATTTATCTTCATCTTTTGCCTCATTTCCGGCTAATGCCATGACTGTGCCGTGATTGACTATTTCGACTGAGTCTTCCATCCTTCTGTACGCCAGCCCATGAATTTCCCTAACAAGGCCGTATACATAAGTTTTTGAAAAATATATTTCCCCCCTAATTTTCTCAATTTTTAACACTGTAAAACGACATCGATGCAAGCATAGTTTTGGGTATACTCAGGAAAGTTTGATTTTATCAAAAAATGTAAATTATATGAAAAAAAAAATGCTTAACGAGTTTAATGTAACAAAATTAACAGAAAGACACGATAATAAAAATGAATCACATTAAAAATAAAAATATGAGTAATTATTTACAAAAAAAAATTGTTTATTAAACCGCGTTTTCTCAGAAACTTTATTTTAAGATATTGTTCCAGCCGATTCTAAAAATAAATATAAAAAGCATTTTTACAATATCGACTAGTAAAAGTAAACATGAATACATCTTAATTTACAATATCAGCTGAATAATAGCAGTCTGAGTAAAGCTCAAGTTTATAGTACCGATTAAAAATGTATTAATCCACCAAAAGGGTGAACCAGTTTTTCTTGTATATAGACACAAAGATGCATATTATATATAAGTAAATATTTAACTCTTCAAAGACCACATTACAAATCACACACAGGGCATATATCCTTTTGAAAATTTATTCATCAAAGCTTATAGTGTTTCATTATGCTTATAGTGTTGAGTGTCAGCCACTTAAAGGATTAAAACATAGAAATCAATTATTTGCTTTTTGAAAATCGTGGACCTAAATATTAAAGCATTTGAAATGGAATTAAAACCGGCTCCCAGTGGTATTAAAATATAAAGGGGTAAAATGCTTTTTTTTATTTCTTTATTTTGTTTCCTAAAGTTTCTTTCAATAAATTTCAGTTCAAAGTGATATAGCGACATAATATATAAACACAAGATACGATAAAGATGAGATACAAAAAATAAGAATTATATTTCTTTTAGTTAAATTCTATCAAAGTTATTAATCAGAAAATTTGATTGTAAGCTAATTTACAATTTCGGATGTCAATTGACTGCGAACATAAAAAACTATACATGTTTAAACTAAAATAAAACTTCAGAGTCTAAGTTTTATTTTTTTTCATAAATACAGTTCTTTCTCCAGTTTCAATTAATTTTTTCTTTAAATGTTTGGAGTCTATGACCGTATGCAGCATTCAAGTCTAAGAGCGTATGCAACATTCATTTCTGTAATTAGACAGTCATTTCTTAAACACAAATAAAAGAGCGTTATGAAATCTCTTTAGGCCTGCCATTATCTCCTCCCATTAAATCTCTCACCATCAGATAAGAGACCAGCACTTAAGGAAAGAAAGATGGAGATAAATCTTGAAACAGTTCCAGTTTCGAAGCAAATTAACGAGGAAAGAAAACATATACGCATTGAAAAATGGGAAAAATCACTATTTACAAAAGCAATATAGACGACGTAGTTCCTTTAGCACATAATCAACTTCTATGCAAAACTTTCAGCAGTAAACTTCCGACTACAAGGCCGTTCTCGCTCATATTTGGATAAAATTTAATTTATCACTTGTTTTTCACCAAGAAACACTTTTTGCAGACGCCAGAATTTGTTTTAAACAGAACCAAAACGGATAAATACCGAAGATCAAGAATTTTACGTACGCTCAGAATACAAGGATACATTGTATAAACTATACAGATAATTCATAATTTTAACTACTTTCACTAGTTAGATGAATAAAAAGAGGAACAGTATTCTATTGTGAATTATAAGCAAAATCGTATACGCAGCAATTTCCTCTCGAATTGCAATGAAATCATGTTGTAGGTACTGGGCCGTAATTAGATATTTGGGGGCCCCACAGCTACAAGTGATAATGGCACACCTTCATATTTTTCATGAATTCAATAGCTTTCTCCTATTTATGGGGGATAAATTTTGTATTTATTTGTATTTAGTAGTTTTATATACTTTGATCGAATGAAAATTTCTGCATAAATGTCTTGTTGATGTGTTGCTATTTGCTATTTTTGATTCTGGTCTAATTCCTTGCAAAAAATAATACATGAAAAAAAATGATGTTGTCTTATCTGATTTTTCATCAATACATTCACAGGTACACTTTTTATTTAAATTGAACTTTACTTGAGTAGTAATAAATATCGTTAGTAAATTTAATTTTATAATTTTCTAAAATTGAATCTCCAATATAAACTAAATATATTTTATTTTCTTAATAGGAACCCTGGTGGTAGTAACCTTCCTTTATAGACGCCAGTCGTAATATTTCTTTGTCTTATGGGAAGAATTATTAAATCGAATTATTTCAGTGGGGTTTTTGTAACGTCATGTTGAATGAAAACCGTGTTTAGAAAATGGCCGTTTAAAATTATTAACAGCATTTATGGATTATCCCCACTTTTGTTATTATTACAGTTTAATACATATTATTAACTCATTACTGAGAAATTTTAATTATGATGACGCACAAACTTTCCTCTATTAAAATTAGCAGAATTCCAGTATACTCGGAGAATTTCAGGTCTGATAGAACACTTTCAATTTTTTCGAAATGAAATAAATTGTTTTGAAATTAAGTATCCTTTATGTAAAAGAATAGATAGTTATTATATAGGAAAAAAGGATTTTTTGAACTTTCCGTTTAAGATTTAAAAAGATGCAACTTGCTTATGTGTATATGTCAATGACTGTCCTTATTACACTCCGATGAAACCTGCCCATATATTAAAAAATATTTGAAATATTGATCCCGTTCCATACTCAAATCAAATGATTTAATAAAAGTAGAACTCTAAAAAAATTAATTCACTATATGTTGTTTAATACCTAATAATTTTCTTGTAAACTTTTTTTTTCAATATTATTTTAGCAATGCCTTTAAAAGTTTGTACATTTTATGAGGAAAGGGTTAAAGCATTCATCGTTAAATATTGACTATCATATGTAATTTCAAATAGATACTCTATTTTGCATTTTTTAAGTTCATATAATGGCAACTGAAGATAATAAATATTCAACACATACGAAAATCCCAAATAGTTTGATATTCATTTTTATAAAACTATGAAATATGCGATAAAATATTTTGGTCAATGTAAATAAATTGAACGTGAATCATGTTAGAATTAATCTTTTTATTAAATTTCATTTTTAGGAAATTATTTTCTTCATTTCGCTTTTGTCTTCAAAATTTTCTTAGATTTCCTTCTTGACGTGCGCTAATAATTATAACGTTCCGATGCCCAAATAAATTGTTTCGATTAGACATTGCAAGACAAGTGACCAATCTTTAAAATATTCGAGAATTATATTTTAAGTAAACTTTTTTTTTTTTATATATATATGTATGGATAACCTTTGCTGTTTTCTTTCTTCCCCAGTCTAAGTTTTTCAGTAATGTATTAGCATATTTATATTTATTTTTCAAAACGTATGCTTTTCTTTGATGCTTAAATTTATCCATGTTTTTCAAATATAATATTTGATAACGTTTATATGACATATATTGATCCATGTTTTAATATTTCATATGAACAAATATTTTCCCATATCTGTTATTCATTCATGATCTCAAGCTGTTTGTATGAATTTATGTTCATGCTATGATTCCTTACGAATTCTTTGAACCTACCTTAGCTGGCAGAAGACCAATAAGATTGAAGGAACATCACCCTACAATTTAATAAAAGAGCAGAGTCTTGTTTAAATGACACATACTATGGGGATATTTATTGTTATTTTGATCCATTTAAAATAGTAAAGGTTTCATGAATTTCGTGTTTTCGTCTGATTGTTTATTATCTACAGATTTATATATCAGAAATCATGTAACTCCGTGCATGCATTCCCCAAGTCATTATATACGAAGGGCTTAACAGCTTTTTAAAAACGCATACAAAAATTTTTACTCGTTAAACCTATTAATTGCTTACCCACCTGCCCGCCAAGAAAGCGAGTTTACTTTGGCAACAATATTTTCATCCTAACACCTTTCAGACAGATGCGGTTCACTTCTTCGAAATATAGGTCAAGAGCTCATTCGAAAAAATGGTTCACTCTCGGGAGTAAGATTATTAGCCCGGTCTTAATGATGTAAACAATAAGGAAGTTACGGGAAATATCTGGATGATGCCTCAAGTTTTTTGGCTTCAACTCCAAATAAAAAAAAGGGGTTTGTAAAAGCCAAGCCACTGTCGCCAGCCTTTCCCACGCAGTTCGTAAGTACGAGGAATTTTTAGCGTGACGCAACTTTCACTGCCGGTCCCTGCTTAGAGATTTGATACCAAAGGCGCCGCAGGTTAAAGTGGCAGATTGTGTTCGAGGAAGAGTTTCCACACTGCCCAGAAAACTTTCTTACATTCCAGGTGTTCTTAATTTTTTTTCTCTTTTTAACTCACAAACCTTTGTTCTATATGGAAAAATAATTTTTTAAGGCGCCATTTACTTCATAAAATTTGGTTGGCGATCCTTGAATTGGAAAATAAACTTTTATTAGTGATAAAAAGGAATTCTATTTTATTAATATATTTTAATATGATGATTTATAAAAGTAATTCTCTTAAGGAGCAACAAAAATATCTTTCGTTTGGAAGAAATCTGGGGAAAAAAAAGCATTATCCAGCCAATATTACTTGACATTATTAGCCCATGACATTCTTTCATTTTTAGTCCTTTCTTCCCTGCATGGCTAGATAACTAAATCCATATGTTCATTAAACTCTTGGCAATATAGTTAAATCATTTACAATCTTGTAAGCATTTTTTCTACCTAATCATATTTTCTTCCCATCTAAATAGTGATTGAAAATCTATCATGCCGAGATAAGTTTTCCTTTAGTTGAAATATTTCTTTTTGATATATATGGATTGGTTTTAAATCTTGTATTCAAACTTTTCTGAATGAAATGAAAAATGTACTTATTAGTCAGCAGACTTGGGCCTATATATCATTCTTTTTTACTTTGTGAATAACTATAGAGATCGAAAACAGAAAATTTGAGTGGGAAATTATTTACAAAAGATCAAGTTTAAATAATCAATATTTCGGAGTTCTAATTTCAAGTTCTGACAACAAAAAGCAGACTCCATTCAGCAGTCTCAAATTCTGTTTCTATCTGCATCTAGTTTTTCTAATGCAAACAAATGTAACCAGAAGCATTACAGCTCATTGTTAGAATCATACAGTATGTTAAATATTTAAATTATCTTTTTCGTTAATTTTCAAAGAAGTCGAAAATATCCACCTCATTGCTTAATGTATCTTTATGGTCAATATAGCTTTAAAATTATAAATAATAAAATGGGTTCAGTATAGCATATCTATATCAGTTTAGTGGTTATCAATATAACTATACGATTTTAGTTGAAAACAAAATTATTACAGAGGAAAAAAGAAAAAGGGAAAAGACCGTCAATGTCATACTTATCCCCACTGTTTGGCAACAAATATGATAGAATTTAAAAAAACTAATGAAGGCAAAATAGGGATGGTAAGGTGGTGAAATTAAGAAAAATCCTCTAAGTATGGTCATTCTTTAATCGTATAATTCTTTACCTTATATGTACTAATTAAATCGAGGTATTAAATTTAGGTTTTTATGACAATTATAAGAATCTGTTGCAGACTGTCCACACTTAACATGCATAACGATTTTGGTTCTCTGTCTTGCCCTAATAACGATTTTTGATTCTTTTTTGTATAATTTGTTTCTCATGTTCAGAAATTCATGTAACCGTGATTTTGTATTCTTATGATGGTGGGTGTTTGACTCTACAATGTTTTGAATATGTATAATTTAATTATTAACAATCTCTATTCAATTATTTTTTTTATCAAAGCATAATAATGCCTAGTTTGTTATTATGCTTTCACACCACTTAGAGTTGTAAAGTATGTTTTTGTTCATAAATGTGAGGATTAGAAAGGTTTCTGCCTCCCAAATTGACCTCTAAATTAAAAAGGTATCATGAAGAAGAAAACGGTATAAAAATTTCGTACTTGATTTATATGTTCAAGATGCAACTCCACTTTCTGCTGGGCTTCCTTCAAAGCATTCCTGTCTTTGTGATGAATTGGCGTTACCTTATGCAAACGGCTGAGGAGCAATGGGTACCTAGAAATAGTAATCTTAATTAGTTTCCGGTGTCTGGCATTTCGGAAGTTTGTGGGAAACCCAAGAAAAAATAAGGATGAGAGGAACCAGGACGTGAAATAACGAAACATGGAGATAAGAGGAAATTTACGCACGCAAAAACATTTCCAGTTTAAATTTTAGCAACACTGTTTTCAGAATTTAAATGTTTGATTCAGAGACCTTTAACAAAACAGCAAAATAAGCAGCATTATTAGTAAATTTCGATTTAATATCCCACTTGCATATAAAAGATTACTTTCCGACAGAATGAAAGTAAATAGTCATTTTCAGAATGCCATAATATATAAGACATTTTTGATGAAAACTATATTTTGATGAAGGGAAAAAATATCTTCATGAATAATTTAGAATTGCGATTGGTTAATTATGCTAAATTAATTCACCATGCTATATTTCATTTAAAATTAATAAATGCAATGTAGAAGGAAGTTGATGTATTTCCACTAATGCTGCTTTTTCGTTTGGGGATGCTAAAGGATTTTTTTTCATTGAATGGAAAATTAACTTCACATTTCAATAGAAACTCAGCAATAAGAAAAAATGGATCAAATCGAAAATCTTGGAAAAAATAATTTTCTTTTCTCCTTATATATACTTATATACTTGAATTAAACAGATAATAAGGCTGCCAAAATTTTGCTCAAAATATTATTTGGCTTTCATTTAAAGGCAGACAAACACTATTCCATTTCCTAAATTCTAAAATGAATAGCATGTAAATATTTATTATACTGAGTTTTAATGACTTTTTTGAATTAGTTACTACTGACATTAACGAAACCCTACTGAATATAAATTGGGAAAAATCATAATGATTGTTAAATTTAAAAAAATGCGTAATAAAATAAATGAATGAAAAAATTTCATGGCCCGTTTTCTTTCTCATAATATATTACCGAATGATTTATAAGAAATTTAAAATATTGCCTTTCTAAATAATTATTTCTAGAAATATACCTTGTGACTCGTTGAACTGGCACCATCAGGAAAGCTGGTAAATTCATTCGTCTCAATAGAGTATTTTCCATTTGTGATACCCTTAGAAATATTCGCAACAATTCTTTCTCTTTCTCCAAACTGCTAAGGAGTACAGAAGCTGAAGCCTATTAAAAAATTGCATTATAAGATTAATATATTAGTAATAAATAGCATTTAAAAGTTAATATAGGAATGTAATATGAATATTGTAATAATATTTTATTTATTACATAATATTTATAAATAAAATATAAATTGATGGCAGTTTCTATATTTGAAGCAACGTCTAAACTGGATCTTAATCGTATGAATTTTATTAAATATTTAGACATAAAATAGGCATCTTAAATAGTAATACTGTAAATGTAGTTAGTGGAATAACTTTTTTAGCTACACCTGCTACATAGCGATATTTCTATGTATAGGCGTTTTCATTCAGATAACACATTCAAAAATCTTTATTTTTAAGCATGAGTAATATTCCAAAACTTTCTTGTACACTCTTTAACAAAGGTGTTATCCTCCTTTCCCGGATAAAATTGGGAAAAACCATAACGTATTTATCTTTGGAGTGGATTAACATTTTATCTGAATCTATTGTACTGTCTGTTTATTAATAAAGTGAGTTTTGATAAATTGAGCGTCAGTTGAACGCGTAAACCTGATCCAACTCTGATAATCTGAAAAGGAAAAAGGTACCTTCGCAATTCTTCGCTTGTATATGAATTGATAATTATGTTTTTGGCACATTTTTCAGGAGCAAAATATAAAACAATGCATTACATTCATCATTTTTATGTTTAAATGTTTTCGAGGTGTAAAGAAGAAGTTAAATGAAATTTTAAAAATTATCACTTGATAGTTTGAGCTACATCATTTCACATTTTGGAATATTCTAATAAACATTCAACAAATTGAAATACAAATAAAAAAAATTACCATTTAAATTTTATTATCAAAAAAATACTAGTTTTTGCAAATCTTTGAAATACAAATGTCAAGATTTTGTTTCGAACTTAACATATTGACTGCCGCAAACGCGCCTGTGCGTTACAAATAATATGTAATTGTACCAAACCATCTATGTTATTAGATGACACCTTCTCTACTGCAGTTAAAAGATAACAAAGAAGGGGTCATCTAATAAGATAGATGGTCCTGATATCAGGCGTGGGCAATGGCAGTGAACGTGTTAACTAGCGACATTAGAAACAATTAGAAATCGAAAATTTCCGCTGTTGCAAATTTTTCAAAATTATTTCAAGTATTTTCATTTCAAAGACATCTGCCGGAATTCTGTCCCAATGTCTCTTCTGCTTACAAACGAGCCAACCGTCGAAATCGCAACCGAAACAGTATGTTAGAGATTGATAATGAAATAATTTAGAACGCTTAAGTATTACTCAAAATGACCAAAATAGCCCGAAAAATTATTACATAAACTCACCCCAAAATTTGATTTTCTCTTCAAAATTAAGTATCAAAAGCTATTCCTTGCATGAAAGTTATAGAAATTTGTAATCAAACAACATTTTTAAATTGGTACTGTAATGTCCAAAATAAATTTAAAAATTAACTTTTTGAAATACTTAGAAAACGAAAGAATGCATCTCTTGCAAGTTATCTTCACCTACAGTAGAAGATAACTAGCCTTTGAAAGGCTTTGAACTATGATGGTACTACGGATTTCAAATAAGCAATAAAACACAGTAAATATCGTGCGAATAATATTCTAACTTGGCTTTTGGCATCAATTATAATCCACGACTCGTTACTTAGATTATGAAACATCGTCTTTTGGCACTGAACCTCAAAAACGGATCGTTGTTAGGACATTAACAGCCTTTAAAGTAAACAAGAGAAAGCACTATTACGTGCCATAGTTGACGCCACTCAAATCCCAGCAGTAATTTCAATCTATAAATACATATCTGCTACTATTTTAAACTCCATCATGCTTCTCTGGTAGTAAAAAATATTTATAAAATCAATTTCTCAGACAGTCTATTTTTAGCTTCCGTTTTTCTGTCTAAAATAGATGAAAGTAAAGGGTAAGGCAGATATTTGGGAATTGCAAAAATTCCAGAATTAAAAAAAAAACTGCTGATCCTCAAGAATTCCTTAAAATGAGATTTCTTAATGTAAACAAAATATTCCTCTGCGGTCCCTATTTTATATTTTTCAAGAAATTTGGAAAACACTTTTCCTTTCGTGTTTCTTTTTAAGAATGAGCAACGAAATTTTTTTAATTTTTCGTTCTTACTGATGGTACAAAAACCGTATCAGCAGAAAATTTTCTTTACATGCAAACTGGAAAGGATGTAACATCAAGTCGTTAGGATTTCACTTTCCTGTTGGGCTAATATTCCTCTTCCCTAATTACTCAACAAACGATTTTGTCCCTGTGCCACCCTGTATGAAGCAGTATGTTTTTTGTAATTAAGGAAGAAGTCTGGTGACCCAATGGAAGATGAAATGAATCAGAAAGGCACTTCCCAGCTTCTTCACAAAATATTTTATTTTAAAAAATATTTTCTGTAATCATTTACCTAGAATTTAAAGATTAAAAAAATTTAACAGATTGTTGCGGGGAAATAAATTTTTTAAAATTAATATAATATTTTTTTTGTAAATATTGTTAATTTCATATGAATATGAAATGAAATGGGAAGTCGATTTTTTTTACTTTTCCTTTAATTTTGATAAATTTGTAAAACAGAATAAACTGATCAATAAAATTGCTAGAAACAGTTAAGTTGAGATCTATACAGCAGATGCATTGCTATTGTGAGAAGCGAATGAGATGTAGATGCTCTGGGTAATAGTTTCAGTTAGAGGGAACCCCGGAGTAAGTAATTAAAGGTGCTTACGCCACTTTTTCAGGCCATTATGAGGAAGCTAAATTATAATATAGCCAAGATACCATTTATTCTAAAGGTATCGCTGGAGATTATAGTAGTTATATACTACAGGCAAAACTTAACACTAGCTACACCAACGAAATTGCATGCATTATTCCTATACATGGAAAGTTAGAGAAAAATCTTATGTGGACCTTCTTCCCAAATAAATGTTTTAATTCGATTTTTTGCAATGCAGAAAGAAGCTGGATTACACAATGAAATAGGATGATTGCTGACTCAGTCCTAGTATTAACTTTGGCAATTAGTCAACTTTGTCTTCACAATTGTTTTATGAAAATTTTCCACTGCAAATGAACAATATTTTTTGAACAACAATGACCCTCTTAATTACAACTATTTTTGGAGTTCGGTCAAGTGATTAGCATGCATTAAAACTGCTAATTCACATGAGCAAATTCAATTAAAATAAATACAATACAATAATAATAGACTCTTTAATAAAGTAAAATATGTGCTGTGGAATAATAGCACTGATCCACAGAGAAAATTAATTGACTCCTCAAAGAATTGTAAACTTGCAGAACATATTTTATTGAATTTTAAGTAAATAAGTATAGAGGAAATATTAAGTGCTTACCTGTTTCACACAGTAGGTTTCAAAAGCATGCAACATCGAAGACGATTCCAAAAAGATTTTACCAAGATTTACGGTGCTGTAATCCTATAAAAGGAGAAGTTTTGTATTGGCATTTATTTTAATTTAGAACATGTGCTTCCAATAACTAATCTGAATGGACATATAATGATGTGACAATTTAAAAAATAAAACATCTCAAAACCAAAAATCAGCAATATCATAAAGAAAAGATTTTTTTTTAAATTATTTGAATTGCTTTGTTTGTTAAGCAATTTCAAGGAAATTCATTTTCGAATGAGAGGAATTTTTTTACAAAGCAGCTAGCCATTTTATAATTCCTTATGCTCGTAGTCAATGATGAGAAGGTCTGAGTACTAACTTAAGTATGTTAGATGTTCTAAAAGGGTATAAATCCGCTAATTTGTCAATGATTAGCTATGTATTCATATAGACTTTAAGCACTCAAAAAATCATCAAGAATTGGTAATTAAAATTTCTAAATCAGAAGGAGAATCTCAAAGTCAATGACATAAATACAATAATTTATTACAGAGTAGCGCTTCATGCTTAGTATAATTTAATTACATTCATACGTGCATGTTGAGTGCTTAATATTCAAGTAACTCTGCTTCGAGCTTTCTTAGTGTGAAAAAGGGGGTTCTAAAAACAACAAATTTTAGAATGTGGGTAATAATAAAAGAAACAAAGACGTAAAAACGCATCTAATAACGAACTTTTACTTCATTTTTTGCATATTTCAGTAATCATACAGACATTGGGATATTTAGGAAAATTTTTAGCACATATTGTAGGCGTAGGTTACTTAGAATCCACACTTAATAGGCCTATGACTATAACAATCGGTATGTAAAACGCAAATTAGATTATATTTATGCCAAGGATATTTTCACGTTTGAAATTTTTTGTATATGCATTATTGTTCTGATACGCTTACTATTCAGGAATGTAGAAATGTTCTCTTATGAATTCTAGTTTCCTTTTCCTTGAATACGAATACCTTAATTCTAGTCATCCGATATAAGGTAAAGAGGAGATACTTAAATGTAAATTAGGTAAAATTGGAGATTGCAGAAAATTTAACATCTGTTTACATTATAGTTATATAGTATTTATCTTTTACATAAAAGCAGATACAAACATGAATAGGATAATGTAAGTTTTAAGAAATTATGCCAACTTGATTTTATATATATATATATATATATATATATATATGAAGACGAAACCAAAACCCGACAATTGTACCTCCAGGAATCAGGAATTAATTTTAAGAATCAATAATGTGATATACTGTCCTAAAATCGTTCATCTTTTAAAATTGAAAGAAAATTCTAAAAATTGTAATGCTCTAAATTATTATAATCCATTTTTTTCTCTTACCTCATCACCATGCTCCATAGCAATGTCCAAGGCGTCTTGAAGCTTCTCAGAGAATTTCGTGTTAGCAGAAATTAGCTCATCTAAATTTAAAAATATGCTAACTAACTGATCTCTTGCCAAAAGACCAGCTATTTCCATAGGACGATAAAACTCCTGTAGGAATAAAACAGTGAATAATCAGGAAATGAATTAATTACAATTTATATATGTTTGGCTTTTTTTATCAAATTCTTTAAACATCAGAAATATTAAAATAGGAATTATTTTACAATTAAAATTGAATATTGATATAGCATCAAGAAAAACTGAAACAGTGAGTATACAGTAAGAAACCCTCAACGAACCTTGTTTAACTTATATTTTAAAACATATTTCTTATTCTTTATAAGAATAGATGCAACTAAATTTAATTGAAAAGTTTTCTTCTAACAAAAATAAGCATTATTTCTTTATTTGCTTTCATCCAAACACTAATCCTCATAAAATATTTCACTGTAGAGAATAAATAAGTCTAGAGAAATAACCATGTTTGTTATTTACTATTTAAAAATAATTTCCCGAATTCCTCAAAATAACTTAATTGGCGAAAATCACCGTTTTTTAAAAAGAGTGTTAATAAAGAGCTAAAAAAACATTCCTCCGTTTTTGAAAAGAAATGAAAATGGAAAAGAGCAGGATTTTCAAAATGAGTGTTATAGAGGAAACTATTTCATATAGGTTAGTAATATAGTTAACGATAGCCAATACTTATATTATAGGCTTCACAAGGTCAAAATCACTTTATTAACTCTTTCTGTTAAATTGATAACTGAGCTTCAATTTATCATTTGATATATTCTTAACTCTTAAAAACCACATTATGGTGCAATTTTTCAGCATTTAAGATGCCATCTTTTATAAAATTTTCTTCTAATTAACCTTTTTCCAATGATATCTCTGTCAAACTTGTAGTGTTTCTGTGCAACTTCTACTCGTAACTGGGTTTTACTTCTGAACAGATATATTCCAAAACCTCATTAATATTTTTTTAAATATTAAAATGTTTAGATAAATCATCTACTTTCATTTTTTGTTCCTCTCTAAATTACCAATTGCTCCCAGGTTAAAAATATAAACATGAAAAAAATGGTTGACTATGGAATTTAATGCAGCTATTCCAAGGATTAAAATATAGTGGAATACAAAATACAGCCAAGCATTACTACACAAACAATATTTTCTTGTCATACAATACATTATATCTATTTCTTTTTAATATATTATTTTCAGGCGTTTAAAAATAAATATGCACATAATCATTTGCCTTTGACCCTAATTTGAATATAAGCATATGTTTTTATCCAATCAAATCAAAGGAGACGTTTATTATACATCTTCAAAATTTCTCTTTTCTTTCATATAATCAATCTGCCAAAAACGTAGTTTTATAATTTATAATATTATGCCACAAACGACGACTATGATCGTCAAGTTATTGGTGATATTTAAGCAAATGACGTCTCTAGCCGTCCTGCTTGTTTTTATCGACATAAGTTTTTAAAAATGCATTTATGGGCAAAAGTTAGCAACAAGTCAACTGTAAAAAAATATTCGATTTGAACACGTTGAAAAATAAGCTCGAAACAACGAAATAATTTAAGGAACTTTTGATGATCACGTGCAACCCATTCTTAACGGAAGAACTTACTTCTTTTATAATCCTCAAATCCCTTCCATACTTGAGTTCGGTATCCACAAACTCTATGATTATCTCCTTCCTCTCACACCTGCGGAATTCGCACTTGCGACACACCAACGGGCTGAAGAGCAGACCCGAATCTTCTTCCTCTATAGGTTCAACTTGATGGTCACAGTCTGCGCACATTTGCTCCTCCCAGTCAGTTGTCGGCAATTGTTTCATGCGAGTTGGCTTACTAGTCTCGGTTCCCACACCGCTGTCATTCCTCTCCACTTCTGAGATACGAGAGCTCTGAAAGGGAGAAAAACGTACCGAAAACTTAATTCAGAGAAATAAGTCAAGTTTAGTTAGGTTAACATCCATTTTGAAGCTGCAATAGCTTCTTGTGGACATAAATATGATACCTAATCGTAATTCTGAATTATCTGAATTACGATTTCGATTCTGAAATCGGAATTCAGTACACAATTTCGTGATCCTGAATAATGATCAAAACATAATTATGAAACCGTAACCCTCTTTACAGACTTTCGCACCTCAGTAAGATGTTGAAACTCGCCTGCTTTAATGTGCACCAAGCCTCCTCAGCAGTGGATCATAAGTGCAATTGAGTCTCGGCTCAGATTTTATCACCGTTACTTACTTTAAAAATGAATCTTAACGGTTAAGATGGAAAAACATAGTTAAGTTTTCTCATGTATTTAATTAGAGGACATCTCTCGTTTGAAAATTGTGTTGCAACTTTGATTAGTTTAACATGAAATAAATTACTTCGGAGTTTCATGGATTTATTGCATTTTTATATGAGATTATTATGTTTATGTATAATTTAATTTTGGCTTTAAAATTGAAAAATAAGATTCTTTTATTTAATCAAATGGTTATATTACTTAATTATGAAGTCACAAAATATTAAATTTTAATCATTGTTGGATTGTTTAGGTGGAATTTTGAAGAAAAAACAAGTACCAATCAAGCAGAACGTGATGACAATTGATTTGTGGGATTAAAGTTATGTTTGGAAGCTATTGCAGATGATGCCAGAGCAGGCATAACAGTTTTCATAACACAGGCACAACGTTTACACACTAGCGCACCCAGTGTGAAAAAGTATGACTCATTATAACTGAATCAATATGCACGGGGCCTACTTACACAACGGATTTTCAGGAGAATACATCCCGAATCTGATTTCCTGATCGTAAAATAGATACTGCTGCCAATCCATTACGGGCTGCCGACTAGGTGGTGAGGGCCATGAATTCTAATCAGACCACACTTTTCAGGGTCAGTTTGGTTGAGTGTGTGTTCATGCAAAACCTTACGCTTTTGCCGGATGTGATGTGATGAGGCACTGGATTTATGTGTAAAATGAATACAAACAATTTCCCTTCGTTTAAATATTCGCACCTACTCTGCTACAAGTGGCCAAAATTTTCTTTTTATAATCTTTGATAAATGATTATTAACTTCATCATTTGACGAGTGTAATCTTTAATAAACAAAAATCTTTCGTAAATTTCTTTCAGAAGCTTTCGAAAGCCATTTTTTGATAAATAAATAGATCTCCTGTAAAACCCCCCGATAAATTTGTGATAATATCTCGGAGAAGGTTAAATGATGATAAATCCCTTCCAAATAAATATTTGAAACAGTTATTCTTTTAGAAATTCCTGATTTGAAGGTCGAGAGGAAGGGATGTAAATAAAACCAACTTTCTTCCGGGTAAACATTATGGATTTTCTTCTTCTGTTCATTTCAGTTATTTTCCAAGTTTAAGTTCTTCAGGAATGAAGGCTATTTACGTTGGATTCGCACTTACTAAAAGAGATTTACAGGTTTTTGTAACACTCATATGAATTGCCGCAATCCATCAACCAAACAGCCCATAAAATATATAAACAGTAGTGTAAATGGTTTATTAGATCTGACTGCAGACAAACTTTTACTGCTGCTAATGATTACCGTTACTATTATTATCAGTGCTGCTGTCACCTGTAACGTGTTCATGACCTACATTAAAGTTAGGTAGGTCATGCAGAAATTTTATCAGAAAAAAAAATCTTTCAGATAAGTTATTATTTTAGTTATTCATAGCTAATAAATTCTGTCTACATGCTGTGGAGCAGAAACATTATGCTGTTATGCAGCTAAAATTTTAAATAAGGCTAATTTACATGTTTTTGAGGTAGTTAAAAGCCGATTTTGCTCGTTTATCCTGATGAAATAAAATTAGAGATTTAATAATAGCTTGTCATTAAAAGATTTCAGATTTTATCTGAAATATTTTAATGGAAAGAAAATATTAACGAGATGTCCGACAGAAAGGCATGCTTGGATTTGAGAAATAAATTTCCATTTTGAAAATTCAGCAAAATTGTGGATGGTAAATCTCGGACATTTGAATAGTGATCAGATGAGAAAAATGAGCTACTGAACAGCTCATAAGCTGCCTTAGTATCAGACTTCATACTACACCAAAGCAAAGAACCGTTCTTATTCTCCACATATTAAAAATACCTTTTATCTAAACATGTAATGCATTTTTTACAAAATAGGCACCCAAACCATTTTGTAAACCATTCTTCATTTTGGTTTGATTCTAAAAGGCACGAAAGATGCATGCATTATACAATATTTACAAATGTTTTTTTATTGATCTTTACAATTCCCATCTTCATTATATTATCGAAAGATCAAAATGCATACATCTGGTGGAAGTGAGCTTGGATCCGAAAGCTTTAATTGCCAATTTATGAGGGTTCTTTTTGCATACACAGGTTTTTCATTTATGTATTATTCTTAGAAGAATTATGAATATAACAATGAGGCGTATTTTCATTTATATTAAGAATTAAATAATTAAAAAAGCTTCGATCTAAAAAACTAATGTTTAATCGACTGCGCATTTCGAATTCAAGTAATGGTGCATAACCGAAGAAAATTGTTTTCTTAAACTATGTTTTCATGATGGCATTAATATAATGTAGCCTGCAAAATATTTCCTACTAATTTAAAGCAGAAATAATTGTAACTATCCAAGATTTTATTTTGACCACTTCCTTTTAAACTCTCATAAACTGGTAGTTGTTGAAAGCAAATTTTTAAATTATGTAACAATTTTATTAGGATGGGTAATATTTTAAAATACACAACTTTTAATTTGGACATTGTGGATGATAAAAGGGAATCTAGTTTGTCTCGCTTTTATTCAGCATACTCTTGTTTTCCCTCATTAATAATCTATCAAGCCATCACAAATCAGGTTGATACAATAAGGAAGAATAGCCAATCCATCAGCAGCAATATTAGGGGAAACACCGATTAATTCCATGTGGGAAGTAAACATTTTCTGACATAATGACACAACAACTGTAGCAGCCTGTAAAGCAGATAGTTTCGTCCGTTTTGAAGCAACACTAGAGCTATTTTGGGACGGGCTTCGTAATTTTGAACTGCTGTCAGATGACGAGAACGACACCTGAGCTGGCACCCCCTTCCTAACTTCCTCACCACACTAGCGGGAGGACGTTTGGCCCCAACAGATTTAACGTGCACCAGACCAGCTTACACGGCGGTTCTTCGGTGGAATCGGGCCTCGAATCTACAACCCTTCGGCTTCGAAGCCGAGGCCTCACCACCAGGTCACCACGGCCCCCTGTAAATTAGAAGGCAAACCTTTACAACTAATACAACACGAATATAACATTACTGAAAAAACCATTAATGATATTCAAACCCTACATAGTTATGCTAGGGCTGATTGGAGATCTTGTAATTTTGAATTGTCGTCTGATAGCGAAAGTGACAAACGATCTAGAATTATTAACTCCACATTTCCATATCTGCCAGTGGTTGGAATTTTAAATATAGACTTCATCTGGATGGAAGTTATATACATGGTAGAATTCAAGTGGAATCCTGACTCAAATCCACTTATATTTCTCAGAAAGAGTTTTTCTACTACTCTACCGAGGCTCCAAGTTTTCATCTTACTGAGGCTTAGTTTGTATTTTATTTGATCTCGCATGACACCGTAACTCATTCAATTAATACAATTAAATCCCACTTGCCCTGTATTTATTTATTTCGATATCATGTTCAAATTTTCAATCGTTAATAAAATATTTTTTATTCATCCACTCAAGTTCAAATACATTTTTTAATCTAGTAGTGGTTGACACTTGATGTTAATACAATTTTTTTAATAAAATATTAATTCATTAATTAATGTTTAATACTTCAAATAGAGTTTTAGCAGTTTGTAATGAGAATTGAATCAACAGGCAGCAGCTCAATCGGTAAAATGCAAGGATTTCAGTATTTTTCACGTGAAGGTGAAGAATGCTATTTCAATTCTTGCGAAATATCAATAATTTTTTGATGAATAAATTAATTTTAGTTTTAAATTGGAGAAAAAGTTTGTATTATAAAGATATTTAGCAGGATATAAATTTAGGAATAAATAACGTCATTGGTGAAGCGTGTTGATCGCAGGAAAAAAAATTCTTTTGGCATTTAATATTGTGATTCCATCATATGTGTATATTTAAATTGTAATTATTTAATAAAAAGTAATTAAAATACAAATTTTTGCTTTGTTGACTTAAGTAGCAATTGAATTACATATTTTATATAACTTGTTTTTAATTCAAAATACATTTTTTTCATTTCATCTACGCAAAAGAAAAATATACCAATATCAGGAGTTATTTCTATAGTCTAATCCCAAAGAAGAACTTTTTTAGGAAAATATGAAGTCCTATTGTGAACGCATGATAAAGCTTACTCCCACGCGGCAGAGAGAGTTTATAGACATAGCTGCATTGCGCATATGGATCGATAAATCTGAAGAAGGAATACAAACCTTGGATGTGTCAGCCACCATATGTTCTATTTCCACATTCTCTTCCGCATCTTCTTCAATTTTGAGTAACACTTCCTTGTGATTAAAATTATTATTTGTTATCACTCGGTTCTGGAAGAAAAAGGAGAGTCCATAATTTTTGTAATGATTTTTTGAATATGAAAGCTAAATAAGGAAATTGAACAGACACTTCTAAGAAAAATCCATCGATTTTATTTTTTACGTACTCGAGGAGACACTGCAAATAGAAGTGTATCGATAAATATTGATCCAAGCATAATAGGATTAAATATTTTTTGTGGATATCAAATTTTGGGTGCGTGCTTGAGAGGAACATGTATTTTACCTTAATAAATTTAGCGTTTTCTTTTTTGAAAATTTTGACGAAAATTTCAAATTGAATTTGATAGTTTCTGCCTTTATAATAGATTTTAATGAAATAAATTCATGAAATGAGAATATTCAATATAAATTCCAGCAATGATCTGTCATTTTTAATTTATTCCACCCCCCCAAAAAAACGTTTTACTTCGGGATACATAAATGATAAACAGTAGTTAATTTATTAATAAAATTAAGATGCCGCTTTTACTCATAATAGATTTTTGAAGGAAATACATATAAAAATCTATTAGTATTCATTTCAGTTTTGTATAAAAGAATCAAATTGTTATTCATTTGAAAATCAATCTTATTTTTAAAATTAATTTTAAAATATTGATTTAGATCATGTTTTTAAAATCATTTATTCTAGGATTTAAAAAATAACGATTGAATTTTATTAATCTGAATGAATCTTATTAACATTAAATGAAAAATTAAAAATGGTTGTGACGCAAATTTAAATTACTGCTTAGTTATTTTCAAATTTGGCAATACACAAATATTAAATTCTTTCTATCTTAGAATTATCCATATTATAAAAATAAGAATATAATTTCCGTACCTTTTCACCGACATCGTCTTCTTCGCCACTAAGTACTTTGGGATCTTCATCTTCTTCCTCGATAATCACTTTCTCATCCTCCGAGAGTCCTTCCGATATCCCACGCTCTTTAGCATCCTCCAGGTAGCTCAGAATGTCGATTTTAGACGCACCTTCAAAAAATGACTTCTGGTTCGATTCCAGTGACGTCAGTCCTAATTAGAAGCAAGATTCATATGCAAAACTAGTGCCTATTGAGCATAACTTTTAACGGGCACGTTTAGAATATTTATAACAAGAAGTGAAGAATAAGAATAAATTAATTTTAAATACCAGGATTGGCAAATAAAATAAAGTTTTAAGTATGTATAAATTTTCATCCTTTTACAGCAAGCTTTCGAAGTTAAATGATCACTTCTAATTGAGTTTTTATGCCTTAAGAAATAATTTTTCATCGAAATGAATTTAACCCAACAATATCCTCTATTTTTAATCATTATATATATATATATATCCCCTTTCTTAAGGGGTTGATACTTTACAATTAATTCTACTTATATGCGATATTTAATAATATACGATAAATTGTTATAACTGTATAATAAAATCGAACGATATAAATCAAAGATATCACATTTTCATATTAGCTGATGCCTCCCCCCTTCCATTTTCTTATCTTAGAAAACGTAGGTGTTGGCCTTTGAAGCCCTATGTGCGTGCTCACCCTTTGGTCAAGTATTGCTTAGAGAAAGGTCACAGCTTAGTTTTATTTCGAATTTAGAAAGATAAAATTCTTTTGCTATCAATAAATAATAAGTTTAATGTAACTCATTTATTTCTGAACTTTTAAAGAGCAACTTTAAAATTCTTTAAAACTTTCATGCTTAAAAATTTTAATATGTAGAATTTTAAAAGTTATGTGTATCCGAAAACTATTTTTTTTGCATTTTATGCAATAAATGTTTTAAGTAGCTTAAATACGATATTCTTTGTAAATGTTTTCTGTAGCTTAAATGTAATATTCTTTGCGAACCAGTGAAAAATATCTGCTTCGAGAAATCAGAAGCGCATGCTCGAATAAGTATAATGAAATCCCACCTTTCGCGAGTTCATTAAACCAGTAACCTACCCCCAGAAGTCGAGGGTATAATTGAAGCCGAGCAACAAATCCTGTCGATACTACTACGTTCAGAGGTCGAAGCCTTATTTTTATGTTGTAAATACAATAAAGATTTAAGCCTTTCTATTAATAAAAAAATTCAGAAAAGGTGTCATTTAGTTGAATTATATTTATGTCCCGTTTGAAACCAAAAAGAGAGCACTTTCGAAACTGCGGTTAGATGACGAGGACAACACCTTAGCCGGCATCCTTTCGCTACATCATTAATCCCGGAAGATTTAATGCTTACAAAACTTTGCTTATATGATGGTGGACCGAGTTTCGAACCAAGAAACCTCCACCCCAAGGCCAAGACCTCTACTACCAGGGCCAGTGTAGTCGTGCAATTTAGAATAATTGAAAAGGATTCAAAGGAAAAGATTACGAAAAATAAATAGATGCACAAGTTAGGAAAAGAGGTAATTGTGTAATAATAGTAATCTCAAACATTGTGTTCTCTGTACCCATGTTTACGTTGTGTAATAAATTTTTGATTAATGATTTCTAACTGGATTTCTATATTTTATTTTAGAAACATAAATATTATTTGAATTTTTTCATTATTTATTTCTAATTGTAATTATATACAGATTTCTAATTTGTTGCATAATCATTCATTCGCTTTGACTTCGAATTTTTTTTCATTCTTTGTGATATTACGATCTCTGTTTTAACCGAGCCCCGCCCCCTCCGATCGGTCCAATTAACACGTTCACTGCCATTATTTACACCTGATATTCGGACCACCTAATTACATAAGCCTTTCTTTACTCTCTCTTAAATATAGCGGAAAAAAGGTAATCTAATTGGGTAGATAATTCTGTATAATCAGATAGTAAGCGTGATTCACTGGCGAGTCACACTGTAGTCAATATACTAAATTTAACTCTAGCTTCGTGTTTTTTCGTAGCAAGGATTTTGTGGCAACTGCTGTGTCTGTGGTATTTTGGAAGAATTATTCTTTTTGATAGTCCGGCTTTAGTCCCTCTCATCATTTCAGTATTTAGAAATATAAAAAAATAATGATTTTCAAGGTAAAAAATAATTTCAAATGAGGAAAAATTTGAAACTTTATGTTTGTATTTAGCTTGGCAATTCTTCAATTACAAAAGAACGCATAATTACTTTCGGAAAACAACTCAGTAATTTAGCAATTTGAATTTTATTTATAAAAGAGGCGCAAATAACGAAATTATTTCCATAGCAGCTAAATAATTTTCGATTTTAAATAATATGAAAATCACGAATCAAAAGTCAAAGAATAAATTAATATTTAGGGCGGTAAAGAGGGAAAAAATGATTCAGTAACAAAGAAAACTCTCATAAATTACTACCATATGAGCACGTCATTTTAAAACCAGAAAAATATTTTCAGGAATATTCTAAATGGAAAACGAATAGTTTGTTAAAGGATTTTAAAATATATTGAATAGCTTTGTACTTTACATAAATATAGAATTTTTTTTTAAGTGAAAATTTTAAATTATTTTATTAGTGGCTAAAAGGATGTTATTTATATTCCTTTGATCAATATAAGAGTATGCAAATAAAATTATTATCAACAACACTTTTTAAACTATATTAGACTTCTCCGAATTCAGAGGGAAACCTTACATAATCGAAAACCAATTTTTTGGATTATTATTTTGGTTTAAATCCAAATATACTGAATTATCAAATTAAAGAATATCAGTACTCAGGTATAAATCAAAATTTGACTTTAAAGAACTTAAATTTTTTAAATATTTAAAACGTCAGCAGTATGTATTTTAGCTACTGCATAAATATTTTAAGAATTATTTCATATGACTAATAATTAAATAAAAATTACCAAGACTCATTTTTTTATATACTACTCGCCTTAAAGAAGATTTTTAAAAAATTTCAACTATTGAAATTAATTATTCAAGAATTAAAAAAAAAAGAATCGTATCGATTCCTAAGCATACTTTTCGAAGAATTGGTTACATCTGAAAGTTCCTCATAAATTGGATCCAAGTTTTCATAATCATTTTCCAAATTATCCTCGTCCGTATCGTATTGATCTGGAGAAAGATTGTCGTCGAGATCACAATTATCCGTCAGCTCATCATTTTCCGTTGAAGGGTTACACTTTCTATTAACAGATGGCGACACAGGTGGCGAATTCTGCTGATCCAATTTGGAGGCACTGTTTGCATGATCATTAGATTGAGGAACTTCAGTCACTTCACTTTTGGCCTCTACAGGTACATAGAATACAGATCGTGATGAAGAAAGAACCTGAAAATTTATAAGGGATTTTTATTAAAATATTAAAAAATAAGATGAATTTAAGGTATAGAAATCACCCCTTCTATTATTTCTAATTATCTACTTGTAGAAAATTTTTATTTTAAAAAATAAGGATTCGAGACAATTTCTTTCAATTCATTATGATGCTTATCGAATATTAAAAATCATAAGCATGTGAAACAATGCACAGTATTAAAAGAAAAGTTAGAGAAAAATGAAATTCTAAAAGGAAAAACAAAATTTGTATGCTAAAATTTCAATATAGATAGTTGTTGAAATTTAAATTATAATTTTTACATAGGGCCTAGGTTATTATTAATAAACTTGAAGATATTTTTCATAAACTTATATATTGAAATTTCAGTAATCATTTGAATACAATAAGTGGATTTAGAAATACAAGCATGGAGTATATTAAAAATTCGAAAAATAATCTTCAGAATTAATAAGATCATTTCCTTTCTCTTTAAGTAACGGATTGTAGTAATTAATAATGAAAATAGTCAACATGCTTGGTAAATACAATTAAAATGAGTAAACTTTAAAAATAAACATAATTCATGCAAAATACCCAAGAAGAAAATTTTACCTGTTTATAAACTACGTTATAATTTTTTTATTGTTATTTTTGCTCCATGGATGATAGTGCAATCTGTTAAACATGCTACGTTAAATTATATATATTGACATAAATTCTATGACAGATCTCAACACTTTTTCTGATGGAAAATTATTTCTCTTGATTTTAGTATTGAAAAAGAACTCATAATGAGCTCTGCTTATGATCAAGATTTTTAAGTAATAAATATTGAAAAAATATTTCCTTGAAACTCAAGTTAGTTGCTGTAGCATCAAAATTTAAACTTTTGAGGTCCATTGATTTTTTTAGACAGCTAGGTCTAAGTTGATTTATAAAACGAAATAAGTCAATATGAATAAATGGAAAAAAATGCAACATCAATTTTAGAAAAAATAAAATAGTGATACTTGACAGTGGACCGCAAAAGTTTAAGCTAGTTATTGGTGTGTAATTCTTTTTGCTTTTAAATTGAGTTGATTATAGCTGGCGCACCCTTCTCTCCGATGAAAGATTTCGCAACAATATTTCAGATAAGTTGGTAGAAAGGAAAATATTCCTCAAAAATTCAATTATTATTTTTTATTAAATTAAATTAATAGATTTGATGTAATAATTTAGTGTAATTGAATTCATTAATTTTTACTAAGAATATAACATTGATTTAAACCCTTGATTTGGGTTGAATATGAATTCCAAGAATTTTTTTTTTTTTCATTTAAAAATACCAGGCGTTGGTAGAATAATGAATATTACAGAAAAATGTAAATAAAACTTCTACATTTTATTTAATAAAACTATGAATGCATTTCGGGTAGTAGGGCTTAGTTATGTTAATGTTTCGTTTGAAAGCAACGCTAGGGCTATATTAGGACATGTCATTTTGAATACCGGTTAGATGATGAGGACAGCACCTGAGTTGGTACCCTTCTTTCCAAACTTCTGTACTACACCAGTGAATGAAGTTCGAAACTTCAGTATCAGAATATTTTTCGAATCTTATGAAATATGTTTAGTTTCAGTTCATTTCTTCAGATCTATGAGCATGTAATTATAGGCAAGAGCTCAATGAAATATTTGCTGAAAAATAACATGGAACAATAATATGATATACTCAATAAGTTTTTCGAAAATTTTCAAAATGAACTAGATTCTTGAGTAAAATTATATCACCCAAATAATACATTTTCACAGATTTATATGCAGATAAACAGAGTTTTCATTTTATGAAAGTTCATCGAAATAATTTGCTATATCGCAGTTCGAGTAAAGTCTAACAAAACACTTTTTCATATTAACACAATCCAGGTGTATTAGAATATTTTACTGTTCAACAGTATAAGTAATGATTTGGGTATGTCATGGTTTGAATAAAGAGCCAATCAGTATTCTTATATACGTTCAATGAAATTGTAAGGGCACCCTATTAAATGTATGAGTATTTTCTTTAACAATTGAATATATGTGGCTGTCTGAAAAAGATCAGTTTTATATACTAAATTATCTATTGCAGCTAAAGAATACTGATTCCTTCGAGAATCATGAAAAATTAAAATTCATTCTTCATTCTAAATCCTCAAAAATTAATGTATAAAGATAATGTTTTTTTTTCCAAGAAAGGATATTGAATATCTGATCACAAGGGATTGAAAGAAAAGAGAAATCGTAAACTTAACAACTTATGATGGTATAGGCAGTTACTCTTCTCATGTAATAATGAGTTCGATGAAATTGATTCCCTTATGGAACAGTTTTAACAGTTTTTAATTATGAAATTAATTTATATTTATGACATTAAATATGCAAATCAATTGAATTTTTATATATAACTTGATATCCATTCTTACTTAGCAAAAAATACCTACTTTTAATACTTATTTTATCATTCAAGCTTTTAAGTAAGTATTATCCTTGTTTTTATCTCTAACAAGGTAAAAAGCTAAAGAAAATCTACAAAAACTAATCTGAAATCTAAGACCTAAATTGAATGTCAAGCAAGTAAAAGCAGAAATGACATCTTCTGAATTAAAGACTAAATAAGCTCTTAAGTAGAGTCTGCCAAAAGATTTTCTAGAGTAATAACTCCTGTTTCACTCCAGCTAAAAATCGCAATGTGTTATTTTGAAGCATTTATGAAACAAGAAGACTGAATTACTCAAGCATAACTTGGCATAATTTTGAATCATGTTATCCATAAAATGCAATGAGAAACAAGGTAATCATGATTAGCAAACAGGATGATTATTTAGAGGTTAGCGATTAGATATCAGCTTTTTTAGAGCCGAGATAAATTAGAATTCAGATTTGATCATATATTTTCAAGGACAAATAATCTGTTATAATTTTTTTTTGTTAGAAGTAGTGATTTCATTATATAAAAAGGTAGCGGTCAAAAAGTGGGATTTTTATAAAATTTTCGTTCTAATTATAGTTTTTGTTTTATTTTGTGGTCAATACAAACGAAATGCAAGCCATTATGCAATTTTAGGATCTTTTGGCGCAATGTTGAATTATTTTTACACACACTTTTACTGTGAATTCTTAAATATTGTCAAACATTAGTATGCTAGATGTTGAATATAAACCAGAATTTCAATCAAAATCTTTATTACTACAGGAGTCAAAGCAAGTTTGACTCATCACCCATAATTAAAATATGTCCTCACATAAATAATTATTTGAAGTCTTTATTCATGCTCAAGAAATAAAGTCATTACGATCTGAAAAAATTTATAGAAATCTTGAAAATCTTCATTTATCACAGCGAAAACTTAAAACGAAAATTTTATATATTTGAAGATTCAAAAGACATGTACTACATCACTGTCAATTGTTTCAATTGGAAAAGCAAAGCCAAAATCTCTTACACGCATTTAGTGAGGGTTTTTTTTGTTGTTGTTTACTTACATGTGCTGCATTTGTGAAAAACTTTGGAAAAAGAAGTATTGAAATAAATATTAATGATACATTGAAGTATTTGCTTTTGACAACAAAAAAAGCAAACCTCAATTTAATTCAAGTAATTCCCTCTCTGATGTTTTCAATAAGGAGAATATAAGGTTCTAAATTATATTTGTAATTATTTTGATTACTCATTGCTCTTCGCTTATGTAATTGGAATAAAGAAAATTTCTAACATAAACAGTGCTTAAAATTAAGTCATAGACATAGTAAATTGAAAACAAAAATATATGCATCTTGATCGAATCCAAGGAAGAGGAGGTTGTAGTGTTACTCGCTAATCATCGTTAAAATTTTTGAATGAAATGCAATATTGTGGCTTATTTGTTATATTTATATGTTTTTTGATTGTTACTCGCGATACTATTTTTTGTAGCTCATTTTCAATAACCTAAAAAATAAGTCAGATAATTAAAATACAATTGGGCATAATTCAGAAGTTGTATTACTGAATTCGTAATAGATTTATAGACACATGCAGTAAACGGTCCTTATAAATATTCTGATTTTAGTTTAGCTAAACTAACGCAGTGTTTTAAAACAACACTGGATCTGGTTTGAAAAGGATTTCTCAATTTTGTACTGTGGTCAAACGGTAAGGAACCGAATCTCCTTCCCTCGCTTCAAGCGTTTCCGTCACCCAAGTTCATTTAACCTTACAACATCAGATTTAATCCTTTTGCACATCGGATGCTCAGTAGAAAAGGATTTCGAACTAGGAGTCCTCCGGTTCCTAAACTGAGGTCTTGTCACCTTGCCACATATCCCTCCCCCAGGATTTAAAGGAAAATAAAGGGGGGGGGAGGTGAATTCGACTTAAACATTAAAGATTCGCAACAGATTAATCAATGTATGTAAAAAAAGAATTCTACACAAACTGAAATATGTTATACATATATAGTTACCTTTTCTTTTGAATTTTTCTCCAAGAAATCGAAACAGAATGACGAAACTTCGTCCAGTTCGCTAGGTGAATCTGGCAACGACCTGTGAGCTCTCTGCGAAGATGCTGTAAGAGGTACGTCATCACTACTACTTCCATCACCACAGAGGGAAGATTTGGGACAAAGCAGGATATGCAAATTAAGGTCGGAAAATCTGCGTTTAGGAAGTGTAGTCCTCCGTCTTCGTCGATTACCTTTTTCTAGTATAGCCACATTGGCCTCTGATAGTCTTCCTCTAACATCTTCTAAAGATGAAGAACGTACAGGTAATTTAGGAGGTGGTGATGAAGGTAAACTAGGAGGGGCATTGGAGGGAAAAGGTTGGAAATGATCTGCCTTTACCGAATCTGCAGCATTGGTCGTCTTTGAGTTTTGTTGTTCATTACTGGCAGTTTCTTTAGGTTCAGGACAGGAAGGGACATTTGAAAAGTGATTGGATGTTGGAACGTTGTCATCTAGAGAAAAAAAATCAAGATTTAAAAAATTTCAAAAGGAAGAAATGAACATTCATAAACATTGATTAATTAATTACCTATGCACAATTATATTAGTAATTTTTATCTGCTTTCTCGGTAATTGAAAATGGTTGCTTGTAAGATTGAAGTAATAAAAAAAGCAAGAAATAATGAGGTTTGAAGCTTATTTACTGAAATTCAACACGTTAATCGTCGATGCATTTTCAATGATTTGTCGCTGGGGTTCATATTCATCAGTTTTTAAATACGGAAATCGATATTTCATTGCTAGCTGCTACTTTATATTTGACAGCGGTATTTAAGACAAGAATCAGTACATTAATATAGAATTAACTGATAATTTCGTGCTGGAAGTGATGAATTTCACTTAATTTTTTGTTTGTTTCGGTCATATATATTAGTATACTACCTGACATGTGAACTATATTTAACATATGCTAAAGGGCATTTTGAAACATAAACAAATGATCTACCTTTGTGAAATTCACTCAAGGCAAAACTCCTGGCCCAAAAGTAAAGCCCCCATTATCCAACACATTAGTTCACGTGGTAAGATAAAGCACAAAATGAGGCAAACCCATTTATTATAGAGTATTATTGGCAATATTAGTGTTACTGAAACGGAAACTAAGCTTTACAAAAACGAAAAACTCTCGCATTTCGTGAGTTAAATTCATTATCACTTACTTATACAGTCATCAACTGATAATACTACTGACTATATAATATTATATATTACATAATTTAATAAATTATACCTCTGCTATTGTTAAGGTTTTTCCTGTCTACGAGTAAAGTACATTGTATTAAAACAAACATGTTTTTGAATAAATTTCAATCAGTTGGAAGAGCAATGACAATAGCAGCAGATCCATACTTTTGCAACATGAGCATAAAAATCAACTTTCTTGAAGCAGAAAATTAACATAAAATATTCGCATAATAAAACTATGTGCTATTCGCATATAAAACTATCCGGAAGAGAGTGTCTGCTAACAGACTGAAGAAATAACTGAAGTGCATGATAAAATAGAATAAATCGTTAGTTCTAAAATGAAAAAAATCAAAAATGTCTCGAGAGTGACGCCATGGAATTCAAAGTCATCACAAGCCTTATCAGTTTCGATTAAATGCAGTTGAAAGCGACAGCCGAAGGTCAATGAACAGGTACAAATTTCAACTAATATGATAAATTAAACAGGACAATGCAAGTTGATTTATTTCAAACTTGGCAGGAAAATTCTCAATAAATTAGCTTTCAAAAATTCTCAATAAATTAGATTTATTGGCTAAACTGTGATAAATCAGTTAAGTCAGATTAACCAAATATCTAAATTTTTAAATTCTCCTAATCCAATACACAGCGATTATTGATCTAGGAAAAGGTTCAACCCTTAAGCATAACAGCTATATGTGAAAATATTGACAGCAGCCATGTGAAACTTTAAAGTATCTAACCAAGATAAATGCACCGAAAGTCAACATGGCGGATATACGGCATCGCATTATCAGGCATTGGATACACATGGTATACTCGAATATTATATAACAGGTTAGCGTTGAGTTCTGAAGTTACAGAGGAGCAAATTGGAACGGATGTGCAATTTTTGTTTATAGATGAAAATTGTACTGATAGGATTGATGCAAGAGATCACGATATTTTTTTTTACCATTATCTAAATGTTAGATTAAATGAATGATTATTTGGTGAAAAAAAAGTAATGTCTACTTGATGGGGTTTTTTTTATTATTTCCTTTGCACATTAAAATACACTAATAAATATTTGGCACTTATGATTACCAATTTTTTTTATCTTCTCTGGGAAAGAGTGTCTTAATTCTAAACATGTATTAAAAACTGTAAATAAATAGTTACAAATACAATATGATAATAAAAGCAAAATTAATGAAATGTTCTAGTTCCTTTTTAAATGTTAAATGTTGATTTTATTTTAATTCACTAACAATAAAACATTTTGAAATTGTACATAAAAAGGAGAATTGGGATTCAACAATTTTAGTTAAATATTGTTTAGATTGAAAATATTTTTTCAACATTTATAATTTTCAATGGATATCATGAAAGTATCATTAAAACTGGTAAAATTATTAACTGAAAGTTTGAATAATATTTTAAATCACACTGTTAACAGTATTGTTTTGAAGCTACAAGAGGACTGTTTAAGGTTACAATTTGTAATTATGAAACGTGGTTAAGTAAGTCATCTGATATGGTACTCTACAATTCACACCTCTTCAGGGATTGTCATTTGACCTAAACATATGTAATTTGCATCAGGCCTATACATAAAGCAGGTTTTATTTGGTAAAAAAAATTAAAGTCGTAATATTCTGGTCTTAAATGTGATAAATGAACTTCAAATCAACAAACAAGATCCCAAGGATAACTCAGATTATTATCCAAATTTTTTATTACGTTAAACTAAGAAAAGCTAAATAATAGTAGTAGTCATTGAAGCCTACTAAAGTTGACAAAATTAATTTTGGGTAAGCTAGAACAAAAATCCTGCTAATAACCAGATACCAAATCATTATATATAAAAATATTTGCAGTATTCTAATATAGAAATTATTTTAATCATATTAATTTAAATACCCAAACTGCATATCTTTCAAAATGCATGTTGTCTGACCTCACTTTTCGATCAACTAAGCCGAAACCTCATATTAGACATGCATTAGCACATTTTTCTCGAAGAACGTCATAAGAAATACTTTTGAGTATTCAACTTGTTGTCAGTAACTGTTAGCAAATTCTTCGATGTTGAATTAGAAATTAAAATTCCCTCCCCCCTCATTCAAGCTGAACAAGGAATACGGATTTCAAAGAAAAAAAAGTCGGAAGATTGACATGAATATGTTTGTGGCACATGACATGTCATACAATGGGAAAACTCGGACTACAAAGCGCACGTGCCACAAATCCGAACGCTAAGCGGAACTATTCAGATGAATTATTTAGGGAAATGTTTAGGAAAAGTGGTCGCGACAGAGAAGTGCGTGTTTCAGACGGATATATTATGCACCGAAGTCCATTTTTACTGCAATGGCGTGAAGCATTCATGTATAATGCATGATTAAATTTTATTCTAACCTAATCCAGAAATCGGAAAAACGAGTTGCTTCGATTGTCAGTTCCTCTTTGGGTTCTTTTTATTTGTTTCGAACAGTGAACTCGCATTTATCACCAAAAATAGTAGCTCGTATGCAAATTGAGTGATGATAACATTCATTCAAGGTGATGCTTTAAAAATAAGGATGGGCAGCGGATCAAAGCCATGCAGAAAATAACAAAAGCAAATGATTAAGTTTTTGGTTTGATTATATTTACACAATTGTTAGTTATGGTTCAAGAAAATTTGAGATTATTAAAAAAAAGATTTTATGATAGGGGCAAAAGAAGAAATATCAGTTAAAACCTGGTCATGCTGATTTGAAACATCTTATCAATAGTTAGATTTTATTCTATCCTGGAGAGAATGTATTTAAATCCAAATCAGGTTTACAGTTTTTCGAACTAATTATAATGAGAGAAGATTCAAACTGATAGAGAGACGAAAGTATTATTTTATTTAATTAACCAGCCTAAAATATGTAACAATTATGCTAATACTTTTGAAGAAAAATCAATAATTCAAATAATAAAACAATATTGGGTTTTTTTAGATCCAGGAACACTATTTATAGATTTTAAGCTCTTTAAATTCATATAATTAACGGTTATTCTGTATCCTGTGGCCTCTTCGTGGATGGTGAACTTGAATTGTTCCCGACGATTAGGAGTTTGAAATGCGTATCAAAAACACATACAGTTACTTGATAAAACAAATACAGCTACTCAAAATTTCTAAACAACTCCTCCATTGTAAGCTTCATTTGAAATATTTACCTAATCTAGCAACCAGCAAATTTATATGCTCCATTTTTCTGAACTTAGGAGTATATTTCTGCATATATATTATATAATCTTAATAAGTTTTCATATCTTTAATGTATTTCTTAATTATTATAAATATTATTGAACCTCAAAATTAATTATTTTTCAAATAAGCTATCAGACTGTGTTATTCATATGGAATAAAAATTAGTTGATTAAATTTCTATCAGGGTTTGAAAATATCAAAATCAAAATATTTCATAGTCAGCGTTAATGCACAACCATATATAATTCCAGATCTCTAATACATCAAAAAATGAAAAAAAATCGATACCAAAATTCCATTGCTATAACTATGAAACAAGTCAAGTTGAATGAATAAAAGAGTATAAAAAGATATATGCTGTCTTGGGAGTGAATGATCCCATATTAATGCACGGCATATGAATTCTGCATAATCATATTGTTTCAATACGTGCATATTTTATTTATTATTCTTCAATGTTTTTTTTTAAATTTAATTTCCGATATTCTTAATCGATTAAACAAAAATGTTTGAATATTTTCAAACAAAAATTCCAGTACTATAATTTTTCTAAACCTGGATTAAATTTTTCACATTATGCCATGTTCGCAATGAAATTAAATACTAAAGAACCTGTTTTATCAAAATAATAGGTCAAATGTATACAATACTTTTTAAGTTTTAGGACAAAATTTGCTTTTATATTATATATATATATATATATATATATATATATATATATATGTGTGTGTGTGTGTGTGTGTGTGTGTGTGTGTGCGCATTAAAAACTTTCATATACGTAGAACTAATAAAATAAAACAATTCCTCAGAAGTATAATATGAAATTTATTTCACAAAAAGTGCATGTTTATTTTCTTTTCAAAGAAAGACACTTTTCATAATTAAATATTTACATAAAAATTAATTTTCGTAAGAGCAGTACGCAGAGCAAAAATATCGATCGGATTTTCGATCGATATTTGAGTTCGAAAAACACACTTATTGGAATCATGTAAGTGTACATGTTTGCTCGTGTGAGATTCTGTGAACTAGATAGTTAAAAAACTGGACTAGCTAGTCTGTAAATGATTTATTATTTATTTGTATTCAGAAGTGAAAAAAGATATATGAAGAAATTCGAAAATTTCTACGATTATTTTAGATCTGCATCAAATTTTGAGCGAAATTCGTGAACATTATAAATGCATAAGTGATTCTCTTCACTATACGATGGAGATGCTTCATGAAAATGCGTCATCGCAATATAATCACAAATTTCTAAAATCAATGCTTTTGTGAGTATAATTTTGTTAATATAGAGGAGAAACCATATTAGATTGAGGTTTTAATTTTTTTTAAATCCCAAATGGTAAGCGGATGATAAAGTGATTTCGATCCAGCGTTTAACATTTTTAATACAAACAGATTAAAAATGTTAAGCGATTCTCTCACAACAGATCTCAGGATAGCAACGTTTATTTCTAACCTAACTGCGATTTTAATTGAAATGAAAAAAAAAAAAAAAAAAAAAAACATAATGACACATGTAAAATGGCAGTAAGTACTAAAATGGAAAGAATTAAAGGATATTCAGATGAATCGAACATCACAAATTTAAAATTTGTTGCGTTTTTCCTCTTTCAAAATTTGATTTTTGTGATTGTTCAACCATTGGTTAAAGAAAATAATTTTTAGGGAATGTTTTTGCTAGTAATCCCGCATAATTTAAAGTTCGGATACTGCATTTAAAAATTTCGGTACGAGATCATTTCTATATTTTTAGATTGTTTAAACTAGTTTTATTCTTAGTTTAAGACAATCGAAAACCTAGCAGGTGGGGGAAAAAACTTTTATATTAAAAAATGTTTCCTATAAACAACAGGAAGGACATGCAGAATTTTATTTTCCTTGAAGAGCTTCAAAATTCAATAACTCTTGAAAGTTGAAAACGATTCTTTTCCCGAAACAATCAAACATAACATCGAAAGAAAATAAATTATGTCACGCAATCTTAGCAAAAACATCTGCATCAATAAAGCCCAAATCTCATACGTTGTCATAAATACGCCGTTAATGTACAATGAATAAGACTGAAAAACATGTTATTAGAAAAATACGAATTCATATATTATATAAGTAATTATTACCTGATCAGAAATACATTAACAATTGAATTGTACCACTAAGCAGCAGTTAAGTATAATCTACTTCTTTACTGGCTTGGGGAGAAAGACGTGTAAGAAAGATATCAATGTCAATTTGAGATAGGAATCTTTTATATTGTTTGGCTACGTATTCCAAAACTCTCTGTACCTTTGCGCGTGTATTAGGATGTGACAAAATAAGGGTAAGAGGAAAGATAAGAGATTTTGACATTTCAGAATAATATAAACTCGGATTACTCGCAGACTGAATTAATTTAAAATCACATGCTTAGAAACGATACGATATTCACATATACGTAAAAACTAGCCAATAGGGTGGAAATCGAGGTCAAAGAATGACGAATTCCGGAAATGAGCTCACTCTTCCCTGCCTTACCCCTAAGTGAGATGGAATCGTCGAATAGTGGTCTTTTCGAGATACAGAAATAAGCAGTACCAGAGTGAGATTGCAATCATTTCTTGTCAATTTTATATAACTATTATATCATGTTAAGCCTTAGAACTCGGATATCTAATTTCAAGCACCATTCAAGACGATGCATCATTTTGAGATTAGTTTTTTTTTTTTTTAAATTTTGATTGTTAAAAATACCTGCGGAGATGTAAATTAACCTAACAACTAATCTAGCTAAAATGTAAATTAATTTTTGAAAAATTCAGTTAAAATATGTATTTACTTTTATGCGTATTTAAGTTGAATATAATACATGTACGAAAATAAATACATGTACAAGGATCATATATACTTTTTACAGCAATAAATAAGTTCTTGTATTAGTTGAATAATTATGCATAGAATTACTTTTTTTGAGTGCAAAGGATTAATATGCCGTGTTATATCCATTTCTCAACCCCAATCAAGATTTTTCAAAGGAACTGTTCTTTACTTTGATATATATGAAGTGATTTTAATTCCAGATGGGTGTGGGTTTTTACAGCGATTCTGAAATTTAAAAAATTCTGAATAGCCTTTTCAATAAAAATCTGGTGATCCAAAATATCCTATGATTCATGTAAAAAAAAGGAATTTAAAAACTTCTAAATCGGAATCTTAAATTTTTTCTACTCGTCAACCTTTTTTTCTGATGACACTCTCTCCCCTTCAAAATAGTTTTTCTTTAAGTAGAATATCCGTTTTCTTCAGGTAAATACCCGAAATATAAAGTTAAAAAATCATGTAGCTTAAGTTAACAATTAAGGATAAATAATACTTTTTGATGGAATAAAACTGCTTGATAAATTATTATTAAATTTCCAATTGAGGATCGCTTCTAATTTTTTTTCCTATTATAATAGAGAGATATATAAGAAGATGAAGCTTTTATGCTATCGAAATTATCATTCCTGACCTGATCACCAGTTGTATAAAAAGACGTGTGACATGCTCTAGCCCAGACTTGACCTATTTTAATTGTTTTATAATAATTCCTCGAGCATGCGAAAAATCCTTTTTCATCTATCATTTTAAAATGTCACCCAAAAATTCAGTTTTAATAGAAAAGCTCAATAAATGTAAAGATAAGAGGAAATATTGGATATTCAGAAAATAAAACCAGTATCGAGCTCATGAACGTCTACAATTGTTATATGCAATACATGTTTGTATCGTTATGCATAACGGAATGATCATAATTACATACAAAATATTCCTTTGCAAGAGTTGAAATCACAATCTAGGAATGAATCGTTATTCAGCAAGCTTTAATATACTTTACATTGTTTCATGTGGTTAGAATGAGTAAAACAGATAGAAAACAGGATAATTATTTCAATGGTTAAAAATTTAAATCAGTAACTTAATGCTGCTTCTATTAAATGGTGTCACCCAGTGCGGACCGCATTTCTAACACCTCCCCAATGACGTCAAATGCTTATTGCTCAATGAAACAACTAGTAAATTCATTCACTAGTTTTGTCACTGAATAATAATGGCATTTTAAATTGTAGTGTATACAGTTTGGACTACGGAATTAATTCAATATGGAGTTTCCAAGAATAGTTTCTTAGGATATGAATAGCTTGGGGAATGGAAATATTAAATGGAAACAGTGAATATTCATTGGGAGCTGTGTAATTCTTTTCATTTTTAAAGAGAAGACTTTGCATTAGATTATCATGACCGCTGTTTGAGAGCTACTGATTAGTTTTATGGTTATTAGATAGCAAGCTTGAAAGAGTTCTTTCAGCGATATTTGCAACAATAATGCTCCAAAAACAAGGTTTACATCAAGCCATTATTGCCAATCCAGCAAGATGATGCAGGCGTAGAAACAGCGCAACAGCAGGTCAAGTAGTTTACTCTTAGGGAGATGCACCTTTTATTGATCGCTCTTTCTGCGCATGTATTATTTTACTGAGTTGATAATGCTGCATTAATGCCAACCCTGCCTAATTACTGACGAAAAAATTACCTTTTCGTTTCAAGAAGGCAACAGGTTCTAATCTATTTTGGTAGTTTCAGTTTTTATGTAGGACAATATAGAAATTGCTCTCCAAATTATTAATTTAGCAGGCTACGTTATTATAGCTTTGTATATAAATATTTCATTGCAAAAGAATTTAGATTTATCTGCAAGCGTTATACTCAAACAACTATTAAAACGTAAGAGAAAGAAAATAATGAGAGAAAACTTTTACGTGGAAACTGAAAAGTCGCCTCAAATTTAAGGATCAGGCAATATAGTTTAGCAGTATGAACTGCTTTCTCATGAAACACGAACGGTATACTTTTGATTAGAAATATTTTTTAGAAGTTTGAATAACCTACCATAATCCATATATTCTATTTATTATTCTTTTTGAAATGCTTTGTTTATTTCTGGTTACTTTCCTTTTTCGCATACGTATAAAGTCGTATATGTACGCATACGTACATATATTTCGTATATGTATGCATACGTATAAAGTCCTTTTACAAAAAGAATTTTGATGGTTTTCGAATCTCGAACTTCCAATCTTGAAACCAAAATCCACCGCTTTTAAAATTTTATAAAGTATAAAGGATTTTATAAACGAATATCCTAACTTCGCAGGTCTATTAAAAAATACTAAACAAAATACAGCCTCGTTGTTCATCTGAAATTAAAAATAACAGCTGAAAGTTTGATACGGTTAGTTATAAGAATTCAATGCGAGCCCCTCCAGAAATGCGAAGGATATCGAAGCGATAGAATAACTCATTCCACACTTTTTTTCTGCATGCCTGGTGTAAAGTGAGTATAGCAATATTTGATTATTTTGCGTGCATTAAGCTGCAACTGTTTGTTCCACCATTACCAACCGACGTTGATGAGCTTAAAGCAAACGTATTTGTAGGTTTTTCAAAGCGTCAAAGAGATACTGAAAAAGTATAGTTCGAGTTATTATATCAACATAATATCTTTCATATTTTTTGGAGGGACTTACAATGAGCACTTATAACCATGTTAAATTTAAATTTTCAACTGTTATTTGCAATTTCTGATGAACAAGATGTTATGCTTTGATTTGTTTTCTTTAAATAGCCTTGCTAAATTGGAATCTTCATTTGTACGTACCTTGTATTTTTCTTAATTTACAGAACTTGGGCAATAAAGGAATGAAATACCAATTGAGTATGATGAAAAATTCGTAAACTTTTGTTTAAAATGCTCAAATTATGGCTCTGCAGCTTAAAGACCCCAAAATAACAAGTTGAATAAAGAATATATTACTTGTCTTTGTTCAATAAGTTTTATCCTTAGCAGTATAGTAATATCGTTACGGCATATATATTTTTAAATATTTTCATGATTACAATACAGTTATTTTGATTAGCAACCAAAATCAATAACTGATATCAATAAATGTCTGCTTATATTGTTGTAGTAAAAACAATCAAATTAAATGTGTTTTAAGTCAAACGTATACTTTGAATCCCATGCCACTGTACAGGTAGTGGTGTATTAAGAGTTAAGAAATTCACTAACATTGTTGAAATAAAGGATACTTCTCTTTTTAATTGAAAAATTTTAATTTTATACCAAATATGACAAAATGCTGAATAATAATTGCATCAAAAACCAAATTTCACTCACAATTTTTTTTTTTTAAATTAATTTCATGAAGGCTTTTATGAAAATAGCTTGAAAGTCCCTTGCAGCCATTGGTATACTAATAAAGTTTTCGTTGATTTCGAAAATAGATTTTATATTAAAAGGAAATTCTTTAATAATAGGCTTGTCGGCTAATGAACTGAAAGAGATTTTATTTTATTTATTCGTCGATTGCGCTAACAATCTTCTGTATTTACTTCGAGCTCATTATTTCGGAACTCCGAAATCGAACACGCAGTTTTTTTGTATCGCTCTTCAATTACGCATGAAATCTACAAACGACTACGGAAACAAATATGTAGTTCGAGTTTACTCATGCACGAAAGTTTGTCTGACAGACGCATAAGTAATACGTAAGTTCCTGCTTCGATTTAAAAATTCATTACCATGAGCTACGCTATGGCTGCTATGCATTAAAAAAATATCTGATGAACAAAAATAAAAATGCTTAGGAGATACCAATTTTCTCAACTATAAGAATCGCTTAGCTAAGAAAGGCTTTTCATGTAAGTCACAATATGATAATATAACATTTCGTAAAGTGTAACAATTCAACTACTTTTTCAATTCGCAGTTATGGCTTCAATCAAATGTGTGACATTTGTATAACCAAGCCCAGTATTCTGGAGGTGAGTTCCATTCTTCGCCAACAGAGGGCGACAGGAGCTAATTCGGTCACAACGAATGACCATGAGAGACATAGTGAAAAAAAATGTTTGTTTCCAAAACAATTCTTGTTTTAAGTCCTTCACCTCAGAAAACCACATTATAATAGAAAATGAAAAAACGACCATAACAAAAGAACATACAACACCCGTATTATGAATTCTGTGGAATAGGAAATAGAGCTGACTTGTTCATTCATACACGCAAACGAACTTTTTTTTTTTTTTTTCAATGAACTTGTTGAGACATTTCTGGTGCACAACAGGAATTCAACAAAGGATAAACCAAAACAGAACCAATTTTGTTTTTTCAAATGACGAGCATTAATTGAAAATTTTTATTTAAATAATTTTTTTTAAACTTCTGACAGATATAAGGTTAAAACAGTGAAATTTAACTTCATTGAAAATTATTCCTTAATAATTCTCCATAATAGTTTGTTACCCAATAGTGTATAGATATCATTTAACGCATTATGCATAATAGTATTTAAAGTTTAAACTTGCAAAGCGCAATAATTGATGTATGAATTGATGCAGTTTTATCGTTTGTAGATTTATTTTGAATAAATTTATGATTTATAAAATTATTTGCTTCCAATAGTCTTGTAAGAAAAAGATTTTTGTAAAGAAATTTAAAATTAAGGTTCTTTTTAAGATTTTAATTAAAAACTAATAACAAATTGAAATAGTTTAAATAATTTTTATAGCATTCCTTACAGTCATTTAAAAAAATTTCTCAGTTTTTTTTTTTTTTGAAATTTTTTAAATATTGCTTTGAAAGATTATAACCTCTGAAAATGAGCAAAAAATATCATCTTTTCTATGATTTTGAGTGAAAGGTAGCCATTTCATAATTACCTACGTAATTTATATAAAACAAATGTTTCCAAACCATGTTAGGCTTAAACATGCTAGAAATGACTATCAAATTAAGTATGTATGGAACACTCAGACCAAATGAAAGAGAAATACATGATGTGCGAATTCTAAACTCGAATATTTTGTCAAAACAATCGACTTTTAAGAAAAATCTATTTAAAAGCTAAACCGTAAGAAATTCGCTTTCTTCTTTCAAAGCAAGTAACAGGTTCAAAGGGAAATTATTCCAGTTAAAAATATTTTGATCAAAGGCTCTAATAAAAATATTTCTATAGTTGCGAAATTTATATAAATAGAATACTTTTTTTGTAGAGAAAGAGTAAATGAAAATCGTCCATTTTAGCCTACTTTGCTCATTTCCCCAAAACTTTAAGGGTCTTAATTTAACACTAAGCAAAAAGATGCACGTACTACTCGTAATAGTAATCGTATAACTAACTTATAACGTTATAGTAAATAACTAACGTAATAAGTATAGTTAATATAACTTATAACTAAAAAAAATGTACAGTTCTAAAACAAGTATAAAATTGCAATTTATTATACAAATATTCTTATTAACAAGAAAATGTGCAACTTCAAAGAAATGTATCTTAGCAATATATCTGGATTTATTTTTCCAAGAAGTTTTTATTTGGGAAAAAGTTTATAGATAATAAACTAATAATCTTTGAAATATTTTTTAGTTCATGCGAGTAAAAGAGGCATTTATAGGCTATCTACCCTGTCATTAAAAGGAAATGGGTTACGTATATAATTAAAAAATTTTAGGAATGAAGGAATTTTTTTTGAATTAAAAAAATTAATTTTAATTAAAAATTCGAAAAAAGCGCTCCTAGGTGCACATTCCCGACCTCCAAGGTATACATGTACCAAATTTGGTAGCTGTAGGTGCAACGGTCTGGCCAGTTAGCGAAAACTCGCACACATTCAGCTTTATTATAAGTATGGATTATGTATTTGTTTCCATGTAATTTTGCACCCAGATAGATTAAAAATGTCATATATTGCAAAGCTGATAGAATGATGTATTTTAATACATAAAATTAAGGGATGGAGGGAGGAAAATACGTTTTAAAATTTTGCGTATGATTTTAAAACTAATTGTTTACATGCTTTATATAGAAGTACAAAATTAATATGCGATACGTTTCATCAAAAAGTTAAATCCTTTTCTGAAATATCACAAATACTTCATATACTCTAATCTGTTTCATACATTACTCAATGATTTAAACTACATTCTCTCCCAAAATTTCTTCGGTCTAAACAACATTATATGTTCAGTAGCAGGAGGCACACGAATCACACAAATCAGAAAAGCACGAAGAAAAAAAAAACATAGAGATAGATATTCAAACAAGTTTCTCAAAAACCCCCCCCCCCCCCCGAATTTATCAAATAAGCCGAATTTACATAATTCGCAATGTATCCAATTCGCAAAATCGGCACAGCTCGAAATAAATAATATATTAAAATGCATTCTCCCAAAAAGCATCGTTTGGCCTAAACATGAGACAAATTAACATGATGTTGAGTTTGTAAAGGTCACACAAACCAACCAAATCAGAAATAAATACGGAGCTGAACTGAATTCCAAATTCAGATCAGTTTGTTCCCTCCTCCCGTCCTTCTCGCTTAGCAACTCAACTGTCAAATAGCACTTGTTGCATAGCGGACTGAAACGAAATGGGTCGCTTGCAACGAAATGCTTTTTCTTTGCCTGTGATTAACCGCGATTTGCCGAGAGTTGGACGATAGGCCAGGCTAATCCTGACGAGTATCGCTTCCAGTGGATTATTACTTAGGACAGGGGGGAGATACCACTCAAAGTCAATGAACCTTCCCTTCCGATTGCTTGGAATCTGGTTTTTGCTTTAAATCTCTCATTCTGAGAGTTAATAATGTGAAATGAGGTATTTGCATCTGTAGAAGCCGAGGATGAACGACATGTTTTCGTATTTCTCAAACCCACCGGCTTGAAAGATTGAATCGAAAAGGGTTTCATTTATCGAGAATGGTCTCATTTTAAATCCCAAGCGGCAAGATTTCTTTAATAATTATTCCTCTTGTAATTCAGAGTAAATAAGTGTAAAGCATTTATAAAAAGTTAAACACATTGTTTTTAAAATTCCGGATACGACTACTTTATAAATCTGTGAGCATGTATGTATCCAAATCATATACAAAACTATGCGCTTCTATAGAGCCTTATGTCACCAAATGAGCCTTATGCACATATTTTTTTTTAAATGATTTTTTTTTCACATTAACTATGCAAAAATTCTTTTCCCAATATAACACAACACGAGAATCATGCATGTATATAATATATAATTACCCATATTAGACAATTTTTACTTCAAAACTGCACCATATGATGAAAATCCAGGTCTTATTATGACCCAGACTTGCTTCTTATCTTAAAATTATATTCTGATAAAAAGCGATAATAATGTGAAGAATATCTTTTTATATTTCATTTTGAAGAATCAAGATAAAACAATGAAAATCCTTAAAATTTCCCATTGATTGGTCCCAAATATAGCATTTGAGAAGTATTTATAATAATTTGAATCTTTTTCCTTTATTAAATAGAAAAGCATTAAAATATAGGAGCCTTCTGATTTTTGATGTAAAATGACTTCAGGATATTCTCAGGTAGGACATTTGATCTTAATTTTAGAAATAAGTGCCAAGTTTCTCTTGGAAAAGAATCATTTATACATTTGAATTTAAAATAGTAACTAAGCTCGTAACATGGAAAATATAGAAAGGATATAATAATATGTTCAAACCATCTTCTCACTTATTGCAAACTTAGTGATAAAATAAACGATAAATTAGAGCATATTATATATATAATATAAATATCCAACAACCAGCTGATTAATGGGTAAAAAATGGCACATTAAAACAGAAGTTAGAGGGCAAATGCGACTTCTTAAAATACTGGAAATGCTTTCAAATTTAAAACAAAATAGATTTTTAGACAGCATTGTCATTTTAAAAAATATTTCTAAAAAATAATCTAATTTCCGAAGAAATCAAAAGAAAATTTTTAAAAATAATAATTAAACCCCTTAAAAATGTCCGCTTATAAACACATTCTAAGTGTCCAGAAGATAAAATAGTATGCTTTAAAAGCAATTTCCAATTGTGTTTTAATACAGAAACGTAAGATATTTCAATTTTTTAAAAAGTATAATGTTCTTATCAACAGTAACAGAACAAAATTGCTTGTTTTTAAGAATATTTAAACATTTAATATACTTTTGCAATAGTATTTAAATATTAAATTGTTTTTAGGAGGGTGGAAGTAGAATTTAATAAACGTTTCATGTGCTGGTTTAATAATAGCAGGTGCGAAAAGAGTCTTAAAATTTGTTTCTCGACTTTTTTTAGTTAAGGCACAGGGGTACTGTTTATATGAAATTAAAATTAAAGAGGTAAATATTTTTAGCAAAATTTGAAGCGTTTATATATTAGCATATATATATATATTATATTAATTATATATTAGTTTATATATATTATATTAATTATATATTAGTTCTGTATGTTTCGTTAAACCAGTACTGCATTTCTCAAAGGGTACAAACTCAAAGAACCGAGAAGTTTTGGTTTCAAACTGCGAAGTATGCAAATATTCAAGCTCAATCCTTCATCTGAGAGCTGAACATCTCTACCCAAATCTCTTCAATCTTGTCGATAGCCTTCATACCAAGAAAGCTGTGGAGCAGAAAGCTATTCCGACTTAAATGCGGGTCAAACTGAAAAACAAAAACCGGTGATCGCGGCAATGCTATCTCGAAGCAATTTTTATTTCTCTTCGAGAAGTTCCCAAAATGTTTCAGACTTTTTACAGTTTTTCAAAGAAAAAGAAAATACCTTGTTTATGAGACCGAATCCTTGTGTCTGTGGTCATAGGTATTTCTGTCTTTTTTTTTCAAACTGTCATTGGTCCGAATGCGGGAAAAAAATAATTGCATTGAATAAAAAAAACACTATTCAATAATATATAACAATGAATTTTCAGGATTGTGCTTTTCGAAAATTCATACTCATTTATAGTTATACTGAATTATTTCAGTAATTTTTTTAAAAATCAATCAGCTTGATATTTTCAAATATTTTTTTTACTGTTGCCTATTATGAGAAATACTAATAAATTTGCTCTATATTGTCGCAAATGCATGTGTTTCACGTAAATGAACATGAAAAGGATAAATATCCATTTTTGGCATTCACAATAAATGAAAATAATGATAAAAAAATCTTAACCATTACTTCACAAATTTCATTGATTTTTGTTAAAACTCAAAGCAATTACTCAATTTAAAAAGGGTTTAACAGAGTCACAAACAAAAACTTACCTTTATTAGAAATGCATTCATATCTTGAAGATTCGTCTTCATTTATATCGCCTTCAACTTCAGGTAGTGTTTCGTAAGTATTCTGATTTATTGCAGGCGGATATTCCTTTCCAGTTTTGAGATCATCTTTATAATCTAAAAAGTTTGACTCCTTATCTTGAACAGATACATTATCAAAGAACGCTTCGTCACAGCCTGGAAGGAACTGAACTTGTTTCTTTCTTTGCGAATCCTTAGATTCTTTACAATTTTGAAAAACGCGAGAGGCATCTTCAGGTTCCTGTATGGCATTATCACGCCTGCGCTTCTTTTTCAAAATTGATTTTAACTCATTTGATGATGAAGAGGTCCATGTCGGATATTCCGAGGATAATGTTCCTCCACTACTACTGCAATCACTTGAGGACTCGTATTTCGATTCCTGTTTTGAATTCACAGAATTCGTACAAGAAATTGATGAGTGGTATTCAGATTCGTATCTAGACTCTCCGTAATCATCATTGTCATCGTAAATGTCATCCCGCTGCAATGAGTTTTCATAGTTATCACAGTCAGATGGCATGAACATGCTTTCAGATTTCAAGGATGAATGAACGGAATTATTTACATTAATATTAGGAATATATGCGTCATCTGAAAGTAAGGACGACATCGACTTAGAAATTTCTCTAGAAGTATAACCTAAACCATTATGTGGCGAGTTGGATGACTTGCGCATAGGAGGAGGCGAATAGGTAAACTTGGGATCCCTCAACTTAGAACTTACTACAGTTCCTTCATCACTTTCATCACTGTAATCATAATCAGGATCAGGTATACAGATAGATTCATCTGAAACTGACAGCTTTCTCCACCGAGCTTTACCAGAATCACAGCTAACTTCCAGATCATCTGAAGGATCACAGTCAAGATCCAAATCGGGTGATTTAGCTCTATGATTATCTGTAAAAATTCTTTGTCCTCCCACTAAAACGCTAGGTGAGTCACTGTAGATAGTGTTATCACTTTGTAACTTCTTAAATTTATTGCCAAATTTTTTGTTCGCTATTTGTCTTGGTGATCCACTAGAAGGCGATTTAGATTTATTTTGAAGTTTCAACCATCTGGCTTTGTTCATTTTAGCTATCGCATTATCACTAAGGTTGTCATCGATATCACTGTCATCTATTTCAGAAATAGATGGGGTTTTCACAACTTTCTTGATTAGATCGTAAGCAGTGACATCACACTCGAGTATAGATTTCCTAGATATCATTCCGGAATCATTCACTCCAGAACCTTTATATCCTGAGCTCTTATATTTAGAGCTTCCAGTTACACACTTTTTATAACCGGACATTCTGCTTGCAGATTCAGGTTTAGTATCAGTTTTGTCATCGGTTACTAAAGGAGATTTCATTTTTTCGGAATTAGCGGGTGTTTTCATGGGTAATCCACCATTTGGAGAGCCATTAGTAGGGAAAGCAGGAGCACAATATTTGCACCGTGTTTGATTACGGGAAGATTTTATATGGGAAGATGAAGATCCTTCATGTCCCGGCCGTCTTCTCACCATACAAGCACAGGCTGGCCCAGGAATTATCTCCACAGGTGGAGGAGGAGGAACTGAAAACACTGAAAGAAAAAGAGAATCAGTCAATTGGTTTGAAACAAATATTTGTGAGCAGAAGGTAGAAAATGGTGCAAAAATTATTTGAGTCTCTACATGATGGACAAAAATATTATTAAAAAACTAGAAAAATCAGAACATTCAAAATACAATGCACAAACATGATAAAAAAAAGTGTAATCAAAGATTGAATTGGTAAAAAACATTCAATTAAAAATATTTCTTTCAATTAATTTTTTCTCAAATTTAAACTCAACAACAAAAAAAGGTTAAACTGCAAGCAAAACACACGAAAAACCTTTTTAGAATAAAGAAGTTGCTACAGTGATATAAACTGAATACTATATGCTAAACGAAAATGTATGCAAACATTAAATGCATTTTATATGCACTTTTCATTCCATTGGAAAGAAAATAGTGTAATAAATGAAAAACTGCTACATTTCACAAAATAATTTCACAGTAGTTTGGTCAAAAACCCCTCATATCAATTACAAATGATTAAATAATATGACCATCCCTTATATTATTCTAAAAATATTAGATAGAGTTAAATTACATAAACAATAAGTTAACAATTATTTTTGAAAGTAAATTTAAATTTGTTCTTGTCCAAGTTCCAAATTTATTAGTTCTTAAATACTCGAGTTATTTGGTCAATTTATTTCTCATGGATATTCAATTTATTTGATATAAGTGGATCAAGCTCATATATTGATGAAAAATGCAGAAATAAAAAAAGTATGCAATTATTATATTATATAAGTCAAATTTATAAATATTGATCTTGCTTATTAATTGAAGATTCTTTAATAAATGAAAATAATACTTTGACGAAAATGTCAGCAGTTTAAAATAATATTATCTCTGTCTGGAATACTGGCCACCATACGCTCTAAATTAAAATTTATTCAAATAGTATTCCTGTTAGAAAGTTAGTAGCCAATGTTTCTTTTTCAGAGCGCCTGTACGCGACAGTAACAGCATTTGCTTGAAAAAGAAATATATTGCAGATGATAACTGGTTTTCAATCTAAATCTGAAGGGCAATAAAATTCATTTTTAAAACAATGCATATTTATGTATCACAAAAAAAAAGAATATACTTTTAAAATAAAAAGTAAAGATTCCCTTGATTTGTTCATACGGAAGTTTGTTTAGCTTCTTAAAAATATGTATAAAGAAATTGCGCGATTCATCATGTTAAGGACCTATGCCAGTTTTTGATAAAATTAATAATGCTGATTATTCAACAAATTATGTAACAAAGCAGGCGATTTTATTTTGTTTGTTAGTTATTTATTTATTAGATACATGTCTTGTTTCGAAGTTCTAAGAAAGCTGTTTTGGAATGAATCTTGCAATTTAAAGCGTAGTCAAATAACGAGGCCGAGTAACTGAGCCTGGACTCTAATTTCCCATCTTCCACCACATAAAATTGAGGACACAGATTCGGTGGAATCGTAGATTAAATCAATGACTATTTGACTAAGATATAGAAACCCTACAACGTTAAGGATTTTCCGCAATTTTGAAATTATTAAAATAAAATTTAATCAGAGGAATTCAATTCTCATTATGGCTTATAATATGCAAGATGTGGCAATTAAATTGGTGATAATAAGAGTGCTCTAAATGTTGTACATGGATGACACCATACGGTAAATTAACGCTCATTTTTCAGATTCGTTTAAGGTATAACTAGTAACATAGTTCGTCAAGTCTAACCATTAAAACAAACTTCAATGATCAGTAGGTAACAACTACAAATTGATTAATAATAATCTTGATGGTCCAGTGCGAATAAAAAAACGAAGTAAAAATTTGAACATTAGAAATATAAAACGAACGTCATCCGGAGAAATATATCAGTGTCTAATTAAATGATAATAAACTGATTTACAATATAATTAACCCAAAAGCTTAATAGCGTTCATCAGAAGACTTAATGGATGCAAGAAAATACTTAAAATCGGATTTGATATTTGCCCTTCATCAGGCAGAGACGCATTTATGCATAACTCATTTTTTTAAACTCAAACCCACAATCTACATTCATAAAGTAAAAATTTAAATTATGTTAGTATTTTTCCATGGACAGACGTATTTCTCGGGTAGAAAAACACATCAGTTAATGTGAAATCAGTTCATCAGATAACCTCAGTTCAGAGTTTTAACAGATAGTGTCTTTCAGCAATGAGCATATTTCATGTTGTAGTCAGACCACGATAGTTTGGTGGTAAGGTTTCGGCTACGGAAACAGAGGGTCTCAGGTTCGAGACCCGATTACACCGAATAACCGTTGTGCATTGCAATTTAAAGGAATGAAAGGTGATGTGGAATGATGTGAAGTAACTCAGGTGTCACCATCATCTGACCGCTGTTAAAGCGTCGCAAAATAGCCCTAATGAACCTTTAAAACGGGGAGTTAATATAACTAAACTCATGTAGCGCGTAAATTCACAAGTTACTTTGCGCAATGATTAGCAGAATAAAATAATCTAGTATAAAATTTTATTTGTAAATATTTCATATCGTTAAATTTTCTATATAAACAAGTATATTTCCCTACCTCTCTGTCTGTATATATAATATATCCTCTAAATTACGATTGTTCATTTCCTTTTGGCGGTGCATTTTGGGCGATAATAGTCCATTGTTTAACGTTAATTTGTTGGTCATTATGACGGAAAAACACCGTTTGAATATCAAAGAGACATTTATGCACCTAACGTGCAATATACTACGATAATCAATCCTTTCATTTTCATTTTGTGTGTTTATTTTTTTTTATACAAATTGTAAGACTCGTTTTCGTAAATGCACTTATGCATACGAATTTATGGAATATACAGGATCAATAATAAACTAAATAAATTATATAGTATTTTTCGAGATGTGCTTACAAAATCTTCCAATAACAAATTGCCTCCAATATATTTTAAAATTCAGTTTTATAGAATTTTTTTAATACAAAAAACTTTGAAAAGTGTAAGGTTAGAGAAATTTCAAATATTACATCCAACCTTATAAATAAAATAAGTCACATTTTTTTCAAATTATGCAATATTTATGAAGTCTATCGAAATTTTACAAGTTTTTCTAGATCAAAATCTCATAAATCATATTCAAGATTTAAAAGCTAGCATTCCTAGAATACTGTAATTTTTTTTCAAATGATAAGTTTCTACCCTCAATTTTTTTTCTGTAAACTAAATAAACACACCATGAAAAACGCCGCATATTTTCAGCCGCAAAAGAAGAAAAAAAACCACACACATGAATGGATTGCACGAATGGAAAATGCAAACCCCTGAAAAACATGTCGAATAATTGGTAGAAAAAGCAGCAATTTTCTTTTGTGCTCTAAAATTGAAATTTCTTATCTCGTCCATTCAAAAGTGTTATTATGAAGGATTTAGTGCTTTTTTTTTTCCCGGAAGAAGGAGTGTCGGCCGTTTGATATGTTTATCTTATTCAAATATGGCTACAGGTTATTGCTATTAAATTCAATTTCATTACATTTTGCAGTTGTTGAAAAAACAAACTTTATTTCCAAGTGATTTTAATGATTTAAAGAAAATCATATGTTAAGAAACAAAAAATTGTCAATAGCATGGCTTTATAAAATTTTTTCAATCAGGAATTCTTACTAGTTTAAAAATGTTTAAGAAAACAAATGTAGATTTACATAATAAGCTGAAATGCAAAAATGAACTAATACACAGAGAGGATCATTTTACAAAGTTAAATGATAATTTCTTATTAAAGAAACGCATTTCGAAATTCCGTATATTAAGATGTTTAAATATACATATAAATAGAATTCTCAATTTGTCATTTAATTCTCGGAGGAGAAAAAAAAAAAATCACCTAGCTAACATTGGGCAGCAAAGAATTCGCCAAACCTCCTACTTCTTTGAGAATAGAAATCTTCGATTCTTCGAATATTGTTAATTATTTTGACAAAAATTCACACTTTGGCCTTTCTTCTTACTTTTGAGAAATTTGTTTAGAACGATGATATGTTCATTAAAGAGATATAATGAAAAGCTACAATGTAACAGATGCTGCGTCGAGTGTTACACAAATAGATGTTGGACAATCCATTGTGGGAATATCACAAATGCATTTATCCAGCTACAAAGGGAGCACACGCTGAAATTTGCAAAGCTAATTGGTCTAATTGCAAATTTAACTGAGAAATCATATTTTTAAAGGAAACAAGTGTAAGTATAATATTTATTGCGCAATAAATTGCTACTATCTGGGCTAGACATTCTGTATAGTTTCCTCCGTATGGTAGAGTTATCTTAATATATGTGGTTGCTATTTTAGGTCTATGAAAGGTTATGCATAAGGGTTAATAACGTCATAGCTATTAAAACTGACTTGAGTTTTTAGTATTTAACATCCCTGTGCATAAAGCAAAACTTGGCATTTACCTTCTTTGGTAACGTCTTCATAAAGGGTCTCTCTCCACTCGTAAGCTTCTGGTGGATACATCACTTCTCGGGGACATCCCCGATTAAGACTTCTTACAGAAGCATACCACATGTTGGATGGTCCATAAATAGCGTGATAATGCGGGGCTCTCAGAGCTCCATAAATTGCGCTAGTTGAATGGGCCGAAACTGATCCATACTTATCCTTGTAATGCTTGGCATATGTAGAAATGTCAAAATGTTCCCCCTTTTTATTGGACTCCTTGTTCTTTTTCTTTGGAATGGCCGGCAAGTGGCGCTTGAAACGAGTTAGGGCAACAGCTTTTGGTGGAGTCTGAGTCCAGAACTGTGGCGGCGCCCCCTCGTAGTGGAGACGTCGGTAGCGATCTTCCATCATTAAATCCCGATTTCGAGATATCGACGTCTCTACCTGATAACGAATACCTTCCATCGAGTTCTACATTCTGCAACAAAAAGAGAATAAATATATCAATAATGAGTAACGAGGGTTAAATTGTGAAAATTATAGCTGAAATTGATTTTATTTTTCATAAATTGTATTTCCAAAATAAGTAGAATGATATATTTAATTCATTCAAAAACTATTGGTACTGAAAAATGTGAATATCAAGTTTGCACTTTGGTTAGCTGAACTATGTATCTTATTACTAATGAAAATACCTGGAAGCCTTCAATAACTGTTAACGCAAACTACGAGGCATTTTCATATTTCAAGCCAAGGCTTTCGAATTCCAGATGGCCTTTTATAATTTTCATTGTGTATTAAAACATTAAACATCATGGTCATGTGTTAAACGGGTATCGAATTAACACTTCTCAAACTTAAACATTAAATCATTTAAAAATGGTATAATAAGATATCAAAATTATAAATAATCTACAAAATCTCAAGATTCCTAAATTGATAGGTAGAACAGCACATTTCCAAAATGTCGTTAAACTAAATAATAATAAATAATTCAAGAAGTTGCAGTGTTTTACTGATCAGTTATCGGCTTCAGGATTAAAGAGATCCAGATTCGAGACTCGCTCCCATCGAAGAAACGCGCTGTAAGCGGGTTCTGGTGCACATTATATGTACCAGAGCCAAAAGTCCTCCAGTTGGTGCGATGCTGAAGGTGGATGGTGATATTTTAGATGTCATCCTTGTCACCAGCCTGAAGTTCGAAGTAATGAGGTCCGTCCATAACTAGCCCTAATGTTGCTTTAAAGCAGGGCATTAATATAACTAAAGCTTTACATTTTCAGAAATTTCTCGTTTATGATTATTAGTGGAAAAACATTTCTGCACATTTACTGAATGAATTTAACAAAACTAGAGTTCTAAAATTTTACAATCTATTGATATTTAACTCTTAATTTGCTTGAATCTATTTCTTGAATTCTATTTGCAGAAATCTTATGGATAAGCGTGTCATCATATTTATGAAAACAGACGTTATGAGATATAGAAAGCATTTTTTAAACTTCCTTCTCCATCTCGGCAATAGGGCTAAAATAAATATCATTATTTCACTGTATTAATAATAAAAAAATTTCCAAAGCGTTAAATAGTATTAGATGTATGGCAAATTGTATTAGCCTTTAAAATTGTGAGAAAACGCCAGAGTAATCAAGCTTTTATAGTCTTTATGTTTTTTCACATAATAAAATTTCTCTCCCAATATCCCAATAAATGGATGATATTCATTTATTTTTATCAAATGAAAATGTTTAGTATATTAGAATGCAATGATCACCGAACTATGCGAATATTTGAAAAAGCTACTATTCAACTTCGAATTTTTATCCTAATATGTTTTCTAATGGTGAATTTATAATTTTTACTTTCAAAATAATGAAAAAATGCTGAAACAAACTATTTATCTATGAACAACAAATTATTGAATACTTGCATTATACTAAAAACAACAAATATCGGGAATAAGTATGATACTATTGGGTTGTTCGGAAAGTCATTTCGTATTTTTTTGTCAAAATGAAAAGAAATTTTCGTTTAATGAATAAATTATTTATTAAATTATAAAATTGCCATTCTGGTCTAATACCTTTTGCCATATTTTTGGTAGTAACATGATTACACGCTCATAAAAGTTTTGGTCTTTGCTGTAAAAAAAAACTGATCGAGGTGGTTTTTGGCCTCCTCATTTGAAGGAAAAATTTTGCAAATCAGTTCTGGTACTGATGTACTGTTAACACATCTTCTCCACACATATTGGCTAATTTATTTCTGGCTTGAACAGCATTTTTACCTTTTATAGCAAAAAAGAAAAAAATGACGAAAATGCTGTTTATTGCTCTCCATATTTAAAAGGGCACCATCCAAAAACTACTGCGAAGAATCAGCTGCACTTTTTCACACTCAAGCCTTGCTATATCAGCTCTTAAAACATAAAATGATTTTGCGGTTTAAGTATGAAATTGAGTCCGAAAAATGCAATTAAATCCTTTGTCAGGAAAAAACGAAATTACTTTCCGAACAACCGAATAGTGTGATTAGTGTCCTTATGAACTGAACATATCAACTGCTGTTTGATTTTGTTACGATCAAGTATCCTAAAATTAAAAAAAAAAAAACTTTTTAAAATAATGAACAAAAAAATTTCTCTTCATTTGAAGTTGCAAAAAAGTTTAGGTTAGGTTAAAATCATGGTTCATTTGAACCTCAGAGTGTTTCGAAGACACAGAAAATTGATGTTCTGGAAACAAAATTCAATTGCGTAGAGGGCATTAGAGAAACAATGGGTACTATCGACAAATATAGAAGTCAACAATGCACTTTATCTGTTCTTAGTTTTATATTAGTAGACACGAAACATGCTCCTACTTATGACTGACTGCACTACTTTTAGCACCAAAATTGTGCGGTCTTTGCATGAGCTAAAATTTTAATATGAAAGAAGACAATACGCCACCATTTGCTTTTCCGCATTGTCTTTAAAGTTGGCTCATTCACTGCACGACAGGTTGTTTGACATTCGAAACCATTGGACATGCTTTAAGGGTGAAATTTTAGCCTTACTGTTTTTAGTTTCTCCATTGTTTCCTCTTTATTGAAAGTCGAGCAGTAGAAACATATGGTTGGGGTGGTGAGGATTATCCAAGGTCGGTGACTACCAGTATCCCACGGGCAGTTCCACTCCGTTTGCCGCAGCTTCAGGTCAGCGGCTCTGTGGGTCAGATGCCACGGGTCAACGCAGCATTACCATTACTAATTGTCTTACAGAGAGTGGGATGGACTGGAAGCTTTGTCTCGACTTTTTTGCATAGTGTTTATCGATAAGGCTGGCGATTTACAACAGAGAAGCCATGTAATGCATCAAGTTTTCCGAGTTCCAATGACTGCTCTTTTAAATTAAAAAGAAAAACCACTTTCTTATTTTTTTGTTTGATATAAGATTTGTTTGACTGGTAAGAAAGGACAGTATAATGTTTAGAGTATTCCTTGGTAACGAAGCACCTTTTATACTTTCTATCAAATGTCGCAAACAAAGAACAGAAGCCATTATTGAACGGGTCATTACAGATAAGAAGCAGGCCCCTAAACTCGAAATTACTTTTTTTAGAAAGCTGGTTAAGGAGAGGGGAGGGGGATAGACAAATCGTTTATTGTATAAAATAAACGTATTCAAACAATGGTATTGTTATGGGGTTGGATTAAAATTCGTATTTACTGTAGATCGGGGAAAAAATCCAGGCCTCGTTCCAAATTTGCAGAACATGCCATGGCTGTTAGCTAATCTAAGGAGCTCTGAAAGAATGAGAAAATAATTGTCGGTATTAGTAATGATTTCTTCGCTTTGCATACTTATTCAAGACACTGATTATTTTCCATAATTAATCGTTAATTTTTACGTATTTGTAACATGATGATTTTAAAAATCTGCGTTTTGTGTACCAGAAACTGACGCCTAACAAAACTTGTTCAATGATTGAGTGATACATTTGTAATAAAACTGGGCAGGATATCGAAAAATCGATTATGTAGGGGCCAACTCTTCGACCAAGACATACTGACATACTGACTTTTTAAAGGTGGATGGTTAAATTTTAAAAATTAGAAATGCATTTGAAACGTAATAAGAGTCACACTCACATTTCAGAAATTTTTAAATTTTGCAATATTAGGAATGTATTAAATAGTCTTTCGTGTTAAAAATTGGTATTCGGTAACATATTTCATATCTGCAGTTCTTGATTCAATTGAATGTTGTTCCAGAAATATGAAACTGATAAAAAGTTTATCATAAAAAATAAAATTTGAAGTTAAAATTTGTAATCAGATCGTAAAGTAGTGTTCGTTTTAGTATAAATGTGTTATTTATATCAAATTTTTAGACGCATGGGGATCAACGACTCAAGTCCTACAACCTAATCAGCCCACTAATAATGACGGTTCAGTCAATTCGTACTAAGGCACAATAAGAAGCACAAACGTATTCCAAGCAGTACATATATACTGTACAATATAGTATAACATTCGCAATATTGTGTATAATGTTAAATATCAAATTATATTTACAATATTGCATAATATTGTGCAACAAGATGGACTTCTTTTTATTTATCCCAGGTAGTACAAGTAGAAAAAATACAGATAAAAGCAACTCCGAAATACTCCTAAAGTACATTTAAGAAGTAAAAGAAATTATAGTTTAACATTTTCATGAACATTTGCATTCCTTTGAAATTCCTCAATCAGAAGTATGAAATTATTAAAGGATATGGTTTATAGATTTACAAGGAAATATATCGATTTTACTACTTAGCTAAAAAGGTCAAGTGTGTTGTTTTTATATGCATAATAATCTCGGAATACTGCCAATAAAATTAAATGAACAAGACAATTCACAAGAGTTCATGTTTTAAAATAAAAATGACATATTTCACTTTATACGTTTTGTTCATTAGAAAAATTGATGGAAAATGAATTATCGGAATAAAGTGAACAGTAGAAATAATGGCATTAAAACGAGTTACACAAATAAAGATTTTGTAATTGATTATGAAATTGCTCTAAAAAGAATTTTAATAAATATCGAAGATTTTGTTGACTCTCTGTAACCTCACCACCTGTTCAAAATATGATTTGAATTCGTTAAGTGAGGGCATGAGGTAGTCTAGTTAAGATAGGTAGGTAAGTTAAGGAATCGCTAATTAGATCCATTAAATAAAAGAATATGACTGCTCCTCATTTAACTAGAATTCATTTTGTTCATTCAAAGTCGTAAGAATTTTCCTTTGAAATACTTAATATTAAAGGCATATTGTGTAATAACCTCCTTCAAGCCCTGCTTTGGTACAGTTGCTTAGGAGCATGTGTTTCCATTTGCTGTTATGAAAGATCTTCAAATCATGAATATTGTTTGTTACATGAATATTGTTACGCATATAGTCGTACAAGCGATTTCTAAGTAATGACTAAATTAAATTCTTAAAAACAGGCAATTATGTTATACATCTCCTACTCACTTAGTATGAGTAACCCCACTTTTCATCATTTTCCGACTAAAATATTAAAATGCATGTGCATTTTAACAACCATTTATTTTTTCACTAATTTGAAATAAATTTGAACACCTTTTTAATTGACTTATTTTTATTCCCCATTACTTATTACAAATATAATTGACTTTTAAACACACAATTTTGGATACTATTTTATCTAACAATTTATATCCTATTTTTATGCGTTTTTATTTTTAAACCGAAAGTGAAAGGTCACAAATTGTTAAAAAAAGTATGGTCTTTGCTCCACTAAAATCCTTACAATCGATCACCCAACAGTAGCCAGATAATAAATAAATTTGATCATCCCCTTTCAGACCAGAGCATGACCAAATTAAGAATAATTCCCTATGCACACACATCATTATTGCATAATCTCGGTTGGAATGTTGACCAAAGGCTTCAACTGAAACCTGGGTCATCCGACTCCTGGCACAGAGAAACAGGGAGCATGAGTTGAGGTGGCCAACCTGTTTAGGCCTCTTTGATAAGGGAACCGCTGGAAATTTAGCCTGGAGCCTTAGTAGAGACAAAAATAATATTGTCAGACTTCCGGTGAAGCTGTCATCTTTCAGTGAGTCAAACATAACGAAGTGTCTCATTAATGAATTCAGATCACGATTGGCACTTAACAGTAGGTAAAAAGAAGAACGTCTGCTCGTTATATAGCATCCTGAGAACCAGCCCAGCCCTTGCTGACAAGAGATACTTTGGCATCGGAACCAGGAGGGTCTGTTCTACCTATTATTTGGTTCTTAATGACCAATAAATATCGTTCTGCTTTTATAGCTTCTTTTAATAGGTAACTGTAGACTTTATAAACAGTATGGGTTCATTCATTCATTTAAGGATTACTTTTTAAAGTTTTGTAAGAGTGTTTGACTAGAATCAATTTTGGGGATGTCAAAAGTGTTGAAAGGAGAAACGTAAAATGAATAACCTAAGACTAATTTTTAATTTAGAAAAAAATATTCAAAATGTATTAGGTATTTTTAACTCCTTAGTTCCAATGCATAATCATTAGGTGTGGCAAGTTATTGCTTACGTTGTTAGAAATATTTTATGACCCCCAGAATATTTAAGGCAGATTAAATATGTGATATTTTTTACGAAATACAGAGGAAGAAACAGAAAAAAAAAATGCAAAATCAGCTTTTCAGCAAAATAGTCGATCATTTATTGAATTTATGAAGTCTTCAATATTCAAAAGAATGATTCCTATGCATAAACTTAAGGTTATTTTTTAAGAAATTACTAATTTATAAAGAAATTATTATATATAGTAATTTTTAAAATATCGATGGTAATAAGATTAAAGGAGTAATGATTTTCATTCGAGGATTCCGGGGAAATCTAGGTATTTGATGATTTCGACTCATTTCAGCGACAAACACTCAATAATAAAAACGATATTTGCAAGAAATTTCAGCCACAAATGTTTAAACTCATGAGAAAAATTTTAATGCCGATTCTTTTTTAAAAAAATAGAAATCGATAATCTTTTGAATGAATATTTAAAATAAAACACCAAGATTTTGCGTATTATTAATGAGACAATGAGATAAGAAGAAATTAGAATTCAAAAATGTACTTGAATTTACCGAAACAAATACAGTCTTTGAAACAGATAATCACTCAAAAACCTAACAATAAATACTGTGACAAGGAAATAGAATCTGAAATCATTTATTACAGACTAAGGATTTCAATATTAGAGCAGACCGTCATTAAGAAGATGCAGAAAAATTTGAGTAATTCAAAATTGAGGATCAGAATTAAAATTCTATCTACAGCAAGAGAAAACAAGTACAGCAACAGAAAACATTTAAAATTTAAAATGTCAGTAAGTACTTACATTAAATATTTAACAGTGACATGACTATAAATAGTATACTAAAATTTATATAAACCGGAATTTCAATAAATTAATACATAATTATGGCTACCTAACAAAAATTGATAGCTACAATTAATTTTTAAAATAATTTTAATACATAAAAATCAGAGCTATAATTAATTTTAATCCTTTTTAAAATAAAAATTTAATTAAAAAGTATATATTTTTGAGGAATAGTTCACAGTACTCAAAATACAATTACTGGTCAATAAAACAAACAAACAAAAAAAATACAATTCGTACCTAACACGTTCGAAGTTTTTAAAGAGCAAGAAACTTTATTGCTTTTTTAATGCTTTGTATTATAATAAAACACTAGACTGAATTAAGGGCATTAAGCGTGAATTAAAGGCCGAACTTGGAGAATACAAAATACGAGCAAATAGCTTAGATTTAATATTAATGATTCAGAAATAAAAATGTTTAGTTTTGACTTCGAATTAAGTAAAATAAATTTGAAATGCAAACGATATCTTTACATTATATTTACAGAAAATACACAGGATCAGAGAAAAATTTGTACTGCTGATAAATTACAATAAAAAATGTTTCAACGAGACAAAAATGTTTGAATTAGTTAACAAATGAATTAGTGTATGCAAATGATAAGAGAGGAAATGAATTACATGAACTTATACAGAATAATATGATGCTCTGTCATCAATTGGGTACAATTCATTCATAACTCATAACTCTGCATATCGCATGACAAGAATTTATTGATACTGATTGACATATTCTCGTCATATAATGAGTTTCATCATACAGTGCATAATCTAAAACTCATCTAATGGCCAAAAGACACGAATAATTTAATGCAATATTTCCTTCTAAACAGAACTTAATTACTTATTCAATAGTATAAATAGAACTCGAACAAGCTGTATTTAATTCCGTGGGATGAAAAAATTCACATTTCCCATAGGGAGTTTAAAAAAGTACTGCTTCTAATTAGAAGCTATGGAAAATGCATTTGCCATTTCGTGACCTAATGGCAGATTAGGGTGGCTCTCATTTTAGCCGAAAATGTAGAACTTTTATTTTCTATAAAGGAAGAACAGAAGAGAAAGTTAAGAAGAAACGATTATAAGAATTGTTTGTTCATTAAATTCTGGTGTTTCCTGGTCCAGATTGCGGTCGAACAGACCATTTTAATTCACTAGCAGATCGCGAAGTGCAGCATTGTTTTTCGGCTGAATCGAACAGACCTTTTTTATTGAGTTGCTTGTTCTCCATTTTAGAGGATTATCATACAGAGGCAGATTCACGAGGTCGGTAGAGAACAATGGGAGCACAAACGTCTGAGAAAATGAGCTTTTAAGCAAAAGTCGTGACTTTACAACGAGTGCATGCTTTTTGTGAACAGCAATTCTTTTTTATCTGGAACATCGCAATAAAAGAACCGAATGACTTATCAGAAACGATTCATACAACCGACACAATACAAAATGCAGGAAATTTTTCCTCAGTTCATGTACTAAATATAACATTGTTAAAATTCAAAATGAATTAACTCGACTGAAATAATTTAATGCTTTCTTATCCGTATTATTTATATGTCTATCCATCCTCTGCATTCATCACAAAATTAAATGCAAAACATATCTTACACTCGTATTCATATAGATTGTTTTATATTGAGGCATACATGTCCAATTTATCAAGATAAGCAATTGTCACCGAACCTTGAGCTGATTGACTTGGTTTATCTTCAGTATTTATCTTAGGAGTTTTCCTAACTGGAATAGAGAGTCAGAAAAACTTGTTAGGGTTATTTAAGTTGATTTAAATAGATCAGTCAGTTTTTTTATCTGCGGATTTCAGATAGGCGGAGTCGCTACATGACACCATTTCTGCCCCAACATATAAAATTCGAAATTTTATATTTAGCATGAAAATCACGATAACGAAGTAGACGCGGTGAACAAATGATACTAATTAAATAAAACAATATTAATTAAAACAAGTATTTTATAGCAACTATGAAAAGACTGCCATTTTCACTTAGAAAATAACTGCACAATTCCTGCATATAAAATTATTCGAAAAACTTTTATCAATAAGGGTACATAAAAATATATTGAAGGATAAGGGGAAAATATAAATTTCTGTTTTTAGGTATGGTATACGAGTAGTACTAATTTTTATCTATAAATGCTATTTCTGCAATTATTTAGTATTAGTGCCAGTATGTTCTATATACTCGCAATGTAAAAATTTCAAATATATACTATTAGTATTTCAGGAAATATTTAACCATAAAAGATGATGCAATCGAATAAAACTTATTTATTCGAAAAAAGTTTCGATGCATAAAAGTAAATTCGATCTTATTTTGTTGAAAAGCTTATGAAAAGTTTCATTTTAAAATTTATATATTTCGTACCAAGAAATTTATATGATTCGCAAACAAGGAAAAAAGAGAATCATAAATAAATCAATTAAACGCGCAATATTATATCGTTCAGGATCTCTATAAAAATTATATTGCCGGAGATCCATATTGAGATTATTGGATGAATTAGAATATCTAATCCATAAAACATTGATATGATAAGTGAAGTCCCTTTTCCCATAATTTATGATAGTTTTAATTCTTATTGCATTTACATGGACTTCATCTCTCAATCCTTACTTATATTTTGCTGTAGCAAGTAAATATTCGCAGTAAGTTTCGACATGGCATAATTCAATGATATTATGAAAAAATAATTTATTCATCGAGGTGCGAACAAAACAAATCATTGAAATATAGCCTTCAACGTGCATTTATAAAGCAGATTTTTGTGAGAAAAATAGTAAGCTTCAAACGTGGATATATGACATTTGAGATAAATTTATGTATCCAATATATTGCCCTATTTGAAAGTAAAGATAAAATGCTTAGTTCAGACTCCAGGAGATTGCGAAGTTATTTCAGAATTTGAACAAGTTTAAATACCGAAAATAAGTTGACCACAACAGTATCAATTCGTTGTTTCAGAGTAATGCGATGAAAAAATAAGGGTTATGAATTTTCTTTGATATAATGCTATGCTACAATAATTCCCACTTGAAATTACATAATAGTTATATCAGTCTTATAAATACAGTCTATGTGAATTTATTAGATACATTATCAATGTATGCGAACAAATAGCTGATAGTAGAAACATTTTACTGTCGCGTATTATTTTACACGATTAAGAAACATTTGTTTTCTTAGTATTGTTATTCCTGAAATTAAAAAGCTTATTCTGATATATTCTGCTGTATTTTGATTAAAACTGTGGGTGAAATTTAAGTTTACACATTTGAAGGCCTTATCACACGGCAAAATATCGTCCGCATTTTTTGTCAGCAAACAACGAAAGTGACGTCACTTCAGTTTCACATGACTGGTTGAATTTCGTTTGCGGTTAATATTTCCGTCACTATCGTCGGCATTTTTAAGCTGGTTAAAAAAAAGTTGTCAATTACGAAAAGCTTGCTTGACTGGTTCTGAGGGTAGAAACGGAAAATTGCTGACGGAAAGTGCGACCGATATTTCACCGCGTGATAAGGCCTTTAAGCGAGAAACAACTACTCGTCTTCAGTTCTACTAGTACTTTCAGTTTACACATCTAAACTCGTCTTGAGCATATTGTCATCAAAATGCGTGAGATGACAAAAGTCGATTTCTACAAATTATAGGAATAGTTCAAGAGCATTTTTATCTTATTGATGTAATTTTGTGAGCGAATTGCAAAATGTCTGTCACTGTGTGGCGAGAGTTTGAGAAAACACCCGCTTAAGATGCGCAGGTTGTGAGCAGGCTATCCTTATAGCAGAAGGCGAATTCCCGATCATTCAGATTTTTTTTTTCATTTGATGTTATGTAAAATTATATGTATAAGACATGTCGTACTGATTTACAGGAAATAAAGTAATGTATTTCTATTACTATTACTATTCAGTCTATAAATTCACGGATGCTGGCAAATACATGTATCAGTTCGATACATTACACACAATGAAGGGGCATTAACTTTTAAAGTTTTATCATAGGTTTGCAAATATATAATTTTTTTATATTCTATTTTTGTTTTATATATTTATGTATTGTGTTTAATAATTCTCCGATAATCTGCATTGAAAATACTTTAGTATAACAGGTGGCCCCATTTCCCTGTTGTATATTAATTAATTAATTAATGTTTGCTTAGAAACGAGATCAAACAATGAAAGACAAACTCTTTCCCTCTCATTTCAATTTTGAAGAATCTATTTAAAGTTGTCTAGTCGATTTCTCTGAAAACTGTGTTCAAGTTTCTGTGCAACCTCTAACACTGACGTGTCCAGTAATTACTATGGCGTAGCCAGAATCACTCCTCACAAACACCGGCGCTATGCTCCACTGAATTCTCCAGTTGAACAAAGAAGCGCAAAGGTTTTTCACACGACATTGAATACTCACTTGAACAATATGAAATCTCTTTCAGAAGAGCATTACCTGCAGTTGAACGTCTTTTGGAGACCAAGAAGATACGTTATCGAATTCAGAAATATGGCCGTTGACACCGTTAATGATGAGCCAGTTGTATCAGTAGATCAAAAAAGGACTCTGAACTTAAGTCGCGTAAAAGGGCAAAAACTTTTGATCAATAGAATTCGGATCTTTATGTAATAACAGATCAGACAAAGGCCATTCAAAGACCATTATGATGACACTTTGAATTGGAGATTATATCTTGGAGAATAAATGATTTACCTAAAGTTTATACTTTACTTTTAAAGGCGATGAACGAGGTTGACAGACGAACCAATAAAAGACAACATGAAAAATCATTCATCAAGTATAAGGATGAAATTCAAGATGAATAAATGGATAAGAATAAAATGGACAGCAATTCATCATTTCCGAAAATAAACAATGAACGAAACGATTTAAAAGCTTAGAATAATTCAGAATTTAGTTTAAAACAAATAAGTTAAAATTTTAACACTGGATTACGTTATTCAAAATAACATCTAGAGAATCTACCATGAAAATTAAACGACTTTTCTAAAAATAAAAATTAATTACATAGTAATTAAAAAATATAAGCATTATAAAATTTACATCAAAATTTGGTAAAAATGTATTTTGGTAGAAACTGTTTACAATCATAATAGCTAAATGTAATTTAACTTTAATGCATAAACAAAGTAAGCTTATTATTTCATTTGCATGTTAGTAATTATTAGGAAGGGGTGTAATGCAAGAATTTGGTGCGAAACTTTGTTAAACTGGATACTGATAATTTTTTAAATGCCAAAAGAAAATATTAGAGTAATTAGCAATTTCAAATTAAGCAAAACCAAACGATAAACACCAGAGCGTTTGAATAATTTCCAAAAATGTAACTAAAAATTTATTTATATATATTTCTTATTAAGTAATCTTTTAAACTGTTATTTTTTTTAACTACTCTTATTATTTAAATACTTTTATCATTAAACTTCCTTTACACTTTCTTATTAAATTATTGATAAATCTTACTTGCTTTACTTGTAAAAAGAAAGTAAAATATCATGAGAGAAAGTAACAAAACGAACATCACTAGGATAAAAACTCTTGAAAGCCCATTCCAAGGTATTTCTTAAATGTGTGAGGATGGAAACGCCTCAAATGTTTAAAATTGATTTAAAATAAAGCTATAACTTTATATTTACGAATAAAACTATGACTTTATAAGAATGATTTACATTTCTTCGATGAAATACCATGATTTGAATTTTTTGTTTTGCTTTTACCTTACAACAGAGTATAAAGTATCATAAGTGTTTATTTGATATTTAAAATTTCAATGAAATGCTTTATTATTTTTAAAAAACAAAACTTTACATTCTTAGCACCGAGTCAAACATTTTTAGTTGATGAAGCATCAAATTAGCACTTGTGTAAGAAAAATGAAAAGAATTTAATACAATTAGAAGACAGGGTTTGAATGCACTTTGTAGAAGAGCCTCAAAATATCTTTAAATTTTATGATAATTTTTGAATCTCATTAAATATCAAGTAAAGTAAAATAATTATTAATAAAATATTACTGTATATCAGGAGAGATAGGAGCACATTCAAAACTGTAAATACGAATTATGATTTAGCATAAAATAATTGATAAAAAAACCTTTAGTAGGAGGGCGTTATCAAGTTCAAAAATTTTTCACTCCCAGACTGGGCTAAACCGAAAGCAAATTTTTGGACTCCAAAAGTCAGGGCAATGTATGATTAATGGAGGACTCTGAAAGGATGTAGTAAAATGAATTCCGTTCTTGGCATTAATAATTTTTTAGCTTCAACAGGGCAATATCTGAGAAAGAAACATTAAGTTTAAGCAAAAATAATTGCATTTTTTCTTACAAAATAACGCATCAATTTCTATTCAATGAATAAATTCCAAAACTTATACACTTTGCATTAAATTTGTAAATAATTTTCAATTTTATTTACAAGTTCTTTACTACACACTCATTTCATTTAGAGTCCTTATCCATAAAAAACTGATCCAAGTGCGATTTCAATACATAAGTATCTTAGAGTCTTTCACCATTCAACAAATTTTATGAAAACACAAATGAAGGATTATTTGGTGGCGCAGAGTCTAGGCTTCATGACGGCTAAACTCCCAATAATCCTATAAGCCACAAAAGATGCGCATGATCTTCCACTCTCATGGACAAACACGAATTCAGAACGATTGAGGGTTCAGGGCAGCCTTCTATAATTACTGTAACTAATTGTACCAGTTTAAGCAACACACAATGGAAAAAAGATGCATAGTATCTTTTGCATTATCTGCCTCCGGAGAATGGAAGCTTTCAGTCAAAAATGTACCAGTTCGTCATATTTCTGTAGAACTTTTTTCTATTAATGTTATGACAAACAATCAGTATTTTCATTGCCATTTATCTTTCGCTCAAAAACTGGCCCACTGCATACAATTGCAATATTAAATGCAGATTTGATATAAGTTGAGTGAATTTTTTGTCCTTCAATTAATTCAGTTTTGCAAATGTCTTTTGATAATTGAAAAATGAACTTGATTTTTTTTATTCCTATGACCTAATCTTATGAAAATATGGAGATCCGAACGATTTATGATGCTTATATAATCATTCTCAGCTTGAGTCGATTACCTTCGGAATTAATCGGCAAAAAGAAATTGAATTATATTGCTCTAGTGAATTGTATTGCTTATCAACAACAAACCCTGCATACCTCTTAATAATAATCAGCAGCTTTTCTCCAGTTATGAAAAGTTTAAAAAGTAAATGATTTTTTTCGCACGCCATGCAAACAGCTTTAAAAGACATTGTATGTAACTTGCGTCAAAAATAAATCTTAAGTATCAGATAATTAGCAAATGAAATAAATCGCAATACCTTGACAACATTCAAAAAGGAGGTTACGGTTTCTATTTCGTAAAACATTTATTTTTAAAAACTGCAATTATTTTAATGCCATTCAAAAGTTCAAAAAATATATTCTTTAAATTGAATTTTAACAAAATAAAGCAAAGCAAAGATTATAGATTTCTAGTTATCATTAAATTTAATCATGATTAAATTATAGTTTTAATTATGTAACAGATGATGAGGTTCTAAAGAAAAAAATGAAATTTTTTTGAAGTTTTATAACTATATTATTTGTTTACATCACAATTAAAAAATGGTAACTTCAAAACAAAAATATTTTGAACATAAACCACTTTTTAAGACACAGATGTTGTCTCCCATTAGAAGGATCTATTGTTAAAGGGAAACTACAAAAAAATTAACATGTGTTTGAAGTTGATGAAAATGAGCATAAACCTATTCAGCTGATATAAAATTATGAAAAATTCCTTTCTGTAGATAACATAAAAGGTAAGGATAGGAAAATTAATTTTTGCCTAAGGTGATCAGTTTCTTTAGGCCAGTTTCATGAAAAAGATACATCGAAAAAAAAATAGTTCACAACCCTGATACCATCATGTGCAATAACTAATTATGTGGAAATATACTTTTTCGCTGCACAGGATAAAAAAAATTTATGAAAAACCAACATTACATTCTACGTATACAAAATCTACAGCTTTCAGTAAAATTTATTTTTGATTTTTATGAAAGAAATTGACTCTTCCATGTAATTTTTAAAAAAAATTGTAAAGGAATATATATTTTAAACTGAGATAAACCAGCTTTATGTTAGCGAACGCATGTTTCAGAATAGAACTTTGTAAGAATAAATAAGAAAAAGGGAAACTAGAAAACACTAGAAAGAAATAAAACTAGAAAACACTAGAAAGAAATAAAACTAGAAAACACTAGAAAGAAATAAAACTAGAAATTATCCCTGAATCGTAAAGCAAAATCAATGATGTAAAACCACCTATTATCTTTTTCCTTAGATAAGACAAAACAAACGACTAAAATGTTCACATGAAAGCAACTTAACAAAACAAGATAAACTAAAAAGTAATTCAGTAAAGAAAAATTGCCCAAAAGGATAGAGAAACGTGATTTGAAATAACTAATATCTGAAATTTATGCTAAAAGTGAAATTTTTATTCTTGTATGTAATTTCAATACTTTTTTTGAAAACATAAAGGGATATTTATTTAAACTAAGATAAACCAGCCCGATGTTAGAGAACACATGTTTAAGAGCAGAACTTCGCAAGAATAAAGAAGAAAAATGGAAACTAGAAAACACTAGAAAGAACTAAAACTAGAAACTATCACTGAATCGTAAGCAAAATCAGTGATGTAAAACCAAAAATTATCTTTTTCCTTAGATAAGACAAAACAAATGACAAAAATGTTCACATGAAAGTAACCTAACAAAACCAAGATAAACTAAAAAGTAATTCAGTGAAGAAAAATGGCCCTAAAGAATTGAGAAACGCGATTGAAAATAACTAATATCTGGAACTTCTGTTAAAAGAACGAGGGGGTGGGGAGTCTACAAAAGAAACACTGAATTTTTCAGACATTAGACCTCAGCCACTTAGGAATTTTTCCCCACCCGCGTGTCGGCATCAGATAAAAATAGTCCAAGAGAAAAATAAATCCATTTGTGTGAAGGGAGTCATAGCCAGATGCACCCGTCATACAAACAACAAGAAAAACTTGTAAGCGCAGCAATTTGATGGGTGTCTTTAATGTAGCAACAGGGTGGAGGGGATTGAGGGAATGATGAGACATCGATGTGTGTGTTCCAAGTGAGTTCTTTCCTTTGAAAAGTTTACAATGTATGGGGAAGTACTGTAACGTCTGATTTGTTATCAAGCAGACAGCTTTAAGTAGTTAGTAAATTTCTTTGGAATAAAAAAAAAAAGGTTAAAACAACCGACGAAACTTTTTCAGTGCTGCGCTTAAAAGAATGATGCAAGACTGTAGATTTTTGAAGAGATTTAAAGAATTGCCCCATTTAAAAATCAGCTTTGAAAAGATAGGATAATGTCTGAATTTTTAAAAATGGATTATGCTAATCAGAATATTTTATCTAATAGGGCAGAAATGCATCCATAAATATTTAAAAATTTGTATATGCAATTACAGTATGCACAGTTAACTTCTTGATTGCATAAATGTGTGATTCTGTAAAATAATAGCGAGCAATTCAAATAGATCATAAATTATCTTTTAACAAGTAACACCAATTATCTCAATTCCCAACTTTTGAAAAAAGGAACAAAAGTGAATTTTTCACAAATTAATAACTAATATAGAGGATTTTTTTTTGCATCATGAACATGAAATTATACAAACGTTTAAAGATGAGAAAAAAAAATTACGCCCTATTCGTTAGTGATTACTAAAAAAAAACAATTTTATCTTACTCTTACAAAAATTGGGAAAATGAGATTGCGATGCTGTTAGTTAAGTGACCAAATAAACTTCTTTAAATGTGCTTCATTCTCGATAGTTATGGAACTATTTTCAATGCTAGACTTTTTTCTTAAATTGATAGATAAATACGGCTGACTAAATATTCGTGCATTGATACACAAAACATTAAAAGAGAAAGCCACATATTTAAAGTTATTCTTCCATTAAAAATTATACAAAATTAAAAAAAATCAAAGTTAACTTTAAAACAGCAGTCTAGTTTTATTCATTTTACAGAAATATGACAATATTCGTTACAGTTAGATAAAAATAGAATTGCGGCAAACGAAATAAAATTTTTCAATACGCTGCCACTAAATTGTTTTGAATCCATCTTTGAATTCTTTTCTAAACTCTGCGGAATAAAACTACCACTTTTCCTTGTTTATAATATAATAAAACCAATCTCCTAAATTTTCTGAAACAAATCTTGTCTCAAACCACAAACTTCTCTATATCGAATGACTAGAATTAAAGTCAAGACGACTCAAATCATTGCAGATAAGAAAAAACGCTATGTCACAGCACAGCTTCAATTTGTTGCATGTACAGTTACGTTAGTCATGTGATAGTAGCTCATGTGGATTAGATTCATTTTATGCATAGTTACGTTAGTTATACATAACTGCCACTCTCTTGGATAGACCCATTCTGACTTTCCTGTACATTTGCAATGAATATTTCATTGAAAGCGATATCAAATGATGATCGTGTTAAAGATAAATAAAGTTCATCAGATATTTTTTACCTCAGTTCCTCAATACTAAAATAAAAAAAGTTATAACTATGTTTATTTACTCTTAAACAAGGGACCTCTATTCCATGTGGTACGGTTTCTCAAAAGCGTTACCTAAGAAGTTGTTAGTAGTTTATCTGCGTAATGAAGATGCTTGTTTGCATTTTTCTGTCTGAGATGGATTATGAATGAATCACCAATGGCTGTACATCGAATGATAACTGTTTCGCTTCACTAATAATACTCTCTCTAGATGCAACCTACTGAGTAACAACTCAGTGATAAAACTCGGGTATTATTTGTCATACCTGTACATGCATAATAATGAGTTTCTAGGGTACATACCAGAAATAAACATTGCTGATTCAATAGGCTGCAAACTGTGAGACTGCATTCGTCTATAGGTAGTATAATTTCATAACAATTTTTTTAAAGTTTTTTATTTTAAAAATAAACGAGGAAGTTGAAAGATAAAATTGTGTTAGAGATTATCCAGATTTTATAAACAATGGAAATCTCAGTTCCTTTCATAAACTATGTTTTCATTTATTACGCCCTTGAATGGAGACAGGGGACATAAATGACACACAAATGTATTTGTAAAGTCTTTAATATTTGAAAGATAATATAACAAGATGAGAGCGATTTTAAATAAGCATTGAAATATCAATAAAATTAACCATTTTAATTTTTGTAAATAATTTTTAGTTGAAATGAGTTTTAGCTGTTAAATGAGATATCAGCTTATTTTTTTTATTTATTTTTTGTCAATGGAAAATATAATGAATTCTTTTTTTTTTTAGTAAACTCGATAACTGAAAAGTTGTACGAAATTTAATCGCACAAATTGCAAATGTGCGAAAAATAATCATCCTAAAATGTTATATTTTTCAAATATATTTTCTAGAGAAGTACATTCTATTTAATACTTTCAAATAAAACATAATGGAAAGAATATATACAGCTTTCATCATAGAACGGCGGCACAAAGATGGATATATAAATGTGACTTTACAAAATAAAAATAACTTAATAAATTCAGTTTTTGATTTCATTTCTGGAATGAAAGTCCGATAAAACGCATTAGACCTTGAAATTAGATGTTAAAATCGCGCAAACTCTGAAAAGAGATTCAGCAAGTTATATAACCGAAAAATTCAAAATTTATAATAAAATTTAAGAAATCATTTTTATGCTAAATATATTCGCCATTATAAAACATGTTGAAAATAACCGTTAAGCAATATCCTGCATTCATTAAATCAATATAAAAATTGGAAAAAAGTATCATTTTCAATAGTACGAAGTAATAAAAATTGTTCGTCGTCGTTTGTTTTGTGTTTTTGTTACACATATAATTAGAATAATCTACATTGACTGAATATTCACGATAATAATCAGCCATATTGTTTGGTTCATGCATTCAATTCTTGTTTCTTACTAAATTCTCTACAAATTGAATTTTTGCTATGATAGTGACAACAAAGAATCATTTTTTGAAATAAAATCTATTTTGAATTGAATATTTGATCATCCGTTATAAATATAAATCTTTACTTTAAATCACTAACTACCTAATGTTCTCCAAGTTCCTTTATATTAATATTGAAATATTAAAAACATTCAAGTTGCCTTAAATCTATTTTGCATAAATTAAGTAGTTGTTTAAATTGTTTTTTGGGATTGATTTTTACGCTACAATTTTCTCTGATTACACAATTGATTGACAGATATTCATTAACAAATTAAAAATTAAAATTTAACAAACAAAACTATTTATTTCTAAGCTGAACAAGCTAATAATTCTACGTTGTGCAAAATTTATAAAAAGAAAAATTTGCAGAACAAATTTCATTAATACCGTAACATGAAAAATGAGCAAGTGAAAAAACATTGTAACATATAGTAGTCTTAGAAAGTTAATATAACAAGAAGTAAATTTATTAATGTATTACTTGAGCTAATAAAAGCTTTAAAATAGTAAATCTTGGTCCCAAAGGGAATAGCGTATATGTATGCTTAGATGTCTGATGGATTCACAGCATCTTTTAATTGTTCTAATGCTTGCAATCAAAATTTGCTTTGGAAATTACCTTAACGTAAAATCCTTTAATTAAAATGTGCTGAACTACTATTTAGAAATGAATGTTTTTCTTATAAAACCAATTTATACTTCATTTCCATATTTATATCACAATCTTGGGATATTAACTTTATCTCTGTAATAAAAATGGAGTTAAATGCAATCCATTTAGAAGTCCTGGTTCAAAACACAATCCATACAGCATTTTAAACAAATTTTGAACAAATAATTTTTTTAGGAAATTTCATGAGACTTTGCAAAATACGAATTTTCCAATTATTTTCAATAGTAGAGACAAAAGATAAAAATTTGTGCCTGGAACGGGGTGGATTTAACCTTGAATGAGCTCCTTTTATTATTTGATTCAAGAACTGGCGAAGCGTAAAAGAATGGAGACTGGCCGGCGCATCCAGTTTTTCGGTCCAATGGCCACTAGCCATCCTTTGGATCCCTTATCAGAAGACGAACGGGATCTCGAACTATGACCGAAGCCTCAGGAGCTGCAATCAAAGATCTCCATGTTCAACGAAGCAAGACACACCGGAATGTGATAAAATCCAGGATCCCTTTGTCATTAGGAATAAATCTGCTGTTACAGGTAAAGTTCAACAGGCCTCTCAATATATAAAGAAGATTGAGTAATAGGTTACATGATTAAACAGGTTGATTCTTCGCCGACTATCAGTCTCAAAATTTCAAATATCAGAATTAAAATAAGCATTTTTTAAAGGACATTTAAAATTTGCATCTCACTTGGAATATGTGTTAGAATCAGACAAAATTAAAGTATGTGTTAAAAATTTTAGTACAAATTTCGTACCTATTGCTAAATTTGACTATTTTAATAAACTTGGAATAATCATTTTTCAAATCTTCTTCTCGAAGTTCATGAAATGATAATGGAGAAAAGTAGTCACATGCTAAGGAAAATTATTAATTTTGCTGTTATAGGGGATATTTTTTATTTTAAAGTAAATCTTAATGCCAATTAAAAATATTTTTGCAATAAATCTTTCACACGGCGGCCTTCCAATTTGAAAAGCGTGCTTTAAGCATTTTAGTTAGGTATTTCATCTTAAAAATACGATTGCGCTCAACATTTTAATGTGGTTTCTTGTTTTTACATGTTAGCAATTCGAGATAAATTGGTATAATTTAAAAATTAAAATGATTAAAAAAACTTATGAAACACTGGAATATAGCATAAGATACTGATAGCTCTTATTAAAACATAATTTGAACATTCTTTGTTTAACCATTTCTAGTAAATGTATTCAGTTGCAAATCCTAAAAAGCGTTTATATTTAATCAAAAGATACGTTAGTTTCTTAAATTTGAATTGTATAAACTTTTTTAGAAGTTGTTTAGAAGAATTTCTAAAAAATAATTCGTTATCTTTCTGATATTTTTTAATCGGTTGAAAATAAGCCCTTTTATTTAAAAAAATTAAAAGAAAAACATTTAAACAACTTTAGCAGAAAGAGTTTATTTTTAAATTAACAGAAAAGAACGTCATGAGAAATATAAGAAAAAAAAATGATAAAAATGCTTGTGAAAATTGCACGAGCCAAAAACCAAATTCACTCCTTTAATGAAGACAGGTTTCAGGTTTCAATTCAAGACAGGTTTTTAAATTAGTAAAATACTCTCAGAATAGATTGCAATTTCACGAGAAAAAAAAATACCTTCCAATTAATAATAAGGAAAACTTAACTCGAAGAGAATGGCCTTGTGTAATAATAACCGCAAGACATGATTGAAAACTCAGCAAAATTGCACGAAAATATAACGGACTTGATCGAAACAAATTAAAGCTGCTTGCTCAAGATTTATTGTGAAGATTAATGATAACACTGCTAGGAATAGTCTCTGTGAAGTGAGAGATCTTTTTGTTTCAGAGAAAAAAGCGAAACCAGTTTCGAAATCTCTGTACAAGGAAAATGTCAGCATTTACTCAAAATTAGAAAGACATCAGATGAAGAGAAATTATGCTTCTACTTTAACTATATCTTTTCCTTTTTGTTTCACTGTTTTAAATACAAAATATTTGAACCTATCGATGAAAAGTAATGGTGGTACCAGCTATAGTTAATGGAACGCATCTTGGACAAACTAGAGTTTAATCATTCACTGTCAAATTAATTCTTATGTGATACAGTTTTGAAATTACTTGCATATCCTCAAAGAGGAAAAAGAGCGTAAACATACGAGAACCTTACTCAAGTTTGAAACTTATTAAGGCAATTTTCAAGAACATAAGTAATCATGAGAAAGATAGTTACACAATTTTCCTATTTTAATTTCAATACCCACATATTGAAAATCCTTCCAATGAGATTCCGAGCTTGCAAAAATCTGAAGATTTTGATTGAAAACGTCTTAACTATTTCAGAGGAGATTCAAAATCGAAGTATCGTAAACTCTCCTTTAAAAAGAATTTAATAAAATCTCTGAAACAATGTAAGTAAACTGTTTACGATTACATAAAAACATACACATCTTATAGTAACTATGATAGATTTTTTTACCTACTTTCTGAAAGAATTTTGCATATGCAGATTCAATCTACTAAATGCCTTTTTCGAGCAAAAAAATAATAAAATTGATTTGTTAGATTCATATCCTACATTCCACATTGATGCTTACCCTGTGACGAATTCGGAACAGAATTCGTAATTCTTAATAGGGGAGGGAATAAGAATATTATATTTAGATAGACCCTTTCTCAACAGAATTGAATGCAACAGAAATACGCGGGTGTTAGGCGCCCGAAGACAAATCAAACGCCAATATGAAGACGTTTATCCAACGTCCACGGATATACTGTGCATTAAGTCAACATATATGACGGATATTTAATGTAACCGGTTCTTAAAATATGCAATTCTCTGAAGCCCTACAAGATGTATCGAGGGTTTTTGAGTAATCCCTGCATACAATGTATTTCTATTCTTCGAAAGAAATTTGAATAATTTATTAATAAGCAACTTACCTTTAATAATAAAGTTTTTAGATAAAAAAATTAAATATGAGGTTTTTAAGCATTCGTTTTCATCAAAATTTTTCACATTAGTTTAATTTTTCACTTAACTAAACAAGGTTTAAATAAGCAGTAATGAATTAAACCATGCAGATAACCCGATCAAGAGTAATCGCATCATAAGTATCATCGTATCATCATAAGTATCATAACAGAAAACTTGGAATGAAATAAATAAAAGTTATTAACAAGTTAGCATTACCACATGATACTATAGCAAACTTTGTTAACACCCGAAGTATCACAGATCAACAGGGATGTAGTCGATGAAGTAAAACTACAGATAAAAGCACAATAGCAAAGATATTTACAGCGCTTACATGGAATCCTACATATTGATTTCCAAAGAAAAATATTCTTTCTATATATGGAATTCATGGCCAAACTTGAATTTTTTTAAAAACGCAGAATTGCAAAATCCGGTTTAAAAATAAGTATTTACGTGATTTTGAGTCCAAAGAATCAGTTTTGGTACAATGCATTCTTCTAAACAGCCTTTTTCTTCAACGATAAACATGTGAAAACATTGGACAAGAATTTTCCCAGGCACATCGTTTAGTAGACCAACACCCGCAGATACGAGCTACGACAATATTTAAAGAATTTCAAACGTGTTTAACCGAGCGAGACCTGTAAGATCTCTCTACTCACGCTACTAAGTCATCTGTACACCGAGACAACATACTATGCATTCGAGATCTGTTTTGTTACATCAGATGGACCCTTATGTTGCGTGTTAGCGGGAAAAAAAATCTTCAAATTAATGAAGCAGCAGGGATGATGCAGAGAAATGCATTCGAGTGGGAAATCCTTCTCTCTACAATAAAACGATCTGAAAAGAAAAGGTTTTGCTGGAATAAGGAGGAAGGTTCACTGATTTTAATTAGATAATAGAAGTAGACCGTCGATTCTAAGTGATGAGGAAACATCCAATCAGAGCGTAGGATGAGGGGGGGGGATGTATCCGACGCATGAAAGATTTTCTTCGAAAGAAAACGATACTCTAATTAGATTTCCGCATTTCCCTTCATGCTTTTAACGAGTAGTTTTTTTTTTTTTTACAAATGTAAAAAAAAAAAGATGATAAAATGGGATATACAACAAACACAAGCTTTCAATCAGGTCTGATGTCTTTTAGATGAGATATTCATTCACTATGAGGTCGAAAGAGTGCATATATGATAGTTTAATAATTTGATGAAGAGAAAACTGTTACTTTAACGAGAAAAAGATTGGTTGGTTGTCTGGTTTAATGGCAGAAGAGCCGGGTTAACAAGAAAAAGAATGGCACTTTATACATTTGTGAGAGTCTCCCCCCTCGATTTTCTCCTTTATAAACACAATATGGCATATTTTATTTAATTTCTTGAAACTGTGCAGATAATTAAATGTTTTTGGATTTTTTGGATTCGAAATTTCACTTAGAAGCAAAATTTGAGGGCCAATAGTACATAAAAATCTCATTTAATAGGTTAATTGTGAATTTGTGTTATCACACTCAAGTGCACACTGATGGGCAGACCAATAGAAAATCAACTATTTGATATGAAATTTACAAATTTACAAATCTAATAATAAAACTATATGCTGAATTTCCTCTATCAAGTTCCGTGCGTTTTTTAGTTATTGTATTCATATGAAAATGGATTAAGTGACAGACCGCCATTAAACGAATTTCGTTGGTCATTTAAGGTAAATCAATTGTTTTGGGGTAAAACGCGAAACCTGCATTTTTTCCTTCTCTCTTCAGTTTCATGCTTCTCTTACAGATCAACAGACAGATAAAACCAGAAACGGTTTTTTTCTTTAATTCGAAGTTTAAAGAAGAATTCATTCAAATCTCAAGGTTGAATTTTTCGATAATTACAGTAACTTTTTTCTGTGTTTCTAAAACCAGAAAATAAAAACAATACTTGAAGCCTCGTTTTATTTCTCTTTTTTCTAAGAAGCTTAATACATATAAAATTATTGATTACATCGCTAAAGAATGAAAAAGAAGTTAAACAGTAGCTTTTTATAAGTTTTGAATGACTCTGTAGAAAAGGAATACAAGTAAAGAGGCAACTCCACGATGCTAATGAAGATAAAACACTTTCATTACCAGACGATGTTCATGGTGCGATAGACTGAGTTTTCAAGACACTATTCACGTCATATAATTATTAATGTGACATTCATTGTATTGTATGATAGAAGTTTCAAATCCTATCCTGTTGTCGGAACAGGACCATTACTATAATGATTACTTGACACTACATGAAGAGAACAAAATCGAATGGATTCAATAAAGCATGAAGAGTTGATTTAAAAACTCAATTCAATAATTAATAATTTCTGTTGTCAAGCGACACCTTTTTCAAAAGCATATTACATTATTATAACATGAATAGTCAATTACATAATTAATAGCGATTCTGATGAATTAAAATGCCCTCTAAACTAAATAAATGACAAACCCTAAAACGTATGAAAACTTTAGAGTGAATATTCTAGAACCTTATAGCAATTTAAACAGTAACGCAAAATATCCTGGCATCTCACAAAATATACAATTTTATCATGTCATAGTCATTAATTTAGTCATGCCATAGTTTTCGGATTTAATGATGATTTTTCCATAATGCACATGTTTATGTAAATATTTCGAATGACTGATGAGATATTAACAGATATTAACATGTTGAGATATTAACAGCTGTTATATTTCAACATGTTCACATAAAAACACACTTGCTCATTTAATATAGACTTCATGAATCTTAAGAAGTACATTTAATGTTATCAGAAATTTGACAAGAACAAAAATGTTAGTTCGTATTTTAAATGTTTATTAAATGATTGTATAAATGTTCTTTTATAATTGTAGCGAAAGCGCAAATCCGTTTTTGTACTCTTAATCAATGTCATTTCTAATGCAAATTTCGCTCGTTAAAAGCCGTTCATATAATGCTGGAAAAGGCAAGATGGCCAAAATGACATCATATCAAATCAAATGTTGTTGAAAACGAAAGAAAACATCTATCTACATCCAAATATAATTAGATAAGCATCTCCTAGAAGATAAAACAGCATACTTTCAAAGCATCTGCAGGATCAGGTTTTCAAGGTATTCTACATGTGTTCAGCTATCAGCATGAACTAATCATGTTGAAATTGATGAAGATAATTTATTTTGTTATGGCATTGATTGAAAATGTTAGTCATTATTTAAGGTTATCGGAAAAAATCACACGCATCAAAATTATATGAACAAAATCAATTATTGAAAAGCAAGCCAATTTTTTCATGCACTTTATATTTAGATATTTTAATCTATTATCGATCTTTTAATCGAAAGAATCCAGGAATTCTTCATAATTATGTAATGTAATCATAGAAATTTCTTAATATTTTAAAAAAAAGTTTTAAAAAAATAGAGAGTATGAAAAATAGAGGTATAAATAGAGGTATTTAAAAGACGTAATTTTAATCATTAAGAATACCTCCAATTCCAGAAGATAAATAAAACTGCAATTTATTAGAGAAGTAATATCATTAGGAGACAAGGGAATTATTTACAAAATCTGAAAATTGTGCCTGATCCACAGAATCCAATTTGCTCAACCCTGCTGTTCGATTTCATGCCAAAAAGAGTTATTGTCTTTATCGTCATGTATAAATATCGATGAGAGGGTTTTTAAAATTATTTCATAAAAGATAATTTAAGTCGTGCTATGCCTACAGCCAAACCCCTTGATTGAGCTGAAGCCACCACACAAATTCTTTGAAAAATGAAATGTGCAATAGTGGCGATTATCCACTAAAATAAAATGCGACAGTGCTATTTGGGACTCTCCGACAAGATTCTTAGTTACACCTTAAGACTCAAATGGTGACAAAATTATCATTCATTAATTCTCTAAACCTAAATTAAATCCATAAATCTCAATTGCATTTCACGTATTGCTTGATAAAATCTCCTAAGTTCATTTCCCATAACTTTAAATATATTTTTAAAATCATTTGTTTATTAGACACAATGCATAAGTTCAGCAATAATTAGCCCCTAAAGATGTAGTTAATCATATTCATAAATATTTTAACTAAAGTAATAGGTATAAGCATCATATGACAATCCTGAAGTGTGGTTTGAAACAAAAGGGTTTCAATTTTTCCGTTTCTTGTTCTGTATTTAATTTCAAAATTTATTTTTTAAAAACTAATTTCTACATAAATAATAAAATAGACCATAATCGTTTTTGTTGCTTCTAGCTTATACGATACGTAGAAAGAAAGGGACAGTAATTAGCAATTAATATTTAAATTAATGTTTAAATGGCAGTAGGCAGACATTGCTGTAAAAATTCTAAGCAATTCTGTACTGTAATTCATTAGAATTATTTCTACTTTGCACGAGTTTGTCGCTATTAACATATGATTAAGTAGTTGAACGCCCTCGTTCAAATGGAGAATTACTTTTCCAATTTGCCTTCCATTTTTTTCGGTGCAAAATGATTTGAGTACCTGAGGTGAATCTGAGAAAACAGGATTACTTCACTTTCTACCTTTGTGTGTTTCAACTCATATTGACTTTATTTTACTACAACAAATACAAATTTCGCAAAATACGGCATTAGTAAAAATAGCGGCTCCGATGCCAATAAAACACAATCCAAACCAACAGCAAGCAGATTTTTCAATAATTTGTTACTTAACAATTCCGCCTTTGGATCTATGAGCTTGCAATTAAGTAATCAGACAAGCCACAAATGTTGTATGCGCTTAAGCTACTACAAGAAATAAAAAAAAGGGGGGGGGGAAGAGAAAGACGTCGATTAGTTTTCCAACAATGGGACTCCTAAAACTCATCCATGTCTCCCAGCTATTTAGAAGCGAAGTCGTTGAACTGAAGGAAAAGGTCAGAGGCCAAATGGGATGACAGTTTCGTTTTTTTCATACCAGATTATATTTCGTTTATAGTTCTATAGTTCAAAGCATAATGCTTTAATTTATGACTTTTCCAGAATATTTATTTATCGCATTTTCGTTTCCCTGTCCTATCACATGTAATTATCGAGATCGGTGTCACTTCGTCCAGTGATGCGTACTCTAAAAAAAAAGGAGAAAATCTCTTCCTGAAACTTTACTTGGAATAAGGAAATTGAAGTCGTTTTGTAGCTTTCGTTCGTTTCCAGCTACAAACGGAAGTTCTCGTCGGTTCCAGGGAAATAAAACGTATATTTACATACACACAAAGTGCAAAGCTATTAAAGGCCTTTTGTTTTTACCTATTTATTTCTTTGAAATAAGAGCTAAATACAAAAGTTCCTCATTCCCCACTATACTTTCTTTAGAAACTTGTATAAGTATAGGGCCCCGATCAACTAGTGCTAAGCTACTAGAATAGTATTTTCTTTTCTAAAGTCTACTATTTTATCAAATAATATCGATAATGCAACACCAATTCTTCAACAGCAAAATTCTTTGGTGTATCAAAGGAAAGAGACGTCTGCCTCATAGCATTTTCGCCCTTTTATTCCTATTTGACGTTAAAAAGTAAGATTTATGGATATGGAACAGGGGAACTTTATTGGAGACTAGACATAAGATTATTATCCGGAATATCAGTTTTACCCTTTCCAATCGCAACGCCACTGTCAATTTTAGTTTCCTGAAAAAACTTAGACACACAAACTCATTTTATTTTAACACATTTCTTATAAAATAATTTTAAATATATCATTGATAAAACATTCTAAACATAAATCGCTTAAATCACTACGATAGATCAGTATTTTATATGAAGAAACATCGGATCTTATTTTGAAGACTACGTGTCTCTTCATCTATAGTTTCCGATATAAAAAACGAGTTTAAAGTATTGTTAAATTGAAAATTTCTTAATTTTAATTAGTGAAAGTGATTAAATAGTTTTAAAAATCGTTAATCTTAATTTTTTTAAATATACTTTCAGTGGTGCATTATTATGAATTATATGCAAAAAAAAAATCTGGTGAACATTTCTCGTTACGATATTGCACTTTTCTCACCTCTTTTTCATTTAGTTGAAGCAGATCTGTGATGTAAATTAAAGTAACTTTTTACTGATAACTTTTTACTTTAAAATCTAAAGGAAACGACTTAAATGCTGATAAGTTTGAAATTTCACTTAATTTGCCAGCGATTATAATTTGTTTTTTAAACTAAGCGAATTTTCAGTTACCCTGATGTTTTTCAAAAATATTAGATAGTTGTTGAAAAAAAAAAAGATTTATCAGGCTTGAATAAAGGTACTACAAATATAAATAAATGATTTACATTCGCTTTCATAAAAAATAATTGATAGAAGTGTTATGTTCAGAATATGTTCAGAATATATATAGAATATGCTCAGTTAATATGTTCAGAATGTTACAAAATACACCTTTAATTCTCCAATATTTATACAATCGAAATAAAAGCATTTAAATAAATGTTATGAATAACAATTTCCCAGTGCATTTCAAAACCACTACGACATCCACTATATCGTAGTAGCAAGTACTATTTTTAGAACAAGGTTGTTTCTAACACGAAGGTAATGAAACTAGCCAATTCAAATTACTGCTATGTTTATTCAAATAAAACAAATCTTTCTAGAAGTCTGTAGGTGTTCATGACCGTTTATTGATCTTCTGAACACCTTGAAAAAATTTTATCTTTTAAAAAAATTAAAGAGCTCTTCTTGAGAATTACCCATTAAGTGAAAAACAAGTTTATAAAGAAAAAAACCACAACCACAACAAAAAAATGCAATTCTTAAAACAAAAATCGAAGAAAGATATGAAGGGCAACGGAAACAAACAAACAAAAAAAGTAACACCACAAAAGGTAAACACGTCTTTGGCCGTATCGTAATGAAAATCTTCAAGGTTAGGAAAACCATATTTTATCAACCTAAATAAAAAGAAGGGGAAGGAAATCAAGATTTTTCCCCCTCTCATTTAGTTGAAGAATAGCCAGCTCCTTTCATAACCACACTATACACATCGTGTATAAATAGGCGTTAGCAAAGAAATCCAACTCCATTGTGTTACGTACAATGACCTGGACTAACTATCCTCCCCCACCCCCTTCCGCTCTTACTAAGGCGTTGTAATTGTCGAATGAGTGTTAGGGTCATTCCTGCCCCCCACCCGGAAACTAGCCGTGTTCATTTTTCTGTATTCTTTTAGATCACGCAATTGCACAATATTTTGAATGACATGCCGCATACAATAACTTGCAAAGTTGAAAAATCTCTTAAAAGGACCATGAATGCTTTTTGTAGTAAGCTTCAACATGCCACTGCATTAACCTGCATCACAAATTCGGGTATTATGATTAGATTTAATTGAATATTAATTTATTTATTCTTTTCGCAAAAAGTTTCAAGAGAAATTTTAAGTAAACTGTCATTTGAAAAAAAAAAAAAAAAAAATGCAATGTGCCAATTTATTCTTGTGTGACTAACGTGAAGTGCACTAGATTTAGAATCTTGCAAGAGGAGATACATATCACAGCACAGTACAGTACAAGACATAGTGCAATTACTTCAATTAAGACATAGTACAATTTTGTTGTGTGACTTCATTTTCTAAATTTTTAATTGTATTTTCAGTCAACTTGCATAATGAACTTTCTCAAAATAGCCAATAAAATATCAATACTTTTCTTTTTCACATCACATCGATGTACAAAGACATAATGCAGTTTGACGACAGTTGCATTTGCTGTGTGACTTCATTCCGAAATTCTTCTATGTATTTTCAATCAAATTGTATAATGAGCTTTTTCAAAATAACTATTTAAATAACATCTCTTTTCTTTTTCACATAGAGAGGCATTGCATTTTTAATAATTTATGTACCTTAAAAACAGAAGAAAATTACAGATTTATGATTATCTGTTATTTAAAAATGTTTCATTTTTATTGTAACTGATACTATGATTTCGATTTATTTTTCAGCGACATTTTTTTTTTAATTTGTTACTTGTCATCTCTCCTTACATGTTGATAAGTTTCTAGATAACATCAGAATAAATGTTTTCCGATACCAACTTTCAACGACCTGAATGTTTTTTCTAGAATGCTTATACAATTTTAACCTTATTGTTGATTTTTTTAAAGAGGTTTGAAACAATGAAAAATCCGAGACTTCATAGCGCAGGTGAAAGCCTCATCTTTATTTTCTGTCTGAAAATAGGATGATTGTTTTAATTTTCACTGCATTGCAACGAAAATAAGTCGTACATTTAGAGAAACAACTCTCCACCTTTTAAGTTCTCAGTAACCTGAAGACTACTTTAAATTACCATTACATGACGCAGATTCTTAAAAGATTTAAACTTTGGATTCACGATTGTTTACTTTCAGAGTCAAACGTTAAAGTTCAAATTTTTTATTAATTAAAATTTTCAGACTATTTATTTTAAAAATCATTGTAGGCGAAATCTAAAATTCCAATTCAATAATTGCCGCGATAAAAGACTTAAAATTGCTCTATCGAGTTACTTATCGGCTTATGGTTCACACCTATTTATTTAGCTTTTTTAATATTACTCCAATTTGCTTTCTGTCGTTGACATTTTGTAGAAATAGAAATTTCGAAATGCGATTCAAAAAATTTCAGAAGCCTTAAACACCCTCGATTTTCAGAAATCGAGAATGATAAATCATCTCACTTCGTCCTGACTTGAATTTGAAACTTTTGATATGTCAACATGTAGTTATTTATAAAAGCCTACTTCGATTCTTTTTTTAAACGAAAAAGTCAAAATAATTAAAAAATAAAGACCAATTTTAAATGGCTGTAGTCATAAAAGTTTTGATGATGAATTGTAATTAGATAATTGGTGCACACTGACAGTATATGTGACAATTTTCCAGGTGCATCTAAAAAACCATGCTAAAAACTCTCATTGAAAATATCAGTTTAGTAAAAATTTTGCCTTGTTTTTGCTTTTGGAATAAAATATTCTATTTAGAACAACTAAATAGTCATACTCTAATCATTTAAATAAGTTTTGATTTCTTTTAAGTAGAGGCAACTTAATAAATCATATTTTATACTTAACATTTATTAACGTTAAATATGATACAGAGGTAATAAACAAGGTAAATATTGGGATTTACTTTTAATAATAATCCCATTAATACTAATAAATCTCAATTAAAAAGAATTTTTACCTTGAGCGGTTTCTTTTTAATAAAAGCAAACACTAGCAGCAAATTAATTAAATAATATAAACCAGATCAAAGCCTTTAACCTTTATTACATTAAAACGAACTACGAATGGTCTAGTGATATAATTTTAAACCATTTATTATATTTCTAAGGCTTAACGATTTGTTTTATATTATAGGTAATAAAAAGGTCAAATTCGTGACGTGTGTTCGATCTGTACATTTCAGAGTTATAAACAAAAAAGAAAGCCCTAAACAAAGATCAAAATGCAACTCTTGAAAAATGGTTCCTACAGATAAATAAATGTGATTGAGTTCAAAAGACTAATGGAAGCAAACAACCTTTTAATTCTGGAACCAAAACATGAAAAAGCAGCCTTCTGACTCGGTGGAAGAGACCCGAGACATGGCTTAGTGAATGCTTAAACAATAGTTAGGGGGGAAAAGCAAGCGTGTATCAACGCAATCATTAGGCTGCTGATAACCCTGATCACATAATATAATATAGAGGTTGCCTAAGACTCAATTTAAAGATCTTATAACCTTGATGCACACATCAGTACCCGGACATTAGTCTTGAACGCTTCAGCGCCTACTCGTTTGTTCAACAAAGGTCAGTTCGGCAACCAAGCACAACGTAAAACTACACTGTATATATACTTCTGCAGTGCTGATATGTAAATGATCCAACTGCATCGCTGCAAACCAACAATAGTCTACGACAATGAATTTTTTTTTAAACTTTACGATTGACGATCTTCGTGCCGTCGTTAACGGAGCAAGTCACATCTGCTGAAGAAATTCATTGTTTTTACACTTGTAACAAGAACTTTCAGAGCTTAACTTCACTTCTTCTCGTAAAGGATGTATTTTCGAAATCGTATCTTCACTGACATATATTAAAATGAATTAACAATCAAAGGTAATATTTATTTCAAATAAAATCCTTGAAACAATGCATGTAGTATTAATTCAAAGTTTGTGAAGAATATTATCCCTAACCATCTGCATCACCTGAAGCTGTGATAAGGCATTGTATATCTTGTTACACTTAGGATGCGAAAAGACGGCAATTCGTTTTAGAAATTCATAAAACAATAATTAGACAATCGTTTGTCATAGAATTCGAATCATCTAGATGAACTAAATTTATAAAAAATAATTAATAAGGGCAAAATGGACAGTTAAATTCAGTTTGATAATGGATTGATACAAGTTTCTAGTTTGATAATGGAATGAATGGACGCGGAGAAAATTCTAGAGAGAAAACATGAACATCGAGAAGAAATTTTTCATTGTTGTTAGAGAAGAAATAAATTGCATTATAATTAATTGTTAATTTATGTAAATAAACTATTATTTTCGAAATTTTATTTTTAATTCGTGAAAAGAGTTTCAAACATTCTTGAAGTCGGTAAAAAAATATTAATGATATCGGTGTAATATTAGAGACAATTATTAACTGCTGCAAATTAAAAAAAAATTAGATGGAAACTTGAAAATAAAAAGAATCTTAACATCATACAATCAAGCAGAGGGAAAAAATGTATAGAATTGCGTTCTTTAAGTATTGCATAAATTAAATATTTTGAACTCGCTTGAGTCCCCTTTTGATATAAATCTATAACAATTTTCTTCAATTAAAAAATTATTTAAATGAAAAAAAGTGCCAAAAGCAAAATTTCATTTCGCTTGCTTGCATTTAAAAAAACAGTTTAGCAAGGAATGAAAATACTTTTTTTTTTTAAAGTATCTACAGTTTGATGAGAACTCGAGGGAAAAAAGGGCGGTAAAAGAAAAGAAATCGAGGAAAACCGAATGCTCCAAATTAAAAGTCCATTTTACAAACCAGGAAATGAACAAATAAAAAAGAAATTATAGGAAGCATTTAAATCGTTCGAAGATCGAAATGAGAGCATAGCATAAATAAATAAAACATTACTACAGATTTCAAAATTATGTTTTTCTGTTGTTTGTATGAAATATTTGACAAATCTCTATGCAAAGATATTGGATTTTATATTATGATATAAGATCAAATAAAGAAATAGTCATCTCATTCAAAATGTACTTTTAACTAACCCATAGTATAAAGACTAATTATGAAGCAAATACATGATTTTTAAAAATATTTGACATACATTAGAATTCGAACATTGTCACTAGTAAAACATTGGAGTTTTCGCAAACATATGTATTAAAATGTAGAAAAATTAATTTTAACCAAAATTATCGATGTAAAAACAAAATAATAAAAAATCGAGGCATCGATTGAAATACTCAATAAATGCGACTAAAATGCACTTTTAAATAAACTATTGTAATTTTTAATAAATATTTTGGGATTTGTAATGTTTATGGGGACTAAATTCTTCTATAATTTTAAGAAAAGTTTTAGTATCTTTATAAAATTTCAAAGTAAGAAATATTTTCTTGTGAACACAGCACTCTTTTCTATTTCAGTTCTTTACATTTTGTTTTAAGGAATGAAATAAACGCTTTAATATTTTGCTTTAGTCCAAAATTGACTTCCAGTACAAATCTTGTCTCCTACTGAAAGTATTTAAATAGTGATTGAATAAAAGAGAATTATAAATTTAATACATGCAAAGTTCTAGGTAATAATTTTTAAATTATTTTGGCTAAAACATATTATATATAGATCTAGTTTTTAAAGTATTTCGGAATTTCTAATTAGTTGGAAAAGAGCTTTAAGACTACAAAGGACTACAATTCCAGTATATCTCATCCTGAAATAGCAAATGTTACAGATTTAAATATTTTGAGTGTTTCATCAAAACTTTTAAACAAGACTAAGTTAAGTTACTGCATAGTGAGTACGATAAGTTTCCACGAAAGCATCGTGTCTTTGTTATATAAGCTTTGAAACAAGCAAGTTCAAATTTATCAAATATTGTAATATCAAATACGGAACCTTGATAATATGGCAAAATTGTCAAGGTTCCGTACATAAGGAATTATTTTCCCACTAACTTCTGGAAAATGGCTGAATTGGTGTTTACTTGAAAGTTCTTTTTAACCATATCATAGAAATAAAACAGATTTTATTTGCTAGATAAACAGCTCATTTTGAGGTTACACGAAGAAATCAAAGGACAGGCCATGCAATTTTGAACTGAGGTCAATCACGGAAGTGACAAAAGCTAATTCACATACTCAGAATCTCCAGTGGCCAGTAGCATGCAAGCAGATATAACATGCATCGGAATCAAATATACGATGGATTTTTGATGTAATAGGGTTTCGAGCTCATTGCCCTCTTTTATCGAGTTTTATTAAGCCGTCGTAGTCCTCTTGATTTACGAAAATGAATGAAAATACTAATCAAAGAATAATCAAATATTAACAATCTAGATTTTGGGGGTTAGTCAAGAAAGAGCTATTTCTGCAACAACGCGAAAGTGGAAAAATTTACTTTTCTAATTTATAAGAAATTTGATATTATTTAAAATAAAAATTAGTAATAATTCTCTCTCACATAGCATTTATATAAATTTATATTCAGCAATACAAAAATGCTTATAGAAATGAATCAAAGATTTTCTTAAAAGAATAAAATTCCTTACCTGAATTAATCTATTGACAATTGGACGTTCATTGGCTTTGAGAAGATTAGAGAATCTGGTTCAAACAAGTACCTAAAAGAGATGTATACTTATATAAACATCAATTTCATATTTAGAATATATGCATACAATGTAATTCTATTTTCAAATAGTTCTCTAAAATATCCGATTAGCAACTAACAAAAATCCCATTTTAATTTCAGAGTTGAATGACATATTACGAAAAATAAACTTTAATTTTAGAAAGAGAATTCTGGAAGCTATTTGTTTTGATAGAAAATAGCTTCCAAACAAATACAACATCCATTCGTCAGAGGGGAAATAAATATTAATTGATTGAATTTATATACAACATGGAATGTAAATGTTCACACAGCGATTGTTCAGAACATTACTAGATTATTATCAGAATTTCACTTAGGAATTAAGAAAAAAAGTATTCACAGTGAAATTATTTTTGAGAATTACCTCATGCGTTTCTCTGATATATTTTAATTTTCGGTGGCAGATATTTTTTATTCTTTATACTAATGTATGATAAATGAAACATGAGGTCTTCTCCCTTCATAGGATTTCATAAATCAGTACTAGATGTCATGAAAATCTGTATAACAAATTTCTTTCAGATTTCTTCTTTCATCAATTTTTAATACAGTTTCTTCTTTCAGATGGTCGACATGAAATAAAAAGGCAAAGAAGTCCCACTGAAATTTGTGGACTCCTTATTTGAAACTACATTTATTTTTATTCCTCAATAATGCTTAATTTTAACTGACAAGTAATTATTTTCTGCTCAAAAAGAAAACATATTTAGGTTAGGTTTTATATGTTTGATAACCATTGTATAAAATACCTAAAATTCTGTCTTAATTTTATTAAATTAAGATATGCTTAAAAAATTGATTTCCAATATATTTATGCATTAGAAAAGACTAGTTGAAATTGATAACCCTTTAAATACATCAAATCTCGTCAAGAAATAATTGCGTCACAAAATATATTTATTAACTCAAGATTTATGAAATAAAAATGTGTGCAGTTTTTGACAAACAATTCAATTAAGACATTATACAGTAAAATACATCGCTGAAAGTTTTATAATACAATTTAAATTTGAAGGTGTTCGAAAAGAATCAAAGTTATTTTCTAATGAAATTAGCTGATTCCAAGGTTTTCGGGATCTAAAATGCGAATATTGATTATGTAACTGCATTGCTGCATGTACATGCGACTCGTTATGGATTTCTGTCGATTTTATGGTAAAATTGTAAATAAACAATTCCTTGGTAAGAAACATTACAGATGTACGAAAAAGTCACCAAATGTAATGTTTTTCAAGCCTTGAAACATTACAGTTCTAAAGTGAGCGCAAAACGCAACTCGTATGCATTTTGCAATCTTAAAGAAATTTTTAGCTGTTGTCTTAGAACAATCAGAGAATCGCAAAAGAGCACTTAGTTTACTTAAAGCCGTGATTGAATGTTTCAAAACAAACAGAAACATGAAAGCTAAAACAATCAGATAAATAAACACTACAAAGATGATAAATAGATATACCATGTTTGTAAATTTCATTTCATATTGAGCAGAATAATCATAATGTAACCTTGAAATTAGTATAAAACAAATGGAAAATCATTGTAAACTACAAATAATCCTGCTTAACACCTCCAAATTCAAATTTACAAAGTCATAATTCTGAAAATATAGTGAAAACATTACGGCGAATCTATTCTGACAGTCAAACACTGCATTTCTTGTGCAATTAAAATCTGTCGATTATTAAACTTTGACTTTAGATTTTTTTCTGAAAACAAATGAAATCCAAAAAGTCCACAAAAATAGTCGCCATATTTTCACCAAAATTCTTAATTCTTTTATAAAAAAACTAGAAGCAAGCTAATGTGTATTATTCAATTGCAAAACAATATTCTGATAACACTTATCCCATAAAGTGATTTTTTTTTTTTGCATTATTTATTCTTCTTCTAATAAATTTATGCTTTGCCAGACGATTTTTGTTGAAACACAAAACGCATTTCAATTATACACTGAAGTGACAAAATTCATGAGATAGCAATATGCAAATATACAGATGGCAGTAGTATCGCAGCGAAAAAGTATAAATGCGCAGTTCGTTTTCCAGAGTTTCATTTGTGTACAAGTTATTCATGTGAACAGGTTTTTCGTGATTTATGGCGGCACGACGAGAATTAACAGACTTTGAACGTGGAATGTTAGTTGGAGCTAGACGCATGGGTCATTCCATTGCGGATATCGTTAGCGAATTCAACATTCCGAGATCCACAGTATCAAGAGTGTGCCGAGAGTATGAAATTTCAGGCATCACATCCCATCATGGACAGTGCAGTGGGTGACCACCTGCACTTAACGACCGAGACCGCCGACGTCTGTGTAGAATGGTCAATGTTAATAGAAAAGCAACACTTCGTCAAATAACTGCAGGAATCAATGTGGGACGTACGAGGGACGTGTCCGATAGGACTGTGCGGCGAAATTTGTCTTCCTTAGGCTATGACAGCAGAAGACCGACTCGAGTGCCTTTACTGACAGCACGACATCGCCTGCAGCGACTCTCCTGGGCTCGTGAGCATATCGACTGGTCTCTAGCCCAGTGGAAAACCGTGGCGTGGTCAGATGAGTCACGATTTCAGTTGTTACGAGCTGATGGTAGAGTTCGAGTGTGGCGCAGACCCCACGAAGCCATGGACCCAAACTGTCAGCAAGGCACTGTTCAAGCTGGTGGTGGCTGCATAATGGTGTGGCCTGTTTTTACATGGCATGGACTCGGTCCTCTGGTGCAACTGAACCGATTATTGACTGGAAATGGTTATGTTCAGCTGCTTGCAGACCACTTGCAGCCATTCATGGACTGCACGTACCCACACAACGACGGGATTATTATGGATGACAATGCGCCATGTCACCGGGCCAGAACTGTTCGCAATTGGCTTGAAGAACATTCCGGACAATTCCAGCGCATGATCTGGCCACCTAGATCGCCCGATATGAATCCCATCGAGCATTTATGGGACATCATCGAAAGGTCCGTTCGTGCCCAAACTTCTGCACCATCCACACTTTCACAATTATGGACGTCTATACAGACAGCATGGCTCAATATTCCTGCAGAGGGCTTCCAACGACTTGTGGACTGCATGACACGTCGAGTTGTTGCACTTCGCCGGGCAAAAGGAGGACCGACACCATATTAATAATCATCCCATGACTTTTGTCACTTCAGTGTATAAGTCATTTGTAAATTTATTTAAATTTTATTAAAAAGGTTTCGATAAAACATGGCCGAATTAAGATGAATATTAAAATGAAAAAAATTATTAATAATGCTTAAAAAGTAAAAACTTGGAAAAGATAAAGGTAATAGGGACTTGTCTATTTTATCACCATCGTTTCAAAATCTGTGTTTTGGCATCCATCCAGTGAATTCCCATTTAATCCATGAAAAACAAGAATGGATTAAAATGCATCATTCTTAACGCAAGCACATCAAAGGATTTTCTCTAAATAGAAGTGACATTCATTTTTTTTCTCTAAAATACTATAAATACCATATTTTATCTTCAGAATTATTTCAATCTTTTAATTCTTTCGGAATTCAAATCAAAGTGATGCGGTTGAATGGTCAACGGGTCAAGCGAAACCTTTCTATAGAGAACGCTTATTCCATTTTCAAAAGAAAAAAAGATACAGCTAGCAAGTTCTTAAAGTCGAATAATGTTTTTGCTTTCTCTTTTGAGCTGATATGAATTAGCTCGATGACCTAAAAACATTAATAAGAGAGAAGAAAGCATCGAAACCGTTTCCCTTTTTTTCTTTGATTTTTACTTTATGAGAATGGTATGCATTAGCTCCAAGACATAGTTAACAGTGTTTGCGGAAACAGACTTCTAATTGCAATATTGCTACTGAAAAAGAAAAGTCTACATAACTGTCACGAAAAAAAAAGAATAAAAGAACTGGTAACTACCCAGTTGGAATGAAGAAAGAGAATCAAATGAAAAACCGTTTCATGAATTTCCTGCATTTAAAGAATTGAGAAATAGAAAAAAATAAGGTAAAGATTTGGCTTTCAAAAAGTAATCATTTGCCAGAGTGTATCGATGGAAATTAATATGTATTCATTAACCTTGGGTAAATGTTCGAATTGCGTCTCTATTATGCTATGCAATTAAGCAAGTAACATTATTATGGCGTAGCAATGTCTTCGCAGCAAAACTATTTGGATTCATTCAGAAATATCGCATAATATTCAGAAATAATATAACGTTGCAGGCAGAAAAATGTCCTAAAATTGGAGAATTTATATTTTCACAGAAGATTCCTTTTTAAAAGTAGTTCATAGAAACTATATAAAATGGTTGTAAATGCAATCTATCGCTTCAGTTGTTAAGCAAGAATAATTTTCGAAGATGTAAAATCTTCGATATTCTTTTTTTAAATTTATACTGACCGTATACGATACTAGATTTGTCACATGTACAGAGGTATGTGATAGCCAACAACGACATAGCTTACATTCATAATTAAACTATTATTCCTGGTTATAAGAATTACACGAATTTAATACTTTTGAGAATTCTTTGAATGAAGTAAAATTGTTGAAGTTCAAAATATCTGCCATAAAAGCATATAAAATATATTTGGTTATCTAATATACATCCGCTATTACTCAATGTTTTCTGGAAAGGTTAGAATACTACAACCTTTGAGGGGTTTTAAACTGCAGATTGATGTTCTATTCGAAACCGTTAAAATGAATGTCGAGATAAAAGAAAGGTTGGACTTGTTTGAGATTAAATGAATTTTCAAATTATTAACTTTTTCATATATTTTATTCCTTCATTAAGCTGTAATATTTAATAACTATGTAATCTACATCTCTTAAATGTTTTGGCCGCATTACAACCTGAATTTTTCTTGCACAATGCGAAAATAAAATTATCGAAGTTAAAAAGTTCAGTTACATTCTTAATAGAAGTTATTATTTTAAAGATAAAATTATCGAAGTCAGATGAACAAATCCCAGAATAGAATTTATATCCACTAGATTATGACCATTGATGGATGAAAATTATTGCGATTAATGGGATTTTAATGAAAAAAAGTTTACCAGATAAAAAGCAAAATATCTAAAATAGTAGGTTATTTATCATTGATGACTTTTTTTCATTTAAGTTGCAATAATTAAGTACAAAGCTGCACATTATTAAATAATCAAGGAATATAACAGAAATATGATTATGTCATGTGAGTTAACTGTTAATAAAGCGAAACATTGTTTCACCATTGCATATCCCATTCTTTTCAACCATTTCGCCTTCCCGCAAAATCAACCTTATTTTGGTTAGAAATATTGCAAATATACACAATAAAAAGTTGTAAAATCTGCCGCAGTATAAGAATTAGTAGAAAATATGGTGTTAGTTAATATGAAATAGTATTTATAAAGATCTTACAAAATCTATTTTAATACAAATAAAAAAAATGCATGACAGTTCATAGCAGTATATTTTCTAAAAACAACCATAAGCGCATTTACTTTCTAAAATTTATCGAAAATTCAAATAGTTGATTATACCTTTAAAAAAAAAAAATAGTATAATATTACTTTTGAAAAAACTTAGCACTCTTTCGAAACATACTATTTATATCCTCATTATTGAAGAGAGTAGTAAGAAATACAGTGACTGCTTCAGTTCGTATTAATAATTACACTTCCATAATAATGACCAACTGCTTTCCATCCCTTATTATTTTCATTAATACTTTAATAGTACCATAATATGTAAATAATTTCGTAAATGAAAGACGCAGTAATCGATTAACTGACTCGGTAATTGGACGGTTTAAATAAAAATGAGTACATTTAATGATAATTTAGTTTGAAATGCTTCTAATTGAAAAAATATGGATCATAAATTCAATTACAGACTTTATAGTACATATGCTATAATTTTGGAAAATAAAGATGTTTTAGAATGAAACATTTCTTAAACCATAGTCCTTCATAATTAGTGTAAGATCTGATTTTTTTTTTCATTTAGTCCCTTTTTACTGGCACATATTTTTCTACATGATTTAGTAGAAAAAGATGAGCTAATATAATTTTAAATAAAAAAATGTTTTCGTAATACAGTTTTACAGATAAGCAGAATAATGATAAACTGTTTTAAGATAAATAAAGATAAATTTAATTTTAAAAAAAAGTTTTCGAAAATTTCTTAAACCTTTGGAAATAAAACTGGTTTTCTTAATTTTACAGACTAGTTGTGAAGTTTACGAAAGAAACTTGGTAATTTTGATATTAATAATAAAGTATAATTAGTTCTGAAAAGAAAACGGAGGCATTTTTCAAGAGAATTTGAGCTTCAAAGAGATAAAAAGAAAAAAGCATCTGAAGTTCAACAGTAAGATATTTTAAGAATCCTTTAATTTGTTTAAGGAAGTTACTAGAAAAAATACATAGCAATCACAAATCCAGTGAGTTTCGAAATTTCTTTTATAAGATAAAAAATTCAATTTATGATTTTCAAAACTCTGAAGCAGGAACAATATATTACAGTGAAGAAAAAACAATTGCTTATATTTTCCATTGGAGCAAAAGGCTTTTCTTGTCAAAATTAAATTTAAAAATATTTGCATACAGACATGATTTAAAATTTAAAAAAAACTAGAGAACTTATAGATAAAAATTTCACCTCCTTGCAGCATAAAATTATTTTTGTAAACATTTTTAAAAATCAGATATGATATTGTTCACATGCGGACATATGATACTAATTTAACATGAAGAAATAGAAAATCAACAGAATCGCTAATAGAAATTATTTATTTCAGAAAATTTTGTTAAATAAAACTTATATTAAGAATGAATTATTACAATAAAACATCAAATATCGTGCTTCTAAGTGTTAAATTTTCCCTCATATTCTTGATTGAAAAGTGTGGTAATTTTGTTTGTTTACTTATTTGTAAAAAATGGAAGAATAAATTTAACTATTAAATTAAGAAGGAGAATTTTTTGAATCGAAAACTCCTTATCTGATTCGAAAAGCGTAAAATATTCAACTTGAATTGTCTATTTTCTGATCGTGCGACACGTGAGAATAATCTTCATGATTATTTTTCACTAAACTGGCAAACAAGTCAGAAGCTATTTGTCATCTTTTGGGTACGTGACGGTAAGTTAGAGCAGGTGAAGTTTCTTCCTCGCCGTCAGTATGGCAGCGAAATAACGGTATTATTTGGACTAGCCCAAAAGATGTTGAGAAACCAGCCACGTGATTTGACAACAGCTGACCATCCAAGGCCATAGCCATTTCGCTGCAAGAGGAGATATCTAGGAAGAGGAAAAACCTTTTGCCACGCATTGGCAACTCAGTTGCCGGAGTCATTAACTTATGAATTGCGAAAACCCACAAAAGATAACGGGAAAGAAAGAATCAGATAAACAGATTTCACATTAACCAATTTTGACTTAATGAAAACACATATGACCCTCCTGGAAAACAATTCATTTTAAATTAAAGCGGCTCATTTAAAAAGAAACTGGTTAATTGAAGATAACGATCTCTTTTACGATTGACTTTTATGAAAGAAACTTTTAACCTCATCCACAGAATCTAAAAATTTTGGCATTACGACACACCAAAGTAAGCAAATCTACTAATTTAGTAAAAGTATTTTATATTTTTACGTGGTTCCGACTAGAAGTCACGAAAAGCATATATTTGCTTCTGTATAAAACAGATGCCATCTTTAAGTAAAGGTAATTCATTGCGTCTTAAGGTAAAGCTTGGATAATATTTCCACAAATAATATTAGTAAGTATTGGTTACTATACACTTCCAACTAAAATGTTTATACCGCCGAAGTCAGTAATGAACGAAATGGTTGCAAATTAACTTACATGTACATATTTTGCTTGATTTTTTTATTTCGTTCAGCATTTAAGAAAATTAAAGAATATTAGTAAATCTTCCAATTAAGTTAATTCTTAAATTATTTTTAGACAGCTATAAAATGTCTATATATTTTGGCACAGATTGACAACTTTTATTCTACCACTGCATGGCCACATTGATATAATTAAAAGAATGCATTTTTGAAATCAAAATACTCTCCAAAATTCTATCAAGTTATTCATTCCACACATCTGGTCTACCATCATAGATATAAGTGTCAAGATCACCGACAGAAGGTAGACAAAATACTGAAATTTTATTATAAAAAGAAATAGCTCCATTTCTTAAAAAATAATTTTGTTTGAAGTTTATTTTAGATTCCAGACTCCTACCTTCACTTATTATTTAAATAACTTAGAAAAGATGCGTCATGTTACAGATTTATTACTTATTCATTGCTCTAAAATTAGGTTCTTCGCTTGTTTAACATTGACGTTATCGAAAACCCGATGATTAAATTGGAGAAAAAGTGAAAAATTTCACGGAAATATTTCAGTTGATGCGAAAAAGGGATTTTATAATTCCTTTCCCACTCTGTATATTTAGAGAGCAAAACAAATGACACATTTTGGTTTCATGTAAGGAATTTTAATTTTCTTTCAACTAAAAAAAAATAACTTTGACAAAATGCGGTTCCTTATTTATTTTGTGAAGCAAAAGAATGAAGGAAAAACAATTAACTTTGAATTAAAATTGTTCTATTGCATAAACGTGCAAACATTCAGTGAAATTAAGAAGGAAAAGTAAATTCATTATCTAACACCTATTGTTCTCCCACAACACTGGGCTATTTCGACTAAAGGAAAGATGCCGCCAGATTCTGCTAAAAATAGCATGAAACAAATTAATTTAAAACATCGAAACGAATTTTCAGATCTTGCATAATGAAATCAAATTAAATGATCTACAAGATGAAAAAGATCATTTCTTCAATAAAAATTTGATGACCGAGTTTAAAATACGATTTATTTCGGATATTAACTAACTTGCATTGCGTCTGGCAAAGGCGCATTACAGCATACGTGAGCGATAATAATTGCAATTACAGTTACGCAAAGTAATATTGGTAGAGGTTCCTAGGTGAATCGGAAACCAGTGTAACCCAAGCATAGTAGCAAAAAGGCAATGAACTGAAACCCGACTTGTGGGCGAATCAGGAAGAGTTCAGAATTTATCTAAAGATCCACTCGACGTATGATGGCTGCGCTAGAACAACAGAAACTTGTTCGATTGGTCCGGAACCGTTAAACCATACTGATCTTTCAATTACTGTAGGTGGTAAAAATAGTAGGCTCGGGACTTTAATGAAATAAAACGATGTTTGTTTTCAGAGTTATGCTAATTCTGTATCTGATTTCCGGAACAAACTCGTGCCGGCTTTCACTTTTGTATTTTACAGTTAGTCTCGCGTTAGAAATAAAACTGTTAATCAGAATTCGCACTATTTCATTTTTTTAATGTCATGTTAACTATTTTAAAACAGTATAACACTAAAATCCGAGAGAAATAAAGAGGGGGAAAACTCATAACCTGGACCTGAAATTTTTAAAATCTACGATGTCTAGAAGCTGTCTATGTCATTAACACAATCCTAAAATTTTGTTCGAGTAGCAATTCGATTATAATTCTCTGGATGAACAATTAACAGCTAAAATCGAAATCTGAATATTTTAGGTTTTTATTTATAGTAGCAGAAGCAATGCTTGGTTATACTCTTTAATTTGAATGAAGATCGAAAAGAGATCAACTAAAATCAGCAGAATTTTTCCTTCGGCTTTCCGATGTACAAGATGTGTGTCTTGTAGAATAATGGTAAAACATCTTTGAAAGTTTTACTTTCCCCCGACTGAATCCTTTGTTTAATAAATATCTACAATTCTGGTGGCAAACCAGATGCTAATCACATCTACATTACTGAGTCTCAAATTTATCCCACCCACATACACCCAAATATATAGTCCAACAGAGGGACACAGCCTACATTTGAATCTAAATCGAAAATTCTGTTGGTAAAACTATAAAATAAATTTTATCTATGCAACTAGGTGCATTTTTGAGTTCCCATGTTAAGTCAGTAAACGGAAGTTCAGACAGACTCATTTAGCCAGAATTTGCCAAAAAATTTAAAAGAAGTCTACACATTTTGTATAAAGATCAAATTTTATCCTTCACTGTTGAATTTTTTTCAATATTGTATTTACAGAAAGAATTCCAAAACTGCTTTTATTTGATCCAAAGATCTAAATTAACTTTTCAATCGATTTCTTTTCTATATTTCTATAGCAGAAGGTATGAAATACGACGCGGAAACACATGATAACAAGGATTCTAAAGAATAGGATAGTCGATACTTTTTTCTACCGTTAATACCTATAATTGTTTTAGTTTGATCATAGAAAATAGCTATTGCACTGGTATACTTTTCTGAATTGATGATCAGGCGACTTGAATTTTATTCCCAAAATTTTCTTGAGCATTCAAAATAAGCTATTATTGTTACAATGATACTCTATATCAGACCAGTATATTTGTAAACAAAACATCAGTTTTTTTATATAAAAGTCGCCGTGAATTGAATTTGTTGATTCTTCATCGGTTTACAAATGATTTTCCATTATTCTTAAGACTAGTGCGACTGATTAAAACAATACTATGTAACTTAATGACTTTCAAATGATGACCGCAAATATATCGGGAGAAATTTAATAAAAAATTATAAAAATGTTTTAGAAAAAATGAATAAAAAATGACACATTCAGGGCTAGACACTCTTATAAAACTTAACATTTTCGTATTTTCGGGGTTTTTTTTTTGTTTTTTTTTGTTTTTGTTGCTAAAAAGAACTTTCTGTATTTCCCTTAAAAGCAATAAAAAAATACATTTCTGCCTGTATTTTACTTCGTCGACCGAAATACACTTAGCTACTCTAGAATAGCGATTTGTAAGGTTAAAAAAACTTTCGCTTCTAAAATTTTATTGGATGCATATTTTCTATATATTTTAAAATCATGGTTAATTTATAATATTGAATCTAAAGAAAAAATGTTGGTGAGGCGGTGTTTTTAAGATCTTCACTTGTGTTTCATGACTGACAAATAACGGCCTTGATTACAGCGATAAGAATGCAAAAATACGTGTCCAATGAATCAAAACAGATTATTAATTTGCAATAGATCGTGAGAAAATCTTAATTACAAGCCTGATTTCGAAATTTCTCAGGTTCATTCTTATAAATGATATTGCATCAAGTGTCTCTTATGAATACAAGAAATATTTTTAAGCTTATCTATTATTTTATATCTTTATTATTTTATTATTTCATCAACTTAATTTTATATCATTTTGCTTAGGTAGCGAACATAAAAACATTTTATCAGTTCTTTAAAATTTAAATAATGGTTATCATTTCTCTTAATTCATTATAAACGTGCGAATAACCTTCAAAAAATTTGTTTTGAATTTCCTAAAATCCAGATGAGCAGTTTTAAAATAGAAAAGACTAAATAAAAACTTCAAAAATTCAGAAGGAAGGATCAAATAAATTAAAAAATAGAGAGCCAAATGGAAAAACAAAAAACAAATGCTGTACATAACTAATTTTTGGGAGATATGCACAAACGTTGTGATGTATTTTTTAAAAAAGCAAATATTTTTAATTCTGAAAAACCAACCATGTAAAAATAACCACAGCTGCTGCGCCTTAGAATGAAATCGCCAAATAAAAATGGTGCGGTCTATGTGAAAAATTTTATTTTTGAAATGAACTAGTTCTTCAAGTATAGCAACAAAACATGAATACCGCCTCATAACTCCTCCACTGGCCATTTTAGGACCAAAAACTAGTTTTCAAACATTCACGTGCAAGGAATCAATTTGAAGAAAAAAAGGGGGGAGGGGAATGAACTCAACAGAATCTATAAACAAAATCCGAAAAGCTTCGAAAATTGATTTTTGGTCTCTTATAATTTGCCGCGCAAAATAACAGAATATGTTATGTTGAATTTTGATATTTTTTAATGATGGAAATGCCGCCATAAACAAAGGAAATTAGAAATCAAAAGAGAATTCATCAAAATAAATGAATCGGAGGATGAAACAAACATATGCGGTGTTATTTGAAAAACCGAGTTGTTTATTGAAATTTTCCTAAATCAAAAAATATACCAGCAAATGATGAAACATTCTTAGAAAGATGCAAATTCATTCTACAATTACATATTACAATTGTAAAATGAATTTACAATTACATATTATTTCATTGTAATCATTTTACAATTACATATTATTTCATTGAATTGTAAATTACAAAATACAATTCAATGAAAAAAAAATCTTCCGGTTGCAAAAAATTTTTAAGATTTCAAAGATGAATCATTGCATAATTTTCACCGCAAGAATAAAATAAAAATGACATCGATAGAAAAAGAAATATTTCAAATTGACTATTAAATTTTTAATAAAACATATTCTGAGGAGTTGTAAGCATTAATTTTTAACTTAGTGCAGAGGCGTTTAAAAATGAATATTTTTTTTAATTTATGGATTCTTTGATTCAAAGTAGACAAATGTCAAATGTTTCGTTCTAGAGAAGTCGTTAATCTGAAATAATTTATTGTAAACTAAATATTTAATGTGAGAAATATTTCATTTACAAGAGATAGAAAAGAACTGTTATACCAAATATTTACTGTTCAATAACTGTTTGTCGAGTTGAATCCTCAATATTTGGAATTAATATAAAATAAAACCTGTAACGGGACTTCAGGGTGATTTATAAGATGGCAATTTCATGCAACGGTTAGAATCTGGATGACAAAATATGAGGTTGAAAAGAGATGGAGCATTTATGGAGGATTTTGGGTTAGGACAAAACTGAAACTGAATATTTTAATCACTAAAGCGACAAGTTTAATCAAAATTGGCATGTATATACGAAATACGTGCAATTTTGACTAGTGATCACCCATATACTCCATTGAAAAAAATATATTCTATTGAGATTTCTAAACTAAGTTTGAAGAGACGATGCACTTTCACTGCATTAAAAAATGTAAATACGTTTTCAATTCAAATCTATTTTTATCATGACAGGTTGAATCATTAGGGAAATAATCCTAGAAATTCTGAAAGCACTAGTCATTTCTAAGATAGGACTGAAAATCAGATCAGTAATAAATACATGTTCACAATAATAAAAAAAAAACATGCCAATAATGAGATTTTCTCCAAATTGCCTATAATTTTTAAAATATCCATGTGCTGTATCAAACATTCAATATTTTGCAAAGACAAATTTATGAATTAAAATTTCAAAAACCATAGCGAAACAAAAAAAAAAAAAAAAATGCGGAAAAGAAATCACAGATCACCTTAACTATAAAGAAACAAACTACAATTGTTGAGGAATCCTTGCAAAAATGCACAATAGACATGGTATTAAATTTCTCAAATAAAAATGGTTGTGTTTAGATATTCAAATTGGATTTGTTTACCATAATCTGGCATTCAAGGAAAATAGGATAAAATTCTTTTCGTGAAGAAATGTTTGGATGTCAGTGGAAACAATAAAGAATGTTTTAATTTTCAAATGTGTGACACCTCTATTTGGATTCTGAAATTTAAGGAAATATTCTTGGAAAAAGAAACAATTTCAGATATCATTAATGATAGACCATTTGAAAAAAATATTTATAAACATGGAAAAAATCTGTTATACATACATAAAGTCATTCTATTATCTTTCCATCAGTAATCCAAAAATAGCGATCTCTTTCTCAAAATTATTCTATTAGGTTTAATATCAATACTTCAGGTTGCCTACATGTATCTCGTTGCTCAGTAGTCATCCCTCCCTTCAGGATTGAAGTTATTTTCCTGTGTGTACAGCGTACTCCTAGTTGTTTCGATATAAATCCCTCATACAGAAATCAAATGGTAAAAAATACAAGATCTCTTTCGGTCGTAGACATATTCAAAGTAGTATATTAAATTAAAATATTGCTATTCAAAACATAGAAAATTCAATGGTCATAAGAATGTCCAACTTCGGTGGCATGGATTTCAGAGCGTGGGGACATAAATGACTACCACACTTATGATGTATAATTAATATGCATCATGTCTATGAATAAATTATTTTACGACGACTTGTGAAACATTTTCTGTGCGTTTATATATTGAAATCCATACCATTGGGAGTTCTCTCTTGTTTTTGCAATGCAGTCTATGAACAAAGGTACTTCTGTCCGGTCATTTCCAAAAATTTAATCCGTCACGACTTTTAATTTATCAGTGGACTGATTTTTCCTAATTAATGCAGGGTGAAATTTGACTTCATTAATATTTTCATGGATGGTAAAATTTCAAAAAATATCAGTTCAACGGAGTGAAGTTTTAAATGTTATACAACGAAAGATAGAGAAAATATTACTACAAAAAGACATTTAACGTTTCAAAATGTATAGAGTTTCAAGATAACCAAATCAAATCTTTATAATCGAGGGTCAAATCAATCTCCATGAATACTGAGAAAAAAACTGCTTCGTTAAGATGTATTAACCTAAAATTCGTAGTCACGGTTCAAATGGCTTGAAAACTGTCAATGGTTGTCAAAAAATTGGCATTTAATATTTCTCATTACTATACAAATAAACAGAAGTACAGTTTTTTTCATTGAAACTCCATTAATAAACACTGGATAAAAAACATAAATGGAATGAAAGACCCAATCGTGAAGTTAAATATTTAAATGAAAGAATCCCTATTGTAAAGAGTTTCAAAAGAAAGAGTAACCCATACATTTGCCAATCAGATATAAGTTACAAAATTTGAAAATTTATGGATAAAAAAAATTAAAAATTTGCGTGGGAATTAGTGTTTTTCGAAAAATATGATTTATCAATATATCTGATGATAATTGTCTAAATAAAGAATGCATTGCACTACTACTACCACCACCACCACCTTACAACTTTGCTTCCGGTAAGCACATTAACTGAAGAAAATGTAAATTTCTCATGTTTTCCTGAAATATGTGAATTATATTCGCATGAAAAAAATTCTTTCATGATTTGCACATTCACTAATGACTATGGCGACAATAACCTATTCAATCTAGATAAAAAGAAAATGCGTAGCCTTTCAAAAGGCAGAAAAAAATCTCGACGGTCATGGTTATACCCATTGTTATTTGTCAATTGGGTAATTTTTTTTCCCGCTTGGTTCCGCCTTATGGTAGTTGACATCTAAATAACTTTTTGCAAACAAGGTTTTGTCTTTTGAACTTTCACGAGCCTCTTCCAAAAAGAAAGCCATGAATTAACCGCATTGGGGGGAAAAATAAACATTAAAAGTGAAGGACTTATGTTAAAATGAACTATACGGCCATTTTTTTAAAACCGCAATCAGATTCCCTCATTCCATGAATTCACTTTATATTTGAGTAAGACAAAATTGCTGCAAATTTCATTATCTAAAATATTTAATAGATGCTCGTGGGAATCAGTTTAAAAAATAACTTTTCTGCAATCATAAAAATCCAGTCAAAATAGGTTATTCAATCAAAAAACCAAATTGCAACTTCTTTAAGATATAATTATGTCTGTCAGCAAACTGTAGGAAATCCATAAAATATATCAGAAGTTCTACACAAGGAAACAAAACCATTCACATTAACGCTGATATATGAGCCCATAGTGGTTTATAGGCAAGATATTGTTTCGCAACACAGTATTCCATATTTGAAATAATCAAACCAAATTCCAAATCCACCGAAGAATGTCACTGAAGTGTAAAGCGGCTTCAGTAACGCTAAATCCGTCAAGATGAAATGGCCTCTCGTTAGTGCGGAGCTGAAGTTTGAAGACAAGGATTTCCTAGCATCTGAATACAGGTTAAAAGAATGAGGTTAGTCCCTCGGGTTGAGTGAAAACTATAAATATAAACGAATTACAAATAATTGGAATTCTTCAATACTTTGCCTTCTTTGAAATCAAATCGTTCCAGTTCTCACTCAGACTTACTAGGCAAAAAAAAAAAAAAGCCTAAATTATTGTAAAGCGATTTTTTGACTAAAAGTATGTTATTTTTTCTCAAAAAGAAAAATGCGTGAACAAATGCATCATAATTATGTTAAATTCCTTGTATTCCTGCATACATTTAAGCTTAGTTTTTAATTTTATCATCAATGTTTTAAGGCTTGTTATCATTTGGTATATGAAGAAGATTCAAATGTTTATTCATGCTGCAGTTGTTAAAGTAAATTCAAATTCTTTAAATTTTTTAAACTTATTTTTCGTTAAAACGGAACTTCTAGCAGCGATAATTTCACTAAATCTCTTAAATTTTCTATTAAATAGGGTTTATTTTATGATTTACAATCATCCTAGCATTTGTTAAATAAAATTTTTAGAATTTTAATTTTTAAAAATTTGTTCTTTATTTGCTCCATTACAATTTAGATTCACATTTTAGAAACTTTAATGTAGCTTAATAGTAGAAATGTTTTTACTTTCAATTTTTTATTAAGTTTATTAGGTATGTTGAACGCCATCCTTCACTCCGTTGTAGATTTTGATACTTTTACAGCACAAAAGTATCCAGCACCTCGTGCCTCTAGAAGGTTTCAGCCAAATCTATTATATTTGAAAGAAATGGACCAGAAACGTTGCATTATATCTAAAAATATAAAAGGAAGCAAAATTATGCATATTAATATAAAACTTCTTAGAATTAAAGTTAAGGTCCATATAACTAATATTTTCCTGTAAAATTGATACCTTACGCCTAGAAACCTATCGCAAGTTTAAAATATTTAAATAGTTTTATTTCTTATAATTATTTATCTCATTTACTTTTTTGCACACAAAATTTTGGGAATTTAGTATCTTCGACTCTCTAAACGGAACTCTTCAAAAGAAAAAAATTTGAATTTATATAATGCAATTATAAAAATAAAATATGTATTAAACTTTTTCCCATCACAGTGTAAACCGTAATGTTAACACGTTTAATATATTGTTGGAAATAAAATTAATGCAAAGAATTTATAATGAAATATTTTATTGAACACAGGCATTTCGAATGACCTATTATATTTCATGTTACGAAAACTCCAACTGCTGAAAATTTACTTTAAGGGATACCAACTGATTACTATTTTGAAAAGATATATCCTTTAGTATTATTCAAAGCTAATTTTTATGAGCTCCTCGTGAAGTGCATATTATTTAAATTAATAATGAACTCATTTTTTAAAAAAAATTACATTGTAGTTTAGTTTGCCACACTCATGTCCACATGAGGCACAAAAAGACGACACAAACTTTCAATCATTGTCGTCTATCCTTCACACAAAACAGTTTTAGTTTGGCAAAATTTAGCAGAGAAAAATATAGTAAAATTACATCGTGAATGGCTTATCATTCAAGGACAGATGAATAAACGAAATTGTTTAAATTGTAGTAGTAAAAATAGAATTATTTACTACAAAAGCAGAAACACAACAGTACCGAGTAAAAAGTACAAACACTACCTGTTGTAAAAGCTGAAATAAGCAATCATCTTGAACAAATTAATCTATTTCACATCAATTTTGGAAGATAGGAACAACAGGAAATAGTTTCAATTTAAAAACTACCTTCAAAACGAAATAAGTTAGCAAACTGTGGTCGACTATATTGGTATTTATTTTCAGCAAAAATATTTTGAGCTAGCGAAAATCCAATTAACGGCGTCACATGCGAGTGGACTACATTCTAGAATGTCAAAATATCCGCAAATTAATTCATCATGCACTTTGAAAATCCACCAGACCGCAAAGAATCAGTTGCTTTAAAAGCCGAAAAGAAAAGATAAGTGTCTCTTACCAGATTATATCTGTTAAGAACTTAAATTGATATTATTGGTTTTTATTTCATTCTAAATGCGGTTCAAAAATTGCCGAAAAATCCCCAAATGCTACGAATTGAACTGATAAAAGAAAACCGAACTATTAAGTACATAATGAGAGAAAAACAAATTTTCATGTTTTAAAATAGCTGGCTTACAAATTGGAAACATCATAGATAATTGTTAACGCTCTACGCACGACTAGATGGGGAGTAGTTCTACAAAAATAATGATTTGAAGTCATAAATAAGTTCGGTATATCAAAGGATATAATAATTCCACGCCATGTAAAAAACTAATTAATAATTATTTTTATTTTTTAAAAATAATTCATGTAGAGTGGATGAAAATTGCGACTACGAAAAACAAATGCAACTTTATTTATAAAAACCAACTACGGGTTGAAAAATACTGAAAATATATCAATGTTTGCACGCCACCATATTGTTTGTTAAAGCAATATCTCATAGTATTTACGAAAAAAAAAATTGAAGAAAATACATTAAAATCTCATTGGCAATAGGAAAAATAATGTTTCAGTTTTATTTTATCGAATAGATAAGATTAATCAATATTGTTAGATTAATCACCATATGTTCGATTTATATAAAATATATCTCAACTTGGACACTTTTCGTCTAAGAAGCAAGTCTTTACTGTGCCCTCAATGCATTAAACTGAATTTTGTAGAATGTATATTATAGTTTTATTTACTTTTAAGATTATAATCAATTGCTCTACAATTTTCAAAAGTGTAAGCAGTAATTTCAGTATCAATGAGCAGTTTGAGTTTGCCGTATAAATGTACATATTTTTTTGAGGGGGAGCTTAAGATTTTGGTTTCCCTGGTGGTAGCAAAAGATTGTATAAGAAAAGCTGCTTTAGCTTAATGATTTTTCTTTCAGTGCAAATGACAAAAAAATGCCTTTCACATTTTATTGATTAATACACATTCAAACTTGTTTGTATGCATAGGGGCCTGTATTAAAGGAACCACAAAAAATATTCAAAAACTATATAAAGAGTTATAAAAAATAATTTTAATAACATTTAAAAAGTTTTTTTTTGTGGTTGTGAGCGCATAAAAAAGTCTCTCCAAGAAAATAAATGTCAAAGATTTACGGAAAACCTAGAAATGTCTTTCTAAACAAAATAAAATCGAAACATTTTTTTGAATTCCTCATTCTCCTTTTAAACCTAGAAAAATATTCAAAATGCACATTCAATACTACTCTTCATAGTCCAAAACGCTAATCTTTTTCTGATGGACTAGTTCAAGAACGCTTTCGTCTCTTGAGGACATTAGAGCCTATTTAGTTTTGGAATATATTATTCATTTTATTTTGTAAATTGGCATCGGTTGAAGCAGTACCTACCTATATAGGGTAATATATACTTTGCGTACATACATACATTGTTAGAAACATTACAGCGGCTCTATAAATACCACTACCAACGGGCATTCATAAAAAATCTAACAAAAAAAAACACAAATACAGATTTGCTTGCTCTACATGCTTTGAAATTTTTTCATCTTAACTATGAAATATATGAAGAGAGTTTCAGATAAATGACGTTGCTTAAACAAATGTTATTAAAACAATTGTACGAAATGGTCAGTTTTGCCATTTCTGACGAAATAAAGAGTGTGAACATCAATAATGTTTCCTGATTCGTCAGCATTAAAACAAAAACGAGGAAAAGATTTACTCAGAAATCTCGATAATAAAAATGTTTCGAAAGAGGAAGATCCTTACGAATTTAAAACAACAAAAATAATAATAAAAAGATACGATCTTTTGCAAACAGACATTATCATAGTTAACCTACAAAAGATTCGAGGTTTCGTATAAAGATACTTCTCTTTCTAGAAGCTGTTGATTAGTATCAAAATGTCACCTTCTGTTGCTCAATGCGAGCCAGAAATAACTAACTCGACTCAAAAGGTACTTAAATTCAAAAGAAACGATAAATTTGAGTTACAAAACAATTCCACCAGAAGGACATTCAAGGACTAAATCCTACAAGAATTTAAAGAATTTTATACATTTGAAATTCATCAAATTATGGAAAGTGTTGACACATTTAAAGGGGAAATATTTTTAAAAGAAACTGAATACGTGAGATCAAAGCAAGGTGGCAAGTCCTTCATCGACTTTTCAATCGCCTGCATATCACTGCAAAATTTTGGTATATCTCAATATGCCATTTGTGTATTCAAATCAATTTCATCAGACTTCATATTTGTGTTTACTTAATTAAATTTATCATAAATTCAACGCCAACTGTTTTATATGGTAAATTTCAAAAGCTTCCTTGTCCACGAAATTTGCGGTTTTTTAGATATTTATGTTAATAATTTACATTCATGGTTTTTCTATTCCCACATTAGAAAAGAAATAAAGTATCAACTTACTGAAATAAAAATCCTAAAATTTAGTTTAATCATATTCATTAAAATCTGCTTTAATTTTATATTTCATAAAAAAAATTGATTAAAAAATTTATTGGCATATTGATCATACTGTTTTTAATAAAGGTGTAAATTTTCATGCTTATTGAATCAGGATGTCAAACAATTAGTCCACATTTTTTAATATCTACATAAAACAATACGAATTATTCAGTCGAAGTAATATGAGTTGATTATATAAAGGCGTAACAAAAATAAATTACACAGAAATTTTTAACATATAACATTTAGACTTTACACTTACCTTGTAAATTAAATTTACTTGATTGTAATTAATTTTCTGAATTTTTTTGAAATTATCCTTTGCATTACATTTTTTTGCTTGTAAGCAAACCTTATTCAAAGAAAACCAATGTTATTGCATACAGTATAATTAATATCAATTTGATTCTTACATTAACTTAGAAAAAAATGTTTCAAATCAATAATAAAAACAAATAATTGATGTACATACTTGGGTTATGCAGAAAACTGGTTTTAATTTAAATCAATAGTTTAAATTGTAAAGGACTGAAGCCAAGAAAATATTTGAAGTTGCTCCATTATTTGATAAAATGTAACATTTGATTTGATATTGCATCCGGTTGATATTTAATACTATATTATCAATTATTTTAACTTTACACAATACCTCTCCTATAATATTTTTACTCAATTTCTTTCTTACCAGCAGATATTAATATATTTATCCATTATTGCCTAAGATTAACAAAGCTATTAGTCAGAAAAAATAAAGATATTTTTCTAAAAATGGGATTCTTCTGCGTTTTACCCATAATCTTTAAAATTATATTTTATAATACGATACCAAAAATTTATTTATTGAGAAGAAACTGTTCATTAAACTTTAGAAGGAAAGCATTATTTATAGAAGTCATTTACATCATTTGCTATCTTTTTATAGCTTGGAAAATCCTGATTATAATGTAAAAGAATTGAAATAGCTGCTCTTCAGGCATTCAGCAATGACATTTTTAAACATGATTCTGAATTGAACATTTTCTTGTAACTAGCATTTAGAATATCTATAAATCAATAAATTTTTCATAATACTTTATAATAATAAACTTGGTAAATTCAAAATTTTCATGCATAAAACACAAAACTCTCTTTCAATGCTACATGAACAGCATTAAAATGTGGATTTCTAAATTTAATCCCAAAAGATTGGAATATTATGATTTTATTAAAATAATGGCAATCTTCATTTCAGCTTATTTCTATTTGCTCGATATCAATAATTTTTATGAGAAAGAGGAAAAAAAATTATACAAAAGTGCACATTATAAACAATGTGTAATATAACAGCCCATTTATAATACAATAATATGAAATTTAGAACTAGCATTGCAAAATATTAAACAGATTGGCGAAAATAAAATATATATCGCTTAATTTTTTGTGTCTTTTGCTGTCTCCAATGACAGCCAAGATACATAGATATTTTAAAACATGGCAGAATCAAATTTTCTTCAAATTTGAGCCTTCCTCTTTCTAATGATACTCCATTCATTTCAATGGTCCAAAAATTGAGAAAATTAAAAACAAGACTGCAAAAAAAGTATCCCTTGACTATGGCCAGAATCTTCTATACACATGCGCAAAAGGAAGGATTTTTTTTTTCAAAGAATTATATATGTACATTGACATTTTAGAACAATGGAGCAACTTCCAGAGATGAACTACTGATGCTAATTTCCAGTTTCCAGACTTGTTCAGTTAGGGGGATGAAATCAGACATGATAGATGATGAAAAGTTTCGGGGTGACTGCATCCAACATCCGCTGAATACCCCATATTCCACGGAAACAAGTAACGGTTAAAATTCAAGTTTAAGTAGGTTTCTCGTGACGTAAGCATTCATTTAGGTGTTAAATCCCCGCGAGCACAGTTAATATTGATTCATGCAACCTGGAGTGAAACGAGACTGTCCAGTCTTAAACACATTAGACCTTCATGACCACCGGTTTATTCGGTGAACAAAAAACCAGTCCGATTTTTACGAATCTTTTTTCAACCCGTTCCGGATGGTTTGGAAATTGAAGTTTTCTTTTCAATTCCAAAAGCATTTTAAAAAGGCTTCGAAATCCTCCAAAAAATGCATTGGAATGAAAAGAAAAAATCGGACTGGTATTAAAATTTCGAAAAGAAAAGAAAAAGATACGTATGACATTTGATTACCAAAAAATTTCTGTGGATAATACTTTTATTTATCTAAACTCATTGTTTAGAAGAATGGCAAGTAATTACCGACATCTCTGGTTTTCGCATTTTAAATGCCGGAGGCAAGCCACTTTTCGAAAGAAATGTTTGAAAATATGAGCGAAAAAACAGGTAATAATAGGCTAAAACTATGTGATAAAAAAATTCCAAAATAAGTATGCATAAGCATAAATAAATTGAGAAATAATAGAACTCTTAACAAATGTTTTGAAATGGTAAAACTTTTTTCATGGATGTTTACAGTGCGTTGGCTCACAAATGGAACTAAAACAAGTATTTGGTTGAAATTTTTTTTATAACCTTCAGTAAATATGCCAGATATAATTTACGAACACATTAAGTAATCAACAATAACTCTTATAAGCAACTGTTTCTTTTTTATTTCATGAAAGTAAAATTTGTAAAGTTTATTCCTAATATGTATGTCTGTATTTTGTTGAAATTTTTTTTAACATTCATAAAATCTACCTAAATTAAATAGACATGAAAAATGAGGAGTCTAAAAATACTCCGAATTCTTCACCGTAGACTTGGTTTTAGTAATAAATTTCGCATTTTGATGCTTGAAATTAATTCAAAAACAACACTTTGGATTCATTCTTTGCGACGATTAGACATAATAAAAATTTGAACAGAAAGAGGGCACAAGGATCTGGCAAAATTCAATCTTTTAATTCGTGAAGACTGCGATTCACATTTCATAGTATTGAAAATGCTCTCGGAAAATATCCTGTTAATATTTGGTTTTATTATACAGATATTAAAATTATAATAAGAATATAAAATAAATATAAATAACAAACCAATTCATATCTGAAATTGAAAAAAATTTCCAAATCAGAAAGATTTTGGTATGTTAATAGGTATTTCAAAGGTATTTAAGCTTGCTATTTATATATAGCGAATCGTTATCGCCTTTCCTTGAGCTTGCATGCAATTCGAAAATGTGGAAATATGTGCAGAGGTAAGATTTACAAAATTAAATACCTTTCGCGCCAAGTCTTAAAAAAAATGCCTCGTAGAATATTTACATACATTGCTACTAATTTTTTAGAACTAGTTTTGTCTTTAATACTTCCCTGCTATCATTTTAAGTTGAATTAAAATCTATTTTCAATTCATTCGCCAAATAAAATCGGTTTCAGTATACCGATATAGGTGAGCCAACAGTTTTTAAAGAAATAGACTTGACCGGAAATCTCCTGGTATTCGGTGCGTGAAATAAACAATCCAAATACATGGAAACGGAAATGAGGGGTTTTGTTGCAAGTTCCACATGCTATTCTTCTGTAACACCTGTACATCCCCACTTCCGGACAACGAGCGACAGATGTTCCTTGTTGCAGTTCTCACAACCAGAGGACGTGAACCGACTGCATTTATAAAAAGAAGGGGGAAGGGAAAGAGGATCATCCTATAAAAAGCGGTATTTTTTCACCCATTGCTATAGATTACAATGCTGTTTTTTCCCCTCCTTTTCATTTTGGCTTACCAGTAATGCCAGAGTTGCTCAAATTCACCTCACTTCAAAATAAGTGAAAAAAAAAAAAAAACGCAAAAGAAAAATGGGATTCCTCAAATACCGATAAAAGATTTTAAAACAATTTTGAAGGGGGAAAAATTGGGAAATAGTAAAAGAAAATGCTTGATCACATGAAATAAAATGTGGGAAAGTTCATTCCTACGATGCTTTGTAACGGTTATATTAGTACATTTAACTTTTATTTTAAAAGGGGGAAAACACTATCTGGCATTATTATATCATTGTACATATATTTACTCATAACTGAATTTTTACTAAAAGTAATTTGTAAATAACTGAAATCAAAAAGTGAGCATTTTATAAATTATTGAAAAAAAATTCCCAATTTCGCAAATATGTAAACCAAAATTCTCAGTTGATGAAATTTTGATTTTCATGTAGAATTCATAAACTATATAACTGCTGGGAACAAAGTATCTACGTCACTATTTAACTTTGAAGCATATTTCAATATTATAGAAGAAAATTCTGCTCAAATAAAGAAAAAAATCAGTTGGCAAGAAAGAGTAACGATTTTAGAATATCTTGAGGCTGCTAATGTCAAAACTGATTTTAGTTTTGCGGAATTGGTTTTAGCTTCTGAAATAATAAATTTACTCAAAGCTTGCAGTCAGTCATGTATGCTGCTGATTTTAATTTTTTTCTGTGTATCTTTTTTTATTATTATTCAATTTACATATATAATACCGTATTAGAGACTTTCTAATACTTCTCTAAAGGAGAACTTGGAAATTGACACGAGATCAAATGTCAAAGCAAAATTTAGAATTTTTAGCATGTAGATTCAAGGGAGGGAGAAAGGACTAAAGACTGTTAAAATAACAGCTCTCAAAACAGTAAAGGAATGTTTATTCATTTTTCACAAATATTTTAGTTAAAATATAGAGCTTATTTCTAGTTATAATATTTCTCAACATTTCACTTGGAAACAGAATGAAGCAGAAGATTGGAAGCCTTTAAAAATCGGCGAGAACAAAAGTCTGAAAGGAATGTTACTGCAGAGCGGAAATCGCTATTCCTGTCGGTGAATTGTTTCTATCATAAAACGTTAGTAAGAATATCAGAATGGTCTGGCAGGACGTCAGTTACTAGGAACATTAGTAGTCTTTTAGTGCCGATCTAAATCGTCAACTTTTCAATAATAAAGTAGATATGCGAAAGATCCCTATTTCATTTGCTTGAGGTGGTGAAAGAGCACATGGAAGTCATTAGGAAAATGACCTTTAATAGAAATGGCGATTATAGGTACAACAAATATTATCACTGTGTCATTATTAGCCAGGGATGAAAATAAGATAAGTGTTTCAATGCTTCTCTTTCCCAACCACTCCATATCAAATTTCGCCTAATGAACGTTAGAAATTCCATATAGAAGGAGTCTGCTTCAAATATATTTATTAAATATCTTCAAAATTAGGTAAGAAAATGCTATAAGCAAAGATTTTTGATTATCTCAAATTCGTAAGCATTACAAATTTTTAGATCCTATGATTGACAGTCTTCATCATGATCATGTTTCATTTTAATAAAGATTTTTTTGTGAAATATCAAAGTAAAGAATTATGAAAAATTATTGGGAAATGTGCCAGAAAGTTTTGTAAAATCGGATGCAAATATGAGCGGCATTTATCACTTAGA